>QEPC01010552.1:1561631-1592766 GCA_003113815.1 Sphenodon punctatus | reverse complement strand
TGCAACCTCCTCCTTGCTGGCCTCCCTTGCTCTCACCTGTCCCCCCTTGTCGCAATCCAAAACTCCGCTGCCCATCACTTCAACCATGTGCAGCCTCTCCTCTTCTCTCTTCACTGGCTCCCCCTTCCTGAACGTATCCTGTTTAAACTCCTGATTTTCACGTTCAAATCGCTCCACGACCAAGCTCCCCCTTACCTCTTGGACCTGGTCTCCCTACGCACTCCTGCACGTGCTCTCCGCTCTTCCTCTGTCCCCTCCCTCACTCTCCCTCGTTTCTGCTGCTCACCAAACCGCCTTTTACCCCATGCCTGGAACTCCCTCCCTATCCACATCCGCCTTGCCCCCTCCCTCCGCTCCTTCAAATCCCTCCTCAAGACCCACCATTTCCTCGCTGCCTTTCCCAATGCCTGCTAGACGTTCCCATATATCTACTGTCTGCCCTCCTCTGCAGACTGCTGCAATCTGACTGTAACCAAGCCATGCACACGCACCTGAGTCTTCGCATCCACTTGAACGTTTGTCTGTCTTCTCCCGTCTCTTCCACTGTCCCCCCTCCTTGTCTTTTAGATTGTAAGCCACAGGCAGGGACCGCGTCTACTTCTATGTTCTGTACAGCACCAGGTCACATGACTGGCGCTATACAAATATTTATAATAAAATAATAATAATAATAATAATACATGTTGCTGGGTCACACTGGTACCCTATGCAGCCCTACAACATGGCCGATGGGTGGGTAATGGGCAGGGAGCCACTTGTCTAAAAACACCCTATACGGAACAAAGTCCTTGCTCCCCTTACAACAGCCTTTGCTATTCCTTCACTCCCCCAACTGATCACGATCACACACACACGTCTTTTTGCACTTGTTTCCCACTACGTTCCTACCTGGGAACTTTGCTCCTCCTCTGCTGCCACCATCACTGCTCCCGAGTCTCCTCCTGCTCCTTGAACTGCTTTGCCCCATTTCCCATGCTGCCCCCTACCACCTTGACCCTTTCCTCTCAACAAGTTTTTTCTACTCCCTCCCTAAGGCTATGATATATTTCGGATGGTTACTAAATATACTTTGGCACTAGTTATCAACCAGGCCCAACACCTTATGTTGTATGTTAATTATATGTTTTATCATTTTATCTGGTAACATTTGTCTAGATTGCCAATTATTATTTATTTATTGTATATATATGTTGCATATGGCGGAAGCTATGCTATAATAAACGATTTGATTTGATACTCCCTCCCTAGTCCCAATTTTCAAATCCTTCACCCACCTCCTTCTGTAAGGCTCCCCCTAGCCCCTCATCCCCACAGACTGGTCACCAATGCTTCCTCAACTCTCCTTCCATTCAGGGCTCCCTTCTCCCCTATCACTAAGCTAAGCACATGCTCTTGTGACTTTTCAACTTTGTGAGTGTATCGCTGTATCCCCGTATTCCCCTCTTGTCCTAGATTGTAAGCCCTTTGGGGCAGCGACCTGTCTCTAATCTGGCGATTGTTCAGTGCCCGGTACATTGTTGTAGAGACAAAGTAGTGTAGAGATATCGTTTATTGGACCAACTTGGGTTGGTGGAGGTTTGCAGGCTTTCGGACCTCACAGGCTCCTTCGTCAGGCGAGTCAGAAATCCACGCTGGGTACACTGTTGGCTCACTCTCTATATTATTAATTATTATTATAGCACTGCCCATTCCCATGGCATGATACCCGATTTACCTGCTCTAGGATCCAACCCCAAACATAGAGCCTCAAAATCCCCTTGGTACAAAGTTGCTGTTCAGAACAGATCTGCATTTTAATTACGTGACAACTAATTGCTGACCAATAAAGCAGCTAAGGGAATTGCAAAGGATTGCAGCCGTATGACTTGTCTGACCCCAAGCTCTTGAATTTAGCTTGAAAACAAAGAACACCTCATGCAGCCCACTCCCAAACCCTCCCTCCATCACAACGGTAAAGACTTGTTTGCCTTCCCAACACTTGCACAAGACAGAGGGAGCAGCTGGGCTGGGTGACTTACTAGGCTCCAGAAAATATTGCTATCATATCGGGCCAGATGCTGCAGGGATTTCACGCGTCATCTTACAAAGCACCAAGGAACGCTGGAGCTCTCACACCAGGTTGGGATGTGTACCAGCAAAGTCCCATTGCCCTTCCCAGACTGCTAAACAGGAGGGTGAATTCATACAGACAGGAGTGGTATGGTTTCAGGTGGGGTCTTGGGACAGAAGACCCAATCCCCTGTCCAACTGGAGATCCATGGGCCAGATCCGCCCTGTTCATAGGGGATGAGGAGCCAGGAAAAGCCCAACAGAAGAGGTAAGTTTTTTAGGAAGGACTGGAAGGACAGAAGTGAGGGAGCGGAGTCATGTATGTTTTGGGGGAGGAACCGATCCAGGCTTTAGAGAAGTGGTGAAGACGGTTTAGGGACAAGGAAGGGGACATGCGAGAGTGATGGAAGTTCCTAGGCAGAAACTAGTGGGAAATGAAATTAGAAAGATCGGGAGAAGTAAGGTCATGGAGAACCTTGAAAATAATTGTTCTACAGCAGAGATGGGGAACCATTTCTCTCCCAGCGGGCACTCTGAAAATTAGGACAAGCTCGGAGGGCCACACAGAAGTTGGGGGTGGGGGGGTGCTTAAGGGATGCACTCAAGAAAGGAAGAGTCCAGATAATGGATCTATCCCCTATCCTTGTGCGCATACCCTCATCTCTTCTCTACTCTGCTTACCCTGAGCTCAGTCTTTCAGTGCATGTGTGTAGGAAATGGATCCAGGGGCCAGACCAAGGAACCAGACAGAAAGGAACATATACTAAGGGAATGGGGAGTAATATACCCCCCTGCCCCCCCCCCGTGTATATGGGGGGTTAGGGAGGGGGCTGGGTTGAGTTGGGTTGAGGAGGATTGGGTATGACCCCCTGGTGAGAGAGGGGGGTCTGACCCAATAAGGGTAGGGGGTTTGGGTCTCCCAGTAAGAGGTGGGGACCAGGGATGGGGGGGAAGGGAGGGTAATATAGTCTCCCCCCCTGCATATGGTATCGGAGGTGGTCTTGCGATCCCCGAAGACTTTGGTCTTGGGGGATTTCAATATCTACGTCGATGCCAATTTAGGGGGAGAAGAGTGAGAGTTCATGGACGCCATGACAACCAAGGGACTGTCTCAGAGGGTTAAAGGCCCGACACATGAGGGGGGACATACCCTTGACCTGATGTTTTGCACCGGCCTTGAGGCGGGGGATCCGGTGGTGGGGGATTAACAGCTTTACCCCTGTCATGGACGGATCATTACCTCCTTCAGACCAGTCTCCTGGGCATGTCAGCCCCCGGAAAAGTGCAAGGTCGGTTCGTTGGGCTCACCCCCAGAGACTTATGGAACCAGAGAGGTTCCGGAATGCTCTGGGGGAAATACCTTCCAATCTTGATGATCGTTCACTCAATGACCTCATTGCCTTCTGGGACAGCTTGCTGGCTATTGACCGAACGGCTCCAAAGAGTCCACTTCCGGAGAGCTGATGGCAGGGGTCACCGTGGTTTACGGAGGACTTGCACCAGATGAAACAGGATGGACGGCGGTTGGATCACCGGTCTCGAACTGAAGCTGACCGATTGTAGCATAAAGCTAGTTTAAGAGCGTATGCTGTTGCGGTGCGGGCACCAAAGGAGGAGTTTTTTGCTGCCCTCATCGCGTCTGCAAAATCATGTCCAGCGGAGCTTTTCCAGGTGGTGCAGAGGCTGGTCAGTCCGGCCTCTCTCCGCCTGGAACGGAAATTTTCCAGTGCCTGCTATGACATGTTTGCTGATATTTTTTTTGCGGATAAAATCGCCCAGATTCACCACGATCTCGATGCTGCATTTACGGCAGTGGATGTATCAGAGGTACAGGAAGTCCCATCATGTCTGTTTTTGTGGGATCAATTTCAGTGGGTGTCATCTACTGACGCGGTGGATGTCCTTGGGACTGTTCGAGTCACCTGTTGCAAATTAGATCCGTGCCTGTCCTGACTGGTGAAGGCCAGCTGGGAGACGTTAGGGCCGTTGGTGGCGGGAGTGGTCAACGCCTCCCTTACGGAGGGCAGGGTGCCGAGTCGTTTCAAGGAGGCAGTGGTGCGGCCTCTGCTCAAAAAGCCATCTTTCGACATTGACTCCCTAGCCAGGTATCAGCCAGTCTCTGACCTTCCCTTTTTAGGGAAGGTTACCGAGCAGGTGGTGGTTCGGTAGTTACAGGGGCATCTGGACCGGGTTGGTTTTCTTGATCCCTCACAGTCTGGTTTTCGCCCCGGGTTTGGCACGGAGACTGCATTTGTGGCCTTGGTCGATGACGTGTGCCGTGAACTGGATCAGAGTAGATCCTCAATTTTGATCTTACTGTATCTGTCGGCGGCCTTTGATACTGTTGACCACGAGATGCTAGTGGCAAGGCTGCAGGACCAGCCTGGGGTGAGCGGAATTGTTCTTGAATGGTTCGCTGATTCCTGGCAGGGAGAACTCAGAGAGTGGTTCTTGGGGAATGTACATCGTCTCCCCAGAAGCTCACGTGTAGAGTCCTGCAGGGTTCTATTTTGTCCCCTCTCCTGTTCAACGTGTATATGCAACCGTTGGGTGAGGTCATGAGAGGGTTCGGCGTACAATGTCATCAGTACGCCGATGATACACAATTCTACCTCTCGTTTTCTGGAGACCCAGGTTCGACAGCCTCGGTGCTTACCTGATGCTTGGCAGCTGTGGGGGATTGGATGAGGACGAGCCGTCTGAGGCGGAATCCTGAGAGGACTGAGGTGATGTTGGTGGGTAGGGCTGAGGGCATGGTGGCTCCCATCAGTGGCGGGGTCTGCCCCCCTCTGGCCACTCAGGTCCATAGTCTGGGGGTGCTCCTCGACCCGCAGCTCCGCCTGGACTGGCAGGTGGAGGCTGTGGTGAGAGAAGCATTCCGCCAACTACATCTGGTGCGACAGCTGCAGCCGTATGTTTCAGACTCGGATCTGGCCACCACCATCAATGCTTTCATTTCTTCTCGATTGGACTACTGCAACGCGCTCTACATGGGGCTACCCTTGACGATGGTCCGGAAGGCTGCAGCTGGTGCAGAATGCGGCGGCCTGCCTCCTAACGGGGACAGGCTGCCGCGAGCACATTACACCGGTGCTCCTGACTCTGCACTGGCTGCCTATTGTCTTCCGGGCCCAATTCAAGGCGTTGGTTATGACTTATAAAGCCCTAAATGGCTTGGGTCCTGCTTACCTGCGAGACCGCCTCAAGCCTCGGGTCATTTCGCGGCCCTTGCGGTTGGCCGGGGGCGCCCAACTCGAAGTCCCCCGGGTATGCCGGGTGGCGACGGCGGGGAGTGTGTTCTCTGTGGCCGCACCTCGGCTGTGGAACTCTCTCCCGTTGGAGGCCCATCTGTCCCCTGACCTCCCCTCTTTCCCCAGATGTTGTAAGACCTGGTTGTTCCGCCGGGCCTTCGGGGAGGAGGTGGGGAGGGGATTTTATTTTATCTATTAGCTACTATTTTATGTGTTGATTTTATATATTGTATATGTTGTAATTTAGATGTTTTTATGTTGTTCGGCGCCCCGAACTGCCGTGTTGCAGGAGGGTGTGGGAGATGGTTGGTAGGTAGGTAGGTAGGTAGGTAGAGAGATAGACAGATAGATAGATAAAAACTTGCAGAAGGCTGCGCATTTGGCTCCCAAGCCTGAGGTTCTCCACCTGTCCAAAATGTGTCGCACGTGGAAACAGCCTTGTCTCACAATGGATCTACTAAAGAATAAAGGCAACTGACCATCAACCTTTTGTTTGGAGGCCACTAAATTCCTTATGAAGACGTAGGCCTGGATGTCCTTGTGGGTTGAAACCTGTTTTGCAGTAATCTAAGGAGCATCAGTGAAGGGGAACTACTCTAGTGTGGGTCAACTAGAAGAATGCCCTATTGTCCAAGCCAGTTAAGAGGGAAGCCTCTCTCCACTCCTCCATGATTGTAGTCATGGATATAAGGTTGTCTATGTTTAGTTGCTTTAGTTCTAGGGCCTCTAAGTACTGGCCAAACACACCCCGTTAGTTTCCTCCCATGTAAAACGCTCCATATGGTTGTTTTCTTACGAGACCTTGGCCTATTCAGCACCCAGCTCCCTATACAAAGAAGAGAGCAGTGTCTCCCAAGCCTTATCTCCGTGCCAGGGCTACTCTCTGATTCAGCAAAGCCCTTGATAAGAAATGTCATCCTTCACTGGGTAATTTTAGACCGGCAGATAAGAATCTCTATCAAGCTCAAACATATGGCTCGCTGCAGAGCACACAGCAGATGATCAGGGTAATTTATTTGCTCTCACGAAGAGCGCAGAGAGACCGAGAAAAAGATAATTCAATGAAATAAGCAGCGCCAAATCACACTCTAGTCTTACTTGGAGCAGGCTGGGTACAGTCTTATGCTCTCTGTAGTAGAAGGGGGTGTGAGGCTGGCCAACATGGTTAAACAGAATCCATTGGCCTTTCTCCGCTTGAAGCATCAAGCTACAGTGCAAGCAATAGGAAGCATTTACAAAAGCTTTAGCAGTACCACAGAAATCTGATTAACTGCCATCATTTAAAAAAAATTGGGGCAAGTGAGCAGCATGTTTTATTCGCCGATTTGGAGGCACTTAAAAAAAAGTTGATAAATGTCCCCATTTTCCATATGTGGAAACTGAGGCACTGAAAGGTTATGTAGCATGCTGAAGGTCATATAGCAAAACAATGATAGTGCCTTACTGCAACTTGATTCTGCCGCAGGCGTGCATAATGCAGAGGCATTTTAAATGGCCTTAATCCCAAGCGGGATCCACACAGAAACAATTTATGGGTGGCGAACCTCCGGTCCATGGGCCAAACACTTTTTACTTGGCTCCTTTTCCAATCCCTGGATCTGGCCTGCGGATCCAATCCCTGCTCCCAAACGCTGAAAGAGTGAGATCGCGGGACAGCTAAAGGGATGCATCCAAGAAGAGAGGATGAATGCGTGGCCTGGATTCATGGTCTGGACCCTCCCATTCCTTCCTCTTTCCTGAGCACCTCTCTTAAGCATCTCTGCCCCCAACTCCTAGCTAGCTCGTGGAGCTTTCATGAATTTTCAAAGTGGCTCTGAAGAGGGAAACGTTTTTGCAGCCCTGATTTAGGCATCTGGGGCTCATACCTAGAAGACTCATAGTAACAAGAAGCCAGAGGCGGCCATCTTTACAGACGCTGAATAGTATACCTTTCTCCACTGGGAGTGACTGGAATTGGGGGAGGGGCAGGGTGGAATGACGGGTAGGAGGTCTCTGAAATAATGGGGAGCTGGGTAGAATGGCATGTAAGAGGCCGGAGGGAGATGGGTGGAATGATGGGAGGCTACAAGGAATGACAATACGAGGACACTCGGAGCAGCTGAAATGACTGGGAGCTAAGTGGGATGGCACGGAAGAGGCAAGTGGGAGCCGTTGGGATGATGGGGATTTGGGTGGAATAACTAGTATGAAGCCGCTAGGAGTGGCTGGAATGACGTGGGGTTGGGTGGAATGACAGGTGTGAGGACCTAGTCCTCTCTCCGTCTCTCCATGGCTTCCTCACTTCCACCTTCTCCAGGGGCAGTCCCACCAATACAATGGGGTTACTCAGTCCCACCAGAGATCAGTGGGACTATTCGGAGGAGAGTAGACCCTAGTCGATAGTGGCCATTTTCAAGACGAGACGCAACCTCGCAGGTCCGCCCATGAACCATGCAGCCAAATGCCTGTCTGACGGTGGCGTGAGGAGAGGTGCTCTCCTGTGACCCAGGCAGCAGCCACTCACGGCCACTGGCGGGGGCTTGGAGAAAAAGCCAGAGTGCCCCGTGGGGGGGAACGCAAGGAAGTGAGTGGGGAATAGGATCCCTTGCTCGTGTGAACCAGGACACCCCCCCACGCCAGCAGACAGGGCCCCGGCCGGCTGTTTCCCCAGTCCCACCCACAGCCCTGCCGAGAGCTCCGGGAGGAGCTCTTAAAGGATGTGCGCGAAATACAACCCCACATTGGCTCAAAGCACAACAAGCCCCCCTTGCGACGGACGAGAGAGGAGCCAGCGCCACAGAGGACAGCAGCTTCCTGCATGTCCCGCTCAGTACGCGCCTCCGTTGTTTGTAGCCTAGGACGGACAGCAGCTGCAGCACAGGCTCCTGCTGCTGCTTCATGTTTCTATGGTGTCGGGGGGGGACGCGGGGACGGCCACCCGTATGAATGGTTTGCACAGCCAGTCCGTGGAGGCTTCCTGAGTGGGCACAATGAAATCCCACCCCATGCACTCCACCTAAGGGGGCGCTCCATGGCTGCTTCGCTCAGTGGACACGGACCCCCTGCCCCACCCCTCTCCAGCTGTGCTCGTTTTAAAACGGCCAATGTGTGGGACTTGGACCTGGGAGACCAGGGTTTAAGCTGTAAACTCACTGAGTAACTTTGGACAAGTCACTGGCTGCTTCTGCACAAGCATTATCCTGGGATAAAACCCTCTAATCCTGGGCTCTAACTGTTTGTGGGGGGAAATATACCAGTATAAATTATTCTTGCTTCCTGGTTTTATCCCGGAATTGTAAAACCTCATTGATCAGGTTTTATTTATTCTGGGATAAAATAATATCAGGATAGTGCTCGTGTAGACACTTATCCCAGGATGAAGGCACCCCCCCCCACCCTGCCATAGAGAATTGCAGGTTTACCTCCCCTCTACCCAACATCTCTATGGTATTCTGCAGTCTCAGATGGCAACATGTCACAGGTAGGGATTTACAACAGAGAAGGCTGTGACAAAAAGCTACCCTCATGACAAAGTTGTAGTGGCTAAACTATCTCCAAGGGTTACCACCAATCTGTTGTATTCCCAGAAATCAGAGCAGAAGATGATGCTGAAATTCAACTGCACTACACCATGGGATTTATTCAGTCCTCATTAGGATTCTTATACATGCCTACACTGCCATCCTGGGAAAGTGCATTATCCCCGAAAATTAATGATCATGTAATGATGACATCCTGGAATTACAGCTAATCCCAGGATAATTGTGTTCGTATAGAAACAGCCACTCTCTCTCTCAACCAAAGTGGGAATGCATGGGAATACATTTCCCATGCATTTCCCTATCTGTAGAATGGGAACGTCTCTCTCCTAGGCTCCCCCTTCCTTGTCTAGCCTAGATTGTAAACTCCTTGGGGCAGGGACTTGTTTCTAATTAGAAACCATTCTGCACCAGGCACACTGCTAGTGCTATGTAAGCAATAAACAGTCACTATGAATATGGATGACAATACCTCACCATAACAGCGATGCAAACATATGTGTAACAGCTAGCCAAACTTCTCATTCTTTCTTTTGTAAAATAAACATTTGTTTAGCATAGTTCTTTATCTTTTTAAAATAAAATAAAATAAAACACAGCAATGTTTCCACCTGGCCTGAAAGCTCCTATGTCAAGTTCCATTCCAAAACCTTCAGGTTTTACTGCCAAGTTGTAAACCTTTGAAACTGGGGCATACAAGGAACTAGGTTGTTCAGAGGTTTGGAAATACAATGCCGGGTCTTTCATCTCTACAGCTCTAAACCAGCCCAACGTGGCAGCGACAGAACGTGATCTGTTGTTTGATGTGTCCTTGCAAAAAAAAACTCCTGTAACTCCAAACAGGCTGCCCCGGTCTTCACTACCTTGAATCATTTTGTGTCACTGGCAAACATGATGGCCATCCGGTGAGCTACGTCAGGGCTGTCCCAACTGGGGTTTCGTCTGGCCTGTGGCCTTAAAATCTGTCTGTATTTCCCTTAATAAAATATCAATTTTAGAAACTGCCTCCTCACTGGCCTCCCCTGCTTTCACCTTGCTCCTCTCAGATCCCTTCAAGACTCCATTGCCAAGGTCATCCACCTCGCCCACCCACGGCTTTGAACATATTCAGCCCTTCCTCTCCTCCCTCTGCCCCTTCACATCAAGCACAACTCCTTGTCTTTACCTTCAAGGCTCTTCATGGCCTTGCTCCCCCTTATCTTTCTGCACTTGTTTCCCCGCTACATTCCCACCCAGAAAATCCCAGGTTGCACCGTGTGGGGGCATGAGTGGCCGGTGGGTGGACGGGTATGCACACCGAGTGCACATCCATCTGCCACCGTTTAAACCCCCACCCACCCACTGGAAGTGCGTGTGTGCACTCCGCCGAGCGCACACGGCCCCAGCCCCTCTGCACCCCCAACCCCTCCGTCCATCTAAGAACAGCCTAGCTAACACAGGTCCTTTCTAAACAGGCCATGCTGGTTCAGTGTCCGCACCGGTGTGGGGGCAGCGGAGGCACACACCCATCCTCCATGGATGAATCAACCAGCGTTGTTGCTGGTTGCTCCCTGCGTGGGTGATGGGTGGAGCTGGGTGGGCATGCACGTTTTGCGGGAGCACGCACGCCCACCCACCTGCCACCGCGGTTCACACAGGATTCGCCCACACAGATCCCTGCATGGGCATGCACGGGTGCGTCTCGTGTAAAAAGGGCCACAATTTGCGTTAGTAAGTCTGAATGGGGTTTCTACCCCAGAAAAATAGAAATATTGAACACTTTGCAAGAAGAGATTTTTGTGCAATCCAGCCTCCAAGCAAGGTGCTATGAGGAAATCCGGCCTACAGTGGCCAAGAAGTTGGACAGCCCTGATGTAGGGGAAACAAATGCGTGGTCTCAGCCCGTTTCCTGATGAAGTGGTATCGTCCCATCAAAGAACACCTCCTACCCACTAGGATTTTCTGCCTCATTGGAAATCACAGCAGATAAGCCATGGGCCGGAAGGACCAGGGAGTCTATATTCTCTTGAGGGGGGGCCCAACGGGTCAGCTCTACAGCAAAATGGAAGGCACCAATGGGGAAGACTTGTGCTGCTCTGCAAAAGGAAATTCCTCCTCTAAGTCTGGCCGTTTGGCACTTTTTCCCAGGCACTATATCCATTACATTCGCCATCGCTGTAGCAGAGTGAGCTGTCCCCGACAGGAACTTAACTGCAACCCCAAAAACAGGGACAATGGAGTAGTAAGGACAAAGGAAAGCTCGGAGTGAGAGATGATGCCTCTTTTATTTTACAAGATTCTTTTAAGCTGCTTCATTTTCTGTCCCGCTGTCCCCACTCCCTTTGACTACAGGAACCTCTTCAATATTCATGCGGGTTTTGCAATATAGTCCTGGCCTTTTCCACGTCAAGTAAAAACATCGGTCGTTTTTAAATGGACGGCGTGGTTGCAGGGATGGGTGTGGGTGGGCGGCCTTTCCCACGGGCGCAGACCTACCTCCACCCACGCAGTCTCCTCCAGTTTGCCGGATGGCTCCGTGGGTGGGTGATGGGTGGAGTAGGATGCTGTACAAGAGCGCACACGCACCTCCGCCCACTGCCCGTGGTGTTCCCAAGGGTGCACACCCATCTCCCCCCCCCCCCACTGCCGCGGCATTTACACAGACGCCTCCCATCACACACCCGCCTGCACGCAGGGGGGAGGGGGTGGTATCCGTGTAAAAACGTCCATTATTATAAAAGCCTTTTATATACTGGGAGACATAACTACCATCAATACGGTGCTTCCTTCCTCCTTCCAACCCACAAGGTCCTCTTTAAGAGTGACAGTGAGAATGTGCTGGCTGAGCAGGAGTAGAGAGGGTGGGTAGCAGGGATAATATAAAAACGTTCTACGGTAACAGAACTTTGCAGGAAAGCCAACTGACTTTTCAAGACAAATGAATTTAGGCTCTCTAGTAGACCTGGGACAATTCCGATTAGGTTACTGGCTCTGAAAAGGAAACACTGATACATGCAACTATTACTATCAGCTAAATATATGACAGCTTGTTTTTGGAAAAAGACCAGTCAGTCCAAGATGAGAGGCATGGAAAAATGAAGCACGGGAAGCTGGTGCAATTGGGGGGGGGGGGGGGGATGACAGATAACCTTATGCCAAGCAGATTTGATTGTGTACGACTGCTGTTTTTGAAGCTTGAACAAGATAAATATGAGATGCGAGGAGGTTGCCCAAACATCATACGTTTCCTAGGCTGATATAAATAACAATACTACATTATCTGGTGGGAGATACAATTTCCTTTCATTAAACACACCTTTTATTGATCATATCTGATAAAAAAAATGAAATTTAGTTTGCTTCATGTAGAATTGGAACTGGAGTGCACAGCACGTTAGAGAATGAAGCCCAATCTGCATTCATTTCTTACCTGTAGAGGGTCTTCCCTGCAGCATTGTCATCATCTCAGAAGGACGACCCTTTTTTTGACAACCCTTTGCAAATGCCTTCACCGCCTCTCCTGCTGCTGCTTCTCTCTCTTACTGGCAAGTTCCAGCTCTCCTTTAAGATAAGATTCCACGCTTTCCTCCTCTGTCTCTTGATTTCCCCTCCAATCGCAGGATAACTCCTGTGTGTATTTCATTATGGCCAGCTACATCTCACCTCCATTGGTGATTCTTATGGGGGAGAAAAGCCACCTTGTTTCCTAATGATTACAAGAGCCGTTTCACTGACATTGGAGAAGCAGATTAAGTCCGAACGTCCATCAATCCCATCTCCATGGTCGTTTGCCGCACCTATGCAAAAGAGACAATACAACTACGTTTTAGTTTGCAGAGAATACCCCTGTCCTCTTCTGTAGATCACTGCTAGGTCATATGCAGTAACAAACATGCATTCTGAGCATGTCTTATTCCTGAGGATGAGGAGGGGAGAGAATGTCTCCTTGTTCCCTAGACCAGAGACCTATATTGATTTTACAGTACTTATAAGACGGAAACCTTGTTCTTGCAAGGGGGAAAAAGAAAGGGGAAAAAAACACAACATTGTTCTTGTCCGCAAAATCAGTACAAGAAGATATAACTCGGACGCAGGCGGGAGACACAAATAGTGACTGAGGAGGCACTTGACTTAAACATATTTAATAAACTTCCACAGAATCCCAGAGCTGGAAGGAACCCCAAGAGTTATTTGGTCCAGCCCCTACCATTAAGCAAGATCCACAGTCCCAACACCATCCCAAACAGATGCCCACCTAACCGATTTTTAAAGGCCTCCCAGTAATGAGGCCTCCACAATGTCCCTTTGGTAAATGATTCCACTGCCCAACTGTTGTAACAGTCAAGAAACTCTTCCTGATGTTTAGCCTAAATCTTTCCTCTTTACCTCTAGTCCTATCCCTCAGTGGCCAGGGAGAACACAACTGGGCGCCAACAGTCTTTTACATATTTGAAAACTGTGGTTGCATCTTATTTTCTTTTTGTTTCAAGGCTAAATATTCACAGTTCTTTCATGATTTACGCAGAGGTCTTTCCCTCCACCCCCTTTATAATCCTTGTTGCTGTCCTCTGAACTCTCTCTAGCTTATCCGTGTCATCCTTCAAGTGAGGCACCCAAAACTGGATGCCGCTCTCCAGATAGCAGAGGTGAGCAAATGGCAGCTCTAGGGCACGTGAACCGCAGCTCTCACCAGAGGTGGCTGCCTCAGGGCATGGCCATCTGGTTCCCTCAGAAGCAAGAGAAGCTCAGTTATTCTTTCGGTTGCTGGAGGCTCGTGGTGGGATTGTGGCAGACGAGGGAACAGGCTCTGTGCTCCTATTGCTGCTGCCTGAACCCACCAAAGATGAAGAGGTTGAGGGTAGCCGTCCTGCTCCATCCTAGGGACTGCGGGAAGCCACAAATGATACAATGCAATATTAATTGCTGCACTTGGTGAGATAAACATTCTGTTATGTGGCTCTCGGGCTTGGGAACTTTGCCCACCACTCCTATATAGGCTTTGATACGCTATAAAACAAGATCTCTTCCCATACAAACTGTATCCCCAAATCCCTTCATTGCATTAAGAAATAGCAGACTTCACATTTATGAAAAACTTCAGAAACCAGTGGTATAAACACAAATGGTCCAATTCTAAGCCGATTTACCCTGGTAAAACCTTCCAGCAAAGCCACCAACGAGAGCAAATTGCTGCACTCCTGTCCGAAAGCTCCACTCCTCTACCACCACCCTTGCTTGCTCACGGCTCTGCTGCTCCTCAAAGTGTATTCGCCAATTCTCCCCTGCCACCCCCCATGCCTGGAACTCTCTCACCAAATACATTTGCTCTTCTCCCTCCCCACCTTCAAATCCTTCCTGAAAACCTACCTCTTTCGTCAGGCTTTCCCTAGCTCCTCATCCCCTTAATTCCCTTTCCTTCCCCAATTTAACTAAGCTAAGCACGTGTACCTGCAACCTCATGCCTTCATGAACATATTCTCGCCTCTCCCTCTGTTGCCCTCTCTCTCATCTCCCCTCCCTTGTCTTTCTTATCGACATTGAGAGATTTAGAATGCAGCTTACAAAGAACGTGCGTCCGGCAGTTTTCAATGGCGGCAGTGCGTTTAAACACTGCCTGTGCAATGTTTCCAAGGCAGATTATTTAAATCTGCGAACCCTGGTGCAACATCTAAAAATGGCCTTAGACTGTAACCCACCCACCCCCCTCCGGGGCAAGGACTCTGTCTATTTTCAACAGCTGTAAAGCACCAAGTACATTGCTGGTGCTATATAAATACATAAATCATCATCATCAGATGCTGGTTCTTAGCACCTCCAACATTTGCTCAGCATTTTGCAGGATCATGCCCACAGACCAGGGTCGAGGGGGGACCTCAAGCCCGGAGGCCAAATGCCCAGTTTTTATGTGGTCCCTTTCCATTCCCTCGGTCTAGTCCCTGGATCAACTGCCTACCACCAATCACTGAAAAACTAAGTGTGTTTTAGTTTTTCAACAAACTACAAACCCAGCAAATTATCTACACGTGTAAACTACTTTCCTGTGAGTCTTGCGGAAATGTCCATGTGTTGATGTGTATCTGTAAAGCCTAGCTATCAAGGGCTTCTGAATGTGCATTTGAAAACTCACACAACCCACTCAGAATGCACATCTAAAACACCTTGATTGCAATTCTCATGGGAGTTCCCCGAATTGAGGTGACGTTGCAATCCCATGATTCCCAGCCTGCTGCCTTTGTCACGGGAGAGGGGTTGATTGCGGGAGATTACAAACCCCCATGATTTTCATGCGCATCTAAAAACACCCTGAGCTCAAGTAAAGAAGCAGAGATGAGGGCATGGCACAAGGACAGGGGATGGATCCATGATATGGGGCTTCCTCTTTCTGAGTGTACCCCTTAAGATCCCACACCAACTTCTATGCTGCCGTCGGAGCTTGTACTCATTTTCAGAGAGGACCCTGAGATGGAAAAGCGCCCCCACTCCTGCTGTCAGCAGTAAGTTAAAGCAATTCTTCATAAGGCCGTAGCAGAGGGGCAGAGGTCCATTAACAAAGACATGGTTTCAGATTTCTGAGGGCAAGGGAAAAATCAAGGAGGCAGAGATAAAACAGCAGCCTGTGCTAGGTGGCAGAAGATGTGGATCACTGGATGACCTTGTGCCAGTCATAATATTCTCTCAACCTAACCTACCTCATAGGGTTGTTGTGAGGCTTAAAAGTTGTGCTTATTTGTTATATGTTAAACGCTCCGAGTTCCATGGAAGGGGGGGTGCTATATAAAAATAAAGTTTATTCTTCTTACTATAAGGTCTGTTAAGAACACTGGGGTAAATACATGAGCATATTATGAAAGAGAAGACAGTTTTGGACTAGAACCCAGTACCATAATTGGTCCTGATCAGGGGTGGGTGGAGATGGACTAGATGACCTTCAAACACTACAATTCTATGATTCTTTGGGAGCCAGCAGAGGAATCTGATGGTGTAGGCAATGGTCCCAATCACATGCTTTACGGATCCTGTGTCACACATGCATATTGCCAGAACATTGTGCCGCATGCAAATCACAAGCTTGCGTGCAGGATCCACAGAGAATAGGACTGCAGCCAACGTGACCATACTCTTCTGTGTCCAAATGGCAGGTAACTCAGCAATGGGAATTAACCCTCAGAACCGGGATCCGTAACACCAAAGCAACAGGATGATGGGTTGCATAAACAAACGTGATACAGAATAAAGGAAAACCCCTTGGGGGAGGAGAGGCGACAGCCATCGCTAAGTCAGCCTTGCGTGACACTGACAGCTGCTGCCAGGGAGCACAGTTTACAAGCTCGCACCTCATGAACGCGAAGGGAAGGTTTCCTAAGCCAGAGCACGATGTGCACGTCATGTAACCACAGAGGCTGAGGTTTCGGGTTCGTGGGCCAGCCCTACTAAGGGCCACCTTCCGCCAGCAGCTGGGTCTTGTCCCTTGCTCCTGTAAGAAAACCCTCCATCCTTGGATACGGATGTGAAATTCTATCACCTTGATCAAATTTACGAGCTCTGACTCTCGCATACTTCTCAGGATGGAGGTGGTGATATTTTAGAAGAGTAATTTTGTGCTGTCATGTTAACACATGGGACGGAAAAAGTGCAGTTACCAAGCTACCACCCCTTCTCACTCACACACTCATGTTCACACGGAAGCATGCACAGTACACATACACTCTCTCCCCCCCGTCTGCCAATAAGGAGCTGCTAATGGAATCCTTTTAATAAAGCTACACAGTCACTACCTACTAAGAAGGGAAAAGATTCTCCTACCTGCAATTTTTGATTCTGTACCTAATACACATCAGAAAGGAGGCAATCAAGAGGGTAGATGATAAAAAGCACGAATTGTCTCCTATCATCCAACCAAACAACAAGGTAGAGTTGAAACGGAAAGGTGGCAAAGTCAGACACCGATAAAAGGAAATACTTTCACACAACATGTAATTGGGGGATGTGGCATTCTCAGAATTCCCTTCCCCTGGAGGTTCGGTTGAGCCTAAGTCTGGGTCTTTCGGAGGTAGTGTAAGACTGTTCTATTTGGAAATACATTCCGTAGGTGGGGACGGGATGGTTTTTGGTGTAGGGTTGTGAAGGGGTTTTGATGTGGGGAATTGGGGTAGGGGTTGTTGGGAGAGTTGGAGTTTTAAGGGTATTTTATTGTATGCGTTTTAATATTTGTACAGTTGTAAGGTGCCCTGAGCCATATACATTTTAATAAATAAATAATTAATAAATAAATGGAACAAGGTTAAAGAGAGGATGGAATAGATATCTTTGCGGATGAAACAAGGTGAAATTACCTTTGATTGAACTAACATCCCTCGGTGAATGCATGCAAGTTTTTGAGCAACAGAGAGCTCTTCAAACAGAAAGAAGGTCCCTGTTTTGCCCGGAGGAAGCTTGCACATGCTCACCAAGAGAGGACGGTCCAATACAAGGTAGTATCATTTTCACTGTTTTCGACTCTTGCTTGATCAACAGCAATGGCCATTCCCGCACCTCATGCTTGGGACCAACATGGCAACCAGGCACTAAGGCTGACAGGAATAGCCAATGTCACCGTCGTTCATGAGAGAGGGATATAAAACCGCATGTATCAGGGATTAAGCAGGGATAGCCAAACCGGCTGTGGAATAGGAGCTACATGCAGCTTTAGGACAGTTCAAGGGCGACGCTCAGCTACGGCATCATGCTGCCTTCATAGTTAGGGTTACCATACCTCCCCTTTAAAAGAGGAGGTTTATGAAAAATACATGTTGCAGGGCACCACTGGAACCAATGCAGCCTGGCACCATGTATTTTTCACAAGTGTCCTCTTTTAAAGGGGAGGTATGGTAACCCTATTCATAGTCCTGTTTCTTACTTCCATGCACCCGAGCTTCAGCAGCTGAATCGCAGCTACTCCTCAGAATCTCAGGAGGCAGGACCCCCAGGAATTGGGCCTTGACCCAGTGTCTTCAGGGTTTGGGGGCTATGGTTGACTGCAGCACCACCCACTTTGCCAGAATCTGCCTAGTAGGACCCTGGAGTCAATTCCTGCCACACAACCCACACCTTCCTGATTGGCTGCCTTCTTGGATGAAGGCCACCCAGCAGCAACAAGCAGCTGGGTGGGGCAATGCTCCTTTCTGTTTCCTGTGTCTAAATCTAAGCCACTTCCTTTTTCCTGACCAAACCGAATCTGCTCCTGCGGGAGCCTTTTCCTGAGACTAATCCTGTCTCTGCTCCTGGTGCTGCTGGTTATTCTGCTCCTCAACTTGGCCCTGAAGTCCACGCCACCAATATCCCATACCCAGCCCTTACACCCATTTGCTGTAAAAGGTGGGTCAGATCCTGGCTGCAGACCACAGAAACCCGTAGGTTGCTTGAAGAGGACTGACGGGCGAATAGCTGTTTTTAGAATCAAGCCCCGTAAAGATGGGGTTCACCATTTTTTTTTTTTTGCTTGTGAGACCCTGAATTTGCATATAATCCAGTCCCACCTCCCTCCAGACTTTCACCTGGAGGAGCGGGGGGACCATTTCAGCAGTGGGCAGAGCAAAAGGGGTTGTCATGTCCCATTCTGACATAACTCTGTCATTTATGAAGCTCCACAGGGCAGGGCTACTTTGAAAAGGAGATGAGACAGTCCTGACGGCCTGCCCCTTTCTGGCACGGCTGCCCTCTGCCACTCCCAGAAGACCAGATTTCTCTGGGTTAGCAGGGGTGCCCCCCGGGTTGATTTAGAGAATCTGGGGCTTCCCTAGAACTTACGCGCCTCCAGGTGAAAGATGTGCTCCCATACAGCAACGATGATGTACAGAATTGCAACCCGCCCTACCCCCCATGCACACAGGTTCCAACTCCAATTGGGGTCCCGATCCCTACGTGAAGAAACGCCGCTCTAAGAGCCTCAACTGCCTGCTCACTTTCAGGCAGCGCTAGAAAGAGACAAATGCGATCTGGAGGCAGACTGCTGCTCCTTGTGGAAATCAGCCAAGGTCATAATTGCAATTATAAGTCATTTAGACGGAGGAAGGGAAGCAGAGCACTCCTCTGCGGCGTTCGGGTCTTATTTGTGCACTGGCACGGTTGCCGAGGAGGTGCTTAAATAGAGACAAATGCAAAGTGAGAGTCTGCAATGCGTGTCTACAAGCAGGATCAGGGAACTCAGGACCTCCTGATTAGCGAAGTGTCACTTCAGGCATTGTTAGGCGGCTGGAGCTGTCCCACTTAGCAGCTACTCTTGTTCGATTCTCGGTGAGTCATGAAAGCTTCCGAGAAGCAGCACAGCCAGCAATAATCATGAGAAGGGCTCCTAGTGTGTTATCGATGCTAAATCCCAGCCATGGGGAGCTGAGCTCTTAAGAAAGAGGCGTCTTGCAGACGCTGGCAGTCCCAGGAAAGGAATCTGCAAAGAGGCGAGATGTTGGGTGCCTCCACACAAGCTGCGGAGGGCCCAGTCCGCGGAAGGCCCAATCCCTGCAGCTGTCACTGCAGGCTAGCGTGCGGAGCGGGGCAGATGGTTGCCCTCACCCTCCGTGAGGAACCGGGAAGGTGGGCCGCTGTTGCAACTCCCGCCACAGCGCGAGGCAGGCCGAGGCACCAGTCACATGAGCAAGTGCCCGGACCTGCCCCGCCTCCCTCCTCTAGCCTGCCCACTATCCCACCCTCAGCCCTGAGGTGGCTGCGTGGGATTGGAGCAAGTGCCCGCCACTCTGAGCTCTGCAGCGGGCCTCGCAGTGCGGTGGGAAGACGGTGCCTGGACAGATGAGCTTCCGCGCCTCACTCATTTTGGGTAAGGCAGCTACGGGTTGCATCCTCAGCCTTTTCCCAAGGACAAAGTGAGCAGCAGCCAGCTGCCCATCCCACCACGCGGCGGGAGGGAACATCCGGTGGCCACCGGCCACACAATGCAGGCTGCCCAAGGCGCAGTGGGCATCGCCTGTGGCTCTACCCACCGTAAACCCCGGTCCCCTGGCAGAAGATGGGCAACGCTCAAAAGGGAGTTGGTGGAATAGAATCATAGAAACTTATAAGGGCTTGAAGGGGCAAAGGGTCATCTGGTCCCAATCCCATGCTCCAAAAAGGCTCTCCTCAGCTTGCAGCGTGGCAGAGAGATGCTCATCCAGCTGGGTTTTGAAAACATCCAAGGAGGGAGATCCCACAAGCTCCCTGGGCAACTTAACTCCATCGCCCAACAGTTCTGATGGTTTTTTCCCCTAACGTCTAACCAGAATCTACCTTGCTGCTATTTATAAAAGCCCATTCTCTTCCGCTGTATCTTCTGTGGCAGCGGAAAACAAATGTTCCCTCTCTTTGTTTTGTGTGTGGCATCCTGAACCCACCATGCCGTTTGTGCTGGTACAGCGCTACCTTTGTCAGCCTACTGATACAAAGAGCAGCAGCTCCTATTTTTCTTTCCATCTTACATTTCTAGCCTACCCTATTCCTTTAAGGCTCAGGGTGACTTATAATGAAAATAAAACCAACGTACAAAATTATAATTGGTTAATGTAATACAACAAACAGATTCCTTATTATTAGTATGCATTTATATAGCACCAGCAGCGTAGCTGGTGTTTTATTCAAGAAAGGTTGCTGCCCAGTGGGCTTTCAATCTAAGATGGACAAAGGTGAGGGGAACATAGGGAGACACACACATTCCCATTTATTACAGATGGGGAACTGAGGCTGAGAAGTTGGGACTTGCCCAAGGCCACTCAGTGAGTTCAAGGCTGGGGCAGGATTCTAACCATGGTTTCCAAGGTCCAGGTCTAGCACCTTATCCACTACACCACACTGGCTCTCACTAACTCCTTGGCAATATACTCTACCAATTCCAACCTAGTGCTGAAACTCGGCCCTCGGTTTTCCTTCAGAAAACACAGAGGACCAGGGCATTCATCTCGATTTTCTGAGTTCGGAAGTTTCAAGGAAGGGCGCCCAAAATTTCAGAACTCAGAAAATCCTTGGCCGAGTGCAGGGAAGGGGGCTGGAGGCCAGCGCTAGACCCCCGGCTCCCTCTTCTTTGGCCCCCATGGGCCAGGACAAGAATAGGCCCAGAGGGGGAGCAGGGGTCTAGCCAGGGGTCAGGGATAAGGTGCTTAAGTGGATGGGAGCATAGCAGGAACTCAGGGGTAAAGTACTCACCCGCCGGAGGGGGCTCAGTGATGCATGGCTTCCTCTGGGGCCAGGTGTTCAGTTTTTTTTAAAAAAAGCTAGGTATGCTCACAACGGCCGAATGGCCCCTTTTGAGCATGTTCAGATCTTTCCAAGATGGTGCTGGCAGAGTCCGTGTGCTTACAGTACACCTCTTCCCCCAAAGTGGGGAGGTCACGGCATTTCCACCCCAACCTTCCACTCTTCCAACCTCCCTACATTTCCCTCCCTACCCCATACCCTTTGAAAAGTCTAATACAGACTATCAAACGTAGATTGCCTGGCATTGCCACTGCCTGTCTACATTGAGGCTTTGCACTAGTGGTGCTTAGGGTTGGCCCCTCTGGCAGTCTGACTCTGAGACGCCCCTAGGCCAAAATGGGAGTCTCAGAGTCAAACAGCAAAAAGGTAGCAACCCTATTTGATGCTACACTGATGACAGAATGGGTGTCCAGCGAGGACAAGTTGGGGGGGGAAGACAAAAGCTATCTATGGATGGAGCCCTGAATAGCACTGAACTCTCAGCCTAGTACTGTCCACTTCCACAGTAACAACACCCACCCCTGCCAGCTCCTCCTGCCTATTTAAGAAAATGTATTCTGCTCCCGCTCACAACAGACCCTCAGTACTACCTAATCCCAGCTTGTTTGATATTATATATAGTCTAGAAAGGGTGTGTCTAGAGAGTGTTGGTCCCAATGTAGAAGATGGAGACAAAGTAATTCAGAGGACATCCAGCGTGGTGTAATGGCTAAGTGCACAATACTTGGGAGATGGAGGGGGGCCCCGGTTCAAGTCTCGCCTTAGCCAGAAACTCACTGGGTGACGTTGGGCCAGACACGGTGTTCTCTCGGTCTAACCTTCCTTACAGGGTTGTTGTGAGGATTGTGTTTATTAGTTATTTGTAAAGTGCTCCAAGTGCCATGGCAGAAGGGAACTATATAAAAATAAATATCACCATCATCATTCTGGACCAAATCTGTTGATGAGAGGATGCAATCTTTCATGCCGCGGATTTTGGTCAGTGTATAGTTTGACTCTTTACGTGCCTGAGGATGAGACCCATGTAGCTGGCAACCTTCCCAACAGAACTGGTCCAATCAAAGGGATCATCTGAAATGTCATACATCATATTAATGTACACACCTGTGTAAATACATCCACCTGAGTGGGCACACGCAGAGACACACGCACACAGTAGTTTGTGTTAAATAAATAATGATTATAATATGCAAAAGGACTCCTATCCTGAAAAGTTAACAGCATGTTCTTTAGAGCCAACTACCATCTGGTGCAAGTCATCCTTGACTCTGTTCTATTCATGAAGTCATTACAGGAGTGCAAACAAATGCCAAGGTTACAGCGGTTGACAAAGAAAAAACAAAACTGAACACAATTCATCTGTGACATTTTGTTTAAATCAGGTTTTTCCTTTCCTGATTTCCCCCCCCCAGAACATGAACGAGAACATTAACTCATCCACTCTGAAGGTTAAAGCTAAAAATCAAGAAAGCCGCAGATTTAAATGGCAGATACAGGGATTATCAGCGTGTGATATTTGCATGATGCTCTTTGAAGATATTGCGCTACCTGAAAGGAACAGAGGGGGGCGCTGTGACAGTGGTGTTACTGGTACATGCTCCTCTCTCAACATTTCCAGCAGTTGAAGAACAAGCCTCATCCTCTCCACCAATAAGCTGTGCCCCTCATGAACTTACACATGTATGTGCACACGCACACACACACACACACACACACTTCCTAATGCTCATTTAGTTTCTTGTCATTCCATCATCTCCCCATTATCTCCTTTAGAGCTTTTCCTGCGAGGCCACCAGGAAAGAGGTGTATGAGACTTGAATATCAGTCTTTTTGTGTCTCTTCTGAAAGAGGGGACTTTGACCCCTGAAAGAGGATTCAGCACCAAAAAGGGGAATGTCCCTCCTAAGTAGGAACTGCTGGGAGGTAGGACATGGTCTTGTGCAAGGATTTTCAACAGGGGTGTTATGACATTTTGGGGCTGAGAGCATGTTTCAGGTGAAGAATAATGACCCTTCCCTTTTTCTCCATTTCCAATCCTTTTATTTAAAAAAAAAAAGGTGGGGGGAGGGGGTATCACTTAATTTACCTTGTGCCTCAATTCTCTGTCTGTGAAACGGGGATAACCAGCGCATGAAATTTCAGATCGAATTCCGGGAGCAAAAATAAATACATAGAAAATCAGTCTCCAGACTTTATCCTGATATTTGTTGGTATATGCAACATCCATAAGTTGTATTAATTAATTGACTATAAAGACACCAGATGGTGCTGCTAAGTTTATGCGTACATGGAAGGGAGATGGGGTTTTACTGTTGATTCCCTTGTGTAACCACTCCTTCTTCCCTTCTCTCTCTTTGTCTCAGTCTCCATTGTCTTCTTACTAACTAGATGTAACTAAGGATCTGTGCCTGAGAAAGCTTAAGTAAAGTTCTGTTTTTAAACCTTCAGCTGCATTTGTCCTTACTGATTGCGAATCAGTTATTACTCTGAAACAGGTTATGGGCCCAGACCTCTTCAGAACAGCCCAGAATAACCCTAAAGACTGGAAATGAGCTGAAAGGAAAAGAGGCCCAAAGGAAACTCCCAGAGGAGGCTACTAACAGTAAGTGAGCAGAAGAACCAGAATCCCAATCTGAGGGGAGGGAAGCAAGCATGGCCAGCAGCTCTGAATTAAAGCTTTCAGTCTGCAAGCTGAATAACACAAACTACCAGTTGTGGAAATTCAAAATAGAAATGCTCCTATCCAAAGATGACCAGTGGGAGGTGATCACCACAGACAGACCTGCAGCAAACCCTGAGGTGTGGGACAGAAAGAACAGACAGGCAAAGGCAACCATAAGCCTGCTAGTAGAAGATGACCAGTTAATCCACATAAGGGAGGAGGCCACAGCAAAGGGCATGTGGAATGCACTGCAGAAGCTGCATGAAAGGACCAGCTTGAACAGTAAGCTGTTTCTCCTAAGGAAACTGTACCAGATGAGACTTGGTAAAGGGAAGGAGATGCAGGATCACATAAATTCAATGCTGGAAGTGGTAGCACAACTGCGAGGCATCGGTGAAGAGATAAAAGACAACCACGTGGCGGCCTTACTTCTCTGCAGCCTGCCTGAATCATACAGCGCCCTCATAAACGCCCTAGAGACAAGGCCTGAGGCAGAACTAACACTGGAATTTGTAAAAGGGAGACTCATGGATGAATTCCAGCGCAGGAAAGAAATCATGCAAGACAATCAGGAACAGGATAAGGAAACTGCCCTGAGAATTGCAGACAACAGATTGCACAAGAAGGAAACAAGGGCATGTTTTCGGTGCAAGAAAGAAGGACACCTAAAGAAAGACTGCTCCATATGGAAGGCAGAACAACAAAAGCGATCTCCACAAGTGTCTAAGCAAAGGGCCAAGGCTACAACCAGTGACACAACCACAGAACAGTGGAGAGGATGTTTTAGAGCAACACAGACCAACTCATCACAGGACTGGTGTGTCGACTCTGGAGCCACAAGTCACATGACCAGCGACAAGAGCTTTTTCACGGTACTGGACCCAAGCAACAAAGAAGAGATATACCTCGCTGATGGAAGCAGCATCACTGCAGAAGGTATTGGCGAAGGAATTCTAAGTTGCAACAAGCCACACGGAGGCACACTAGCAATACCGGTAAAGGATGTGCTGTATGTACCTGGCTTAGAGGGAGGACTCCTATCCGTTAAACGCCTAACAGAGAAAGGGCTCACCGTCAAGTTCCGGGGTAATGAATGCACAATCCAAAAGGGGACAAGGGTCCTAGCCAGAGCCTATGCAGATGGACACCTGTATCGCTTGAGTGCAACCAAGGAACAAACAGTTGAAATCAGCACAAGCTCAACTGAGATGCAGGAACAAACCCAATCACCTGCAGATGTTGAAATCAGAAGATCTACCAGGGAAAATAAAGGCAAACCACCCACCCGCCTGTCCTACAAAGCAAGTACCGACAGACTGTCTGAGCCATCGACATGGGAAGATGTCTTACAAATGTCAGAAGGGGAACACAACAAATGGGTAAAGGCAGCAACAGAAGAAATAAAGTCCATGCATGAAAATCAAACCTGGACACTGTGTACACTACCAATGGGCAGAAAGACCATAGGATGTAAGTGGACATTTAAAATCAAATACAATGCCGAAGGCAAGGCAGAACGATACAAGGCCCGACTAGTCGCTAAAGGATACTCACAGAAATATGGCGAAGATTATGACGAAACGTTTGCCCCAGTAGTCAAGTACACCACAATCAGGACACTATTGAGCATAGCAGCAGAGAAAGGAATGCAGGTTAAACATCTGGATGTGAAAACAGCATTCCTACATGGAGAACTAAAAGAAGACATCTACATGGAACAGCCACCAGGATTCAAAGACACCGAAAGACCAGACCTTGTATGCAAGTTGAAAAAGAGCATATATGGACTCAAACAAGCGGCCAGAGCATGGAATACAAAAATAAACACAGTACTCACAAAGGAAAATTTCATCAGAAGTAAAGCGGATCCTTGCTTATATTCAAAGAAACAGGATGACAGATGGTTTTTCATATTGATTTACGTTGATGACATATTGATATGCTATGAGCAAGAAGGGGATGACCGCGGAATAATGAAAACCCTGAATCAAAACTTTGAGACAAAAGACCTAGGAAACATAACACATTACCTAGGCATACAAGTAGAAAGAGAAGATAATGGAAGTTATCTCCTCAGCCAAAGGCATAAAATAGAAGAATTACTAGAAAGCTTCGGAATGAAAGATGCCAAGGCAGTAAGCACTCCCATGGAAACTAACTACCTGAAGGAGACTGAAGAACAAAGCATGCAACTGCCAGACAACTGACAATACAGAAGCACAATTGGGAAACTATTGTACATCGCCACCATCACTAGACCAGACATTGCAGCAGCAATAGGACTCCTATGCAGGAAAGTATCAGCACCAAGTCAGAAAGACTGGAATGCGGTAAAGAGAGTAATGCGCTACCTAAAGGGAACCACACATCTTAAACTACAGCTACCTGCAACTTCTGGATGTAACCTGGCAGGATATGTCGATGCAGATTGGGCTGGGGACAGCTCTGACAGAAAATCCACCAGTGGTTGGCTATTTCTGCTAAGAGGGGGACCCACCAGCTGGTCTAGCAAGAAGCAGACCACAGTAGCACTCTCCTCAACAGAAGCCGAGTATGTTGCAGCCGCGCATGCTAGTCAAGAGGTAATTTGGCTATGACAATTGCTCACAGACTTGGGGAAAGAACTGAACAGCCCTATACAAATTTTGGAAGACAACCAAGGCTGTATTGTACTCGCACAAACGGAAAGAGTAAACCCAAGGACCAAACATAGAGACATGAAATATCATTTCCTAAGAAACTCGCAAGAACAAGGACTTACAGACATGCAATATTGTCCTACAGAAGACATGGTAGCAGATGCCCTGACAAAACCTTTAGCAGGAGAGCACCACTGAAAGCTACTATGTAAAATGGATATAGTAGGTTAACTTCTGTCTGTTGAGAAGGGGTGTTGGTATATGCAACATCCATAAGTTAAGTGCCTGCTGTATTAAGAACAGTAATTGACTATGGAGCCACCAAATGGCACTGCTAAGTTTGTGTGTACATGGAAGGGAGATGGGGTTTTACTGTTGATTCCTTTGTGTAACCACTCCTTCTTCCCTTCTCTCTCTCTCTGTCTCAGTCTCCATTTTGTCTTCTTACTAACTAGGTGCAACTAAGGGTCTGTGCCTGAGAAAGCTTAAGTAAAGTTCTGTTTTTAAACCTTCAGCTGCATTTCTCCTTGCTGACTGCGAATCAGTTATTACTCTGCAACAATATTAAACAGGTTTTGCCACACTACACCCCTGAACCAGTCGCCAGCCTGTTTTCTGGGGGCCAACGGTTCCCAGGCACCTGCAAATTTCGCCCCCTGCATTAATGGCTGAAGTGTGCAGACCTTGCAGTGAGGAATACTATGTAAATATGTACAGGCAGATGATGAAATCTCCATCACCAGAAATCTTTAAAATCCAAGGGGCACGACTTAACTAGACCACTAACCAGTTTTACTCACCATACCGAACTGCAGCTGGTACAGTCATATTGTACTTCAAACTGGTTAGCACACTCCATGTTGTGGGCCTGAGGGGTTCCCAGCTGGAAGGGATAATGAAGTACAGGCTAGTGCCTGCAGGGGTAATTTACATCCACTAACGAGTAGGGAACCTTTCTTTGAAAATAAATACCAGCTCCGAGGGCTGCACAGAAGCTAGGGGGCAAAGGTGCTTAAGGGGTGCACTCAGGAAGAGAAGGGTCCAGATCATGGATCTCTCCCCTAGCCTTCAAATCCTTATTTCTGTTCCCTTATGCAGAGCTCAGTTTTCCAGTGCTTAGACATAGGAGTATCCAGGAACCAGATTCAGGAACTCAAAAGGGAACACATAAAAACTAGCCACGAGCTGCATTTGGTTCTTGGCCCTGAGGTTCCTCATCTCTGAGCAAGAAGGGGGATATGTGTGTGAAGTAAATCGTTGTCGCTGCCTGACCAGAAACTCCCTGGCATTGCCAACCTTGTATGTTCAAATATCTGATCCTAAAATCACAAGACTGGCTTAAAAATCATTGGATTATTTTTATTTTATTTAAAAAAAAATTTAATACCCTCCTCCCTAGGTTTCTGAGCCTTTAGGTCACAGTCCCATTTTCAAGCTCTTCTCCACAATTTGGAAGGCTAGAAATGTCTTTATTCTCACCATTTCCCTCACAAAAAGCAATGCAAAGCAGCCTGACTATTGTGCACTCCCTTCTTCAAATCAAGGTCAAACGCTCTAACGGTCGTACTGTAGGCTAGCCCGGCTGGCTGGGTGAAACTCTACAGCCCTGGAGGTTATGCAAATCAGGAGGGCAGAATAGACAGGTAGAAAATGGGTGACTATAGCCTCCTGAGTGGGGACGGCTCTGGTCTTAGTGACACCAGTGAAAATGAGGGAAGAACTGCAGGGACGCCGGCAGGGCAATGCCAATCTTGAACGAGATCAGAACCAGGGCAGGCGGCCTGTGGAACTGCAGTGGCTACAAGAAACCTCATTCAAATCCTGCTGATTCTAACACTTCACAGCTAAGTGTGTGTCTCTTGCTCGCTCTTCTTTTTTTTTTTGCGTTAAATTAATTGTGGTGTTTTGAAGTGGCTGAGCTCAAATGATCCAAGTCCCTCAGGGTTACAAAGTCATTTTGCTGGCACCTGCCATTAGAAGGGATCTAAATATTTTAATAGGGAAGATTACTTCTGAATACACTTGGCCTTAACGGCTTCAGAAGGGGGCAAGGGGAAGAAGAAAGATGGCTGTGAAAGGACTAATTAATCTATGCAAGAAATAGAGGGATCCCATAAAACAGCAGCAGCTCATGTTCGAGTGGCGGTGGCGTCACTCACATGCTGAAGTTGACCGATTGCAGCATAGAGTCTGGTTGCGTACCTATGCCGTGGCGGTGCGGGCAGCAAAGTTTTCTTTGCTGCTCTCATTACGCCTGCTAAGTCCTGCCCAGCAGAGCTGGGCTGGTCAGTCCGGCCTCCCTCCGCTGGATTTAGAGTCATCAAATGCTCGCTGTGATTTGTTTGTGGACTTTTTTGCAGCTAAAATGGATCAAATCCACCACAGTTTTGACACAACGTTTTTAGCAGTAGGTGAGCCAGAGGCATTAGAAGCCCCGTCCTTTCCTGTTTTGTGGGATGAATTTTGGGATGTGTCGCCCTCAGATGCGGGGGATGCTCTTGGGACTGTTTTCGAGCCAGTTATTGTGAACTAGATCCATGCCCGTCCTAGCTGGTCAAGGCCAGCCATGAGACATTAGGGGCCATTGCTGACAGGGATTGTCAACACCTCCCTGGGGGGAGGGCAGGGTGCTGGACTGTCTCAAGGAGGCTGTGGTGCAGCCCCTGCTCAAGAAGCCATCATTGGACGTTGGCATCCTGGCCCGATATCCCCCGGTCTAACTGTTCCTTTTTAGGGAAGGTTATTGAATGGGTAGTGGCCCGGCAGCTGCAGGAGCATCTGGATTGGATTAATTTTCTCAATCCCTTGCAGTCTGGCTTTTGTCCGGGATATGGTACAGAGACTGCACTTGTGGCCTTGGTCGATGACCTCTCCCATGAGTTGGACCGGGGTTGTTCGACCCTGTTAGATCTCTCGGCTGCATCTGATACCGCTGATCATGAGTTGTTGGTGACTCGGCTGCGGGACCGAGCAGGGATTGGCGGGACCATTCTTGAATGGCTCCGCTCTTTCCTGACTGGGAGAACACAACATGTGATCCTGGGTAATTTTTCATCTTCTCCCCGGGGCCTCATGTGTGGAGTCCCTCAGGATTCTAGCTTGTCCCCTCTCTTGTTCAATGTGTATATGCAGCCTTTGGGGGAGGTTGTTAGGGAGTTTGGCGTATGGTGTCATCAATATGCTGATGACACCCAGCTATATCTCTTTTTCATCCAACTCAGGCCCAGCAGTCTCGGTGCTTACCCGGTGTTTGACGGCTGTGGGGGATTGGATGAGGTGATGGTTGTGGGGAAGGCTGGGGGAGTGGTGGCCCCCATCATTGATGGGGTCCATCCTGCCCTGGTATCTCAGGTTCGGAGTCTGGGGGTGCTCCTGGACCTGCAGTTTCGCCTGCATGTCCAGGTGGCGGCTGGGGCGAAGAGGGTGTTTTGCCAATTACATCTGGTGCGTCGGCTTCGGCTGTATGTCTCTGACTTGGATCTGGCCACGATTGTCCATACTTTTATTACCTCGAGACTGGACTACTGTAACACACTCTATCCTTGGTGCTGGGCTGCAGATGGTGCAGAACGCAGCAACTCATCTCCTATGGGGACGGGCTGACACGAGCACATTACACCGGTGCTTCGCTCTCTGCACTGGCTGCCGATAGTCCTCCAGGCCCAATTCAAGGTGTTGGTGTTGACCTTTAAAGCCTTAAATGGCCTGGGCCCAGCCTATCTGCAGGACCGCCTTGTGGTGAAACGCCAGCAGGGGGCGATATACAGCTGAGCAACCCACCCCCCTGTGTTTCTCCAAATCTCTGACCAGGGGTTCCCACAGCTGGCAAACCCCTGAAAACCCTTGGTATTCTGCTGCCACCACCCGAGTGTATCCCAGCGGGCATTCACACCACTCAGGAAATGTGAACCCCAAAAGGCGTAGGCCTCACAGCTTCCCAAGAGCACTCCACCTTCTTGGCACTCTTTTCCCGGGATTTCCTCCCCTGCGTAGGAGGCCAATCCCCAGTCACCCACGGGAGGCTTCCCTTGGTCCCAAAGCTGCTGGCTTCTAGCCAAAAAGGTAGTTTTCCCCCTCTTTAGTAGCTTGGACTGGTTACCTGGCCTAAGGAGACGTTTAATGGTCAGCCAACAACACACACACACCCAGTAGGGTAAAAACAAAGCTTAGAATTTACTGGTGCATATAAACAGGAATAAAAACAAAGTGTACACTGAGAACCAAGAGGTGATAAACCCTTTTGAGCAATGCGAGTCAGTCCTGTTGGGCGTGATAGCCCGTTTGGAATGCGTCTTTCTACAACTGTATCTGAGGTAGCAAGCAGACTTGCATGTACTCACGCAGGGTCGGTTCTGGTCCGATCTCCATAGGGGATGTTTTTCCTATGGGGTCCGAGTTCTTGTCCTGGCAAGGCCAGAGTTACAGCCAAGCCATGCAGTCCATGTGTGCCTCAGGCAGAGAGGTCACGAGTCTAGCAGAGTGCGCCAGAGAGAGAGACCAAAGAGCGACCAGAGAGAGAGAAAAGCCCCTGGCTCAGTCCTTTTAAAAGTTCCCTTCCCCACCGTGTGATTTGTTCGGCGGGTCACCTGGCCAAAGGTAGATTCCTCCTGACCAGTCCGAGTCAATCAGGTTTCTGCCCCCTGCTGGCCTTAGGAAATTCCTTAGCAATTTCAGGAATGTGGGATCCTACCCACGTGCTTGATTAGAGTCCTAGCACTCGGTTAAGCCTGACTCAGTTTCAGGCAGGGTGTCTGTCAGTGCCAGTGGCATTTTACCACCCACCTCACCTGCCGGATCCTGGATTGGCCCCTGCGGTCAGCC
>QEPC01010552.1:1508577-1554991 GCA_003113815.1 Sphenodon punctatus | reverse complement strand
GGGGGGGAGGGGACAGGTCAGCCCACGTGGCTAGCCTCTGCGTTCCCCCCCTAGCCCCCCAACAGCTCACAGTTTGTCTTGTGTCCCCTGCAGGTCCCAGGCGAGCGACAGCGGCGATGACGGTGGCAGCGGCAGCGGAGCGGAGCAGAGCGCAAAGCCCCCCCTCCCCGCCAGCAGCAGGGCTCCCTGCACGCAGCAAGGCAAGCAGGTAAGGATGTAAAAAAAACCTGCAGGCTCCCCACATCTGAACATTTCAAGCAGCCAGAGGAACAAGTTCTGCCCCTTTTGCCAATAAGCTCTGCCCCTTAGCAAACAAGCTCCACCCTCTCACCTATTTACTTGCACACGCACCCCTCCCAACATTCCAAGTGCATAAAGAGGAACAGAAGCACTCCCGCTTGTCATTCCATTTAGTTTAATATTCCATCATCTCGCCCTAGTCCTCTCAAGTGTTTTTCCTGGGAGGCAACCAGAAAAGAGGCACCTGAAGCTTGAATACACGTGTGTGCGATCTGAAAGAGGCACAGTGGGATTCAATACTCAAAGAGGGACTGTCCTTCCTATATAGGGACTGTTGAGAAGTACGCTAACTTATCTTAGCGCCTGGTTTAGCTAACTTTGCTGAAGCCACCGTGTTGAGCTCCATCGGCTAAACCAAATGTAAAGTTCCACTGGCCATCTGTACTAGGATTTTGATGCCAGTTAGCCCAAGGCTCCTCTCATTGTTTCACTCAGATCCTGCCCAGAGCAGATGGTTGCAATGATCAAATGGACCATCTTGCTTAGGTATAAAAATGCAGAAAACTCCAAACCAGCAGGATTCCTCCCACAAGCCAGAGGCAGATTTAAAAAGCCTGACTGCTTCATATTGATTTTTCAATTCTAGGTCCGTCTTTCTGTGTAAGAAATCTTTTAGCTTTTTAGCATGTGTTCATTAAACTCATGTAAGCATCATCATATAGGCAAGCTAACCTAGCTGGTTGAGATAGACCTCAACCTTACCTCACCTTGGGATAGTTAATTTATTAATTAACATAGATAAGGATTGCAAAACCCTATGAACATGGAAAGGGCTATAGAAATTGCAAATAAATAAAATAATAATAATAATAATAATAATAATATTAGGTGCTTGGAAGCTCCTAGATTAACCCTTTCCCTCACAGCCCCACAGGAGCGTATGTTAACGCCTTATACCCCCAGCTTGTTACACAACATTTAGCACTTTTCATGTCCACAAACTCCAATTTAGCTAACCCAGTTTGAAACAGGTCAAAGCTTTGGTCTGGTGACACGCCAAATCACTCTATGGAAATGAATGATAAAACACTAGGCATTGAAAACACAAGCAAATTACGGCACAAAACCCTACCAGGTGACGCACAGCATGGGTCCCTCAATGGATGGGTGTCGGAACAGTGGCTGTCTTCTGCCACGCAGTGGGCGTAAGCCGACGGACAGGTTGACCAGTCCATCTAAAGGACGCCCGCCCGCCCGCCCGCCTGCCTGATGTAGCTGCAGCTGCTCCAGGACACCCACCAGCACTCTAGAAGAGCCAGGGACACGCCACATGGAGTAGGCCACCCAAACCCAGGGCAATGGCCGAACATGGAGCTGCTGCTGCCCATCTGTTGGGTGGCCCCACAGTGCAGCTCCCCGCCCACTGGTCCCTTGCCCCATTCTGTACTATAGAGTGGCAGGCACCAGCCTAGTGTGTTGGGTGAGCGCCCACAACTCTATTGGGGAGGAGACAGCGTGGGCAGACAACAGCCTGGGGACACCGCCAGTCCATCTGTTGCAGACCCAGGTGGAGCTGATAAGTGGGGGTGAGTCCCCAGAACAGCTCCAGGCTCCGGCATGCTCACTGTCTGCCTAAAAACAGTCAGTGGGCGTTTTCAGACATGACGGCGGCACAATTTAATCTGCTTTTGGGTGGATTCAACTGTGTGCCACTGTTACGCCTGAAGGTGCCCTCCAGATGTTAGCCTGGGCCGTTACCCTGTCGGTGGTGACGTTAGCCCAGCCTGTGAATCGGGACCATCCCCAGCTCGCAGCCTGGGCTAAGAGTCACCACCAACGGGGTAAGGGCTGCCCAACCAGGGATAAAGCGGGCCGTCACATATAATGGCCCGCTTCTAAGCAGCCATGGCAGCTGTCATAGGCTGCTATGGCTGTCTGTCAGGGGAGGGATGATCGACGTAGCGTGGCAGCAGGGATGTGCAGATGCACGTCCGTGCGTCTCCCCAGCCCCTCCCCAGCCTGGCTGCCAGAACGTCTGTTCAGCAGCCGGACCAAGTCCTGGCCAGAGTGACGGCTCCCACAATGGCCCGGAGCAGTCCATGGCCGGACTCATCACGTCAGAAAACACCCAGCGTTTCCTATGTAGACCTTGCATGCCAGCCACTTTGAGCAATGCCAAATGGATTCACCAAATACCCAGGTACTATAGCTACATGCCTTTGGCATAAATCGTTATTTGCACTCCTGCTCTGCATCCACTTGTAAACCACAGCCTTCGGCCGAGTTCCTAGCAGCCACTTCTACTGGAATTAGTTGGGCAGTCTGAGGCCTGTTGTATACAAGACGGCTTCGGGCACAGCACCATCTCCACAAAACCTCGGGAGGACATGTGCTTGCGCGTTTCACCCTCTGGGAGGTGAACGTCATTCGGCTTTGCCTGCTTCCAAGCTCATCTTGCCTTCATACCGAATGCTCCATGTTATGCATTGGTGCGGATTTCCTGTACGGAGCAGGGGGGTTCGACTAGATGACCTCTGAGGTACCCTCTCAACTCTCTGATTCTGTCTTTTTGCAACAGAACATTTTTTATAATAGCAAGAAGGCAACTTTGGGGTGAATCATTATAATGGGATAATCATGCCCCTTCCCCGGGGGAAGCAGGGGAGAGAGAGAAAAGAATGTTGCCTTGCAAGATGCATGTGTGTACATAAGTTTACGATTGGCCCCAATGTCTATCAGGAGCAGGGAACCCGAGTCAGACCCAGGGGCCAAACGCGGCCCACGGCTACTTTTTAAATTTGGCCCCTTTCCAATTCCTAGATCTGGTCCCTTGATCCAGTTCCTACCCCACTGAGAGAGAGTAAGTTCGGGGGAAAGGAGCAGGAATGAGGACATGCACGTAAGGCAAGGGGGCAGATCCAAGGCAGAGGTTCATGATCTGGACTCTCCTCTTCCCAAGTTCTCCCCTGAAGCACCCCGTCCCCAACTGGTCCTCGGAGCTTGAACTAATTTTTAGCGTGGCCTCTGGGAGAGAAAAATCCACCACCACCCCCAATCTTACCATATCATCCCCACACCCCTCAGAGTAGTAGGTTTGCGGCGGGTGAGTAAAGCATAAAATCGAGTTTATGCAACTATGCTCACAATAAAAGCCTGAGCGATTGGGAAGCTGAAAATAGAGGCCTGCAGCTATAAATAGTCAAACAACACAGCCATGACTCCGGATCGAAGGTTCCCAGGAATAATGTGTTTGTTTTTCCTGCTTCATCTCTCTCTCCTCTCAACTATTGCTGTGCAAATAAGTCAGCACATAATCTTTTCCGGTGCCAATTTGCTGAGGATGAGAACTCAAATACTGGGCTGAATTTATTGACTCAAGAACATCCCGCCCACTCCCCCAGCACATATTTTACAATAAATCCATACCGCAGAAGCCACGCTGTCATAGTTTCCTTTCTCAGTCCCAATCCCCTTAGCGTGGCTCTCCCTGCAACTTAAAGGCAGCAGCGAAGATGCTGATCAAAAAGTGACAGTAAGCCTGCTTCTCGGCAGGCCTAATGGAAGAAAAAATAGCCTCTGGGTTTCTTTAATGGGGACACTGCATTGAACTTGAACTTCTCTCTCATTCAGGTAGATAGTGGATTTAACTTAAGGATCTGCTGCATAAAGGAATTCACTCTCTGGGTATTTATTTACGTAAAATTTATATCCCGCCCCTCCTGCCCATAGGGCAGCCCGGGGCGGCGAACAAAACGATAAAAAAATTAAAAACAATTTTAAAATACAATAGCGGGAATATGTCTCAAATAAACCTCATTTGTGGGGCTGTTCTTGGTGACTGTCCAGAAGCTGCAGAATGTGGCGGCCCAGCTCCTTTCAGGGGTGGGTTGCCACGAGCACATTACACCGGTGCTTTGCAGTCTGCGCTAGCTCCCTATAGCTTTCCAGACCCAATTCAAGGTGCTGGTTTTGACCTTTAAAGCCCTCAATGGCCTGGGCCCCACGCATCTAAGAGACCGCCTCCCCTTCCATGCGCCATTGCGACCCCTCTGGGTCAGTCGGGAGTGTTCTCTTGCGGGTGCCGCCGCCTAAATCTTGTTTGCACAACAAGGGCCCGCAGGGAGGCGTTCTCGGTTGCCGCGCCTACGTTATGGAACTCCCTTCCCCCGGAGGTCCGTCGAAGCTCAAGTCTGACCATTTTCCAGAGGCGGGTAAAACTTTTCTTTTTTGTTCTAAGCATTTGGGGGGTGGCGGGGTGGGGGTGCGGCAGAAGGGGTTTTAATGAGTTTTTTCTTTTAAATGGAGTTTTATTGCATTTTTTGGTATTGTTTTATGATGTAAGCCGCCCTGAGCCTTAGGGGAAGGGAGGGGTAGAAATTTAAATAAATCAATCAATACATCTATCTTGACCTCTCAAATGCAGAATCCTTCCTTATTTTGAATGTCTTTTATTTCCCCTACTACTTTTGACGAGGACAACGTGTATCTACTTCGCACACATCACCTGCTGTGCACAGAACAGTCATAAAGCCTCACCTCTCACCCTTCCCCTCGTGGTTCGTCAAAACCCAAACATTTTCCGGAAGCAATGTAAGACTTTCCTTTTTGGCCAAGCATTTGGAAGGTGGGGATAGGAACTGGGGTGGTGGTATTTCATACATTTTAACGGAATATTCATACATTTTAATGTAGTTCAGTTTTTATACAGTTTTAATGCTGTAGCCTGCCCTGAGTTTTAGGGGAAAGACGTGATATAAATTTCCCTGTGAAGTTCGTTACTGGGGAGAACGAACCCTGAATGAAAAGATAGTAGAGTAGGGACGGAGAGGGAACCCTTTCCCACACTAGGGCCACTCTGAAAATTAGTACAAACTCTAATGGCCATAACGGCTGCTCCCCTAACCACCTTTGTCCCTTCTCCGTAGCTGCCCCCCACGTCTGGAACTCCCTCCCTGCCCACATCTGCCTCGCCCCTCCCTTCGTACCTTAAAATCCCTCCTCAAGACCCACCTCTTCCGCTCTGCCCTCCCCGACTTCTTGCTCCCCTCTCCTAACTCCTGCTGATACCCTCCATCCAGTACAATCTGTTACCTAAGGTCTGTGTACTCCTATCCTCACCACATGGACCAACCAGCCATCATTCCTGATGTAACCAAGCCAAGCGCATGCACCTGGGACCTCGCATCCTCGTGAATGTTACATCCCTTGTCTCTCCCTCTGTTCCCCTTCCTTCGTCTCTCCCCCCCTCCCCCCGTCTCTGAGATTGTAAGCCCTAGGGCAGGGACGGTCTCTATTCAATTACTTTGTTAAGCACCAGGTACATTGCTGGCGCTATATAAATGCTTGTTTAATAAAATAAAATAATAATAATAATAATAATAATAGGCAGTGGGGGTTGGGGATACTTAGTGTGTACTTGGGAAGAGAAAGTTCACATCATGGACCCGTCCCCATGTCTTGTGCGCATGCCCTTCTCTCTGCTCCCTTACCCTGAGCTCAGTCTTTCAGTGCTCAGAGGTTGGAACTAGATCCGGGGGCCAGCCAGATCCAGGAATGGGAAAGGGGCCACATAAAAACTAGCTGGGGGCCATGAGCCGGAGGTTTCCCATCCCTGCTGTAGAAGAAACATCAATGATCAGCCTGCAGGGGTGAGGAGCTAGGATAGGATCCAGCCACTGCCAACCTAAAAGTCATCACCATTGGATCAGAGAAGATGTGGCTGCTGACACAGACACACCTGTTATTCTTGATGGGGGAGCTTGGCGTTTGGGCAGCGTTTTTTCAATGAGACGTGCTTTTTTTTTTGCTTTTTTTTTTTTTTTTTTTTAAAGGTTACAGCAGCTTGCTTAATTAATGCTCAACATGTGCAGGCACCAGCCCAGGGGAGTTGGGCAGGAAATAGTTCTTATAAACCCCTGTGAACTTGCACACATGTATACCACATTACAAGGCACAATCAAAGCAATCGGGCCAATAAGCCGGCACACGAGCAGGGCACGGTTCTGTTCAACAGGCTGGGATCAAAGAAAAGAACAGACTTGAGTCTCCACCCCCCTCCAGTGCCTGGGGAAATGGTACATCCCAGAGGTAACGATGATTCGCTCCTCTTGCAAAAATATTTCCCCGTGCGCTGCTAGTTAAGAAACACTTACGCTACAGGAGCTACTGTCTTGCGAGGAGTTTGCTGCAGAGACATAACTGGCAGATAACCAAATGTTGGGATAACAGGCTCTCTCAGTCACAGCACAGATTTTAACTGAGCTTCTGATGCCATTCAGCTTGGCCCTGCTGTTTAACAAAGTGAGTTACAGCAGCAGCACTAGTTGTAAGGGACCACGTGGGTTACTGAGAATGAGACAGTGGCTGCGGAGATCAAGGTCGAAAAATCTGGGTCAAAAAAATCTGACCCACGGGCTTTTGCACAGCTACTCCTGGCATCATTCCTGGTAAGGTCGTATCTAGCTCTCTCTGAACAAGGCTGGCAAAGGGCATGACAACAGAGCATGGGCAGCCCACACAACAGAAAATGCTTCCCATCGCCACCTGCTTGGTGAAATATCCCGTGGGTTAATGTGATAAAACCGGGATGAACACACAGAGGAAAGGAAATCCTATGGACATGCATCTTGATGCCTTTGCCATTATTTGCTATGATTGCTGCAAGCAAAACGTGACACAGACCATCAACCCCATTCCAAGTTCAGCAGGTGCCAGTCCAACTGTGCATCTGTATGGCTGGCTACTGAAAATCAAGTCATGGCTACACACAAATCAGCACCAGATCCCAGAGTGGACACTGATTCTGGTTTAAGAGTGACACTTAGATACACAGTTTTTTTTGTTGTTTTTTTTAAATTGATTTTAATGGCTATGTGCACAGTACTTGGATCAGGAGGTGAAGGGGGGACCCTGGTTCTAGTCCCGCCTTAGCCAGAAAGTCACTGACTGGGTGACCTTGGGCCAGCCACAATATTCTCTCAGCCTAACCTACCTCACAGGGTTGCTGTGAGGATTAAAAAGTTGTGTTAGTTATATGTAAAGCACTCCGAGTGCTATGGCAGGAGGGCGCAATATAAAAATAAAGATTATTATTGACTTACAAAGGTGTGATTTTGCTTACCAGTACATAAGAACATAAGAAGTGCTGTACTGGGTCAGACCAATGATCCACTGAGCCCAGCATCCTGCCTCCGACAGTGGCCAGTCACGGGAGCCTGGGAGAAGCACTCAATAGGTCACCATGCAATCCATTCCCTGAGGGTCATCCCCAGGCTCCCGACAGTAAAGGGTTTTGTTCCCCATTCCTATCTGGCTAATAGCTGCTAATGGACCTATCTTCCAGAAACTTGTCCAAACCTCTTTTAAACTCAGCTATACCGCTGGCCTTGACCACCTCCCCTAGCAGTAAATTCCACAACCTAATTGTACGCTAAGTGAAAAAATACTTTCTTTTGTCTGTTTTTACTCTGCCACCTCATGTAGTGTGCCCTAGTTTTAGTACTAGTTGAGAGAGTAAATAACCGTTCCCTTTATAGACCTCTATCATATCTCCTCTCAGCCATCTCTTTTCCAAGCTGAAGAGCCCCAACCTATCAAGCCTCTCCTCATACGGGTGCTGTTCCATACCCTGGATCATTTTTGTTGCCCTTCTCTGTACCTTTTCTAGTTCCGCTATGTCTTTTTTGAGATGGGGCGACCAGAACTGCACACAATATTCAAGGTGCGGTCGCACCATTGATTTGTATAGAGGCATTATGACATCCTCAGTTTTATTCTCTATTCCCTTGCGAATAATTCCTAACATTCTATTTGCTTTTTTGACCGCTGCGGCACACTGGGCTGAGGATTTCAGTGTATTATCCACAATCACTCCCAGATCCTTTTCCTGAGTGGTAACTCCTAGCTTAGTACCCAGCATTGTGTACTCATAATTTGGATTATTTTTCCCAATGTGCATCACTTTGCACTTGTCCACATTAAATCTCATCTGCCATTTAGATGCCCAGGCACCCAGTCTTGTAAGATCTTGCTGCAGCTCCTCACAGTCTGCTCGTGTTCTGACTACTCTGAATAACTTGGTGTCATCTGCAAATTTGATCACCTCACTCTTAACACCCTTTTCCAGATCATTAATGAATACATTGAAAAGAACTGGTTCCAGTACAGATCCTTGGGGCACACCACTTTTTACATCCCTCCATTGTGAAAACTGGCCATTTAGTCCCACTCTTTGCTTCCTATCCTTTAACCAGTTACCAATCCATAGCAAAACACTACCTCCTATCCCATGACTTTTTAATTTTCTCAAGAGTCGTTTATGTGGGACCTTATCAAAAGCTTTCTGGAAATCCAGGTACACTATATCTGCTGGGTCTCCCCTGTCCACATGCTTGTTTACAGCCTCAAAGAATTCCAAGAGATTAGTGAGGCATGACTTTCCTTTGCTAAATTCATGCGGACTCTTTGCCATTAAGCTATGTTTATCAATATGCCCAGTGATTCTGTTCTTAATGATAGTTTCCACCATTTTGCCCGGCACAGACGTCAAGCTTACTGATGGAAGTAGACTTCCATCAGTGCAGACCCTAGTGCAAATGTAGTTCTCCAACATTTTTGCTAGTACAATATGATTCTGTGCACTACGCACTAAGAAAGTGGTCCCCAAACTGGGATCCGCGGACCCCTGGGGGTCCATGAAGCATTCCTTGAGGGTCCATGACATGGCCCATAGGCTGCAAGTCATGTTGTTGTGTAAATGTATGCAAATTAGTTTGGGGTACTTTGCTTTTTGCTGAAGCTGAAAAGGGGTACACAGCCACAAAATGTTTGTGAACCACTGCACTAATAGGGATGGGCGATGGAGTTCGGAAATTCGGTTCGGTTCGGTTTGAAATTCGAGTTCGGAAATTCGGTTTGGTTTGCAATTCGAGTTCGGTTCACTTGACCGAACAGACCAAGTTCGGTCCGAACTCCGAACTTCGTTCGCCCATCCCTATGCACTAAGGTCTATGCCAGGGGTGGAGAACCTCAGGCCCCTGGACCAAATGAGGTTCATGGCTAGTTTTTGAGTGTTTTCAAAAAAGTGCATTACCCATCCAGTATTCACTGGTTAACCATGGGCTACCAGTGGGGTTTTCACACTAGAATGGTGGGCACTTGGTGAGGAGACGCTTGTCTGAAAACACCCTTAATGTGGCCCCTCCATTTCCAGTTCCTGGATCTGGGGCCTGGATCCAGTTCCTACCCCAAGCACTGAAAAACTGAGCTCACAGTAAGGGAGCAGAAGTAAGGGCATGCACACAAGGAGAGGGGACAGATCTGTCAGAGACAGGATGCTGGCCTAGATGGACCGCTAGTCTCGCCCGGTAGGACACTACATAGGTTCTTGTCGATAGCACAGAACTATGATCTGGAGCCTCTCCTTCCTGAGCACACCCTTTAAGCACCCCCGCTGCAACTTCCATGCAACCCTCAGAACTTGTACTGTTTTTCAAAGTGGCCCCTGAGAGAAAAATGTTTCCCCATTCTAGTCTATACCTTCACAAATCTGAGAATTCTTAGGTGCACGCGCTTAGCTTAGCTACAGGGGAGACGGGGGCTCTGAATGAAAGGCGAGTCAAGGAATCATCCGTGAGCAGTCTGTGGGGATGAGGAGCTAGGGGAAAGCCTGCTGGTAGCGGTAGGTTTCCAAGAGAGATTTGAAGATTGTGAGGGAGGGAGTAGAATGAATGAGTTCAGGTACAGAGTTCCAGCCGTCAGCACGAGGAAAGGGGTGAAGCAGGGAGCAGGAGACTCGCAGGCAGGTGAGAGCGCTGGCGCTAGCGGGGTTGGAGCAGAGCAGGCGGCGCCTGCTGAGCCTGCACATCTGGTAGGCCGCCTTTAAACAGACGGCCCCGCCCGGGTGTGAGGTAGAGCAGGTGTGATCCGTGTAAAAGCACCCAATGAACAACTCTCTCCACTATTACAACAGGTGGCAGAACAGTCAAGATGGGATCTCGGTGGTACAAGCTCCTGTGTGTGGATGCCAGAAGCCAAATTCCTTAACTAGACTGACTTAAAGCCAGCTTGGGGTTCAAACCAGGACAAAGCTATAATGAAGATCTGTTCTTAAGTCAATTTCCCATTAATGTAAGGTTCTGAGTTTGTGGGAAGACAAGCCCTAAATGACAGGCATTATGATGAGCAGATAAAACACAGCAACACCCTTCCTATAAAAGCAGAAAGCCTACTCTGAGAAGTCATTCCAGGTGAAGACGTTAGGAAGGTGGCTACGGTTTACTGCAGTGCGTTAGCAAAGTTCCACGGTCATTAGCAACGGCGTGATTCCACAATGCTACCTTGACGACATGCCTTTTATTGCGAGTGAATCAACTACTTAATAATACTTTCCAAAACCAAGCTGAACGCTGTGTGGCAACTAAGTGATCAAACGGCAGAAAGTTCTGATGGCTTTGTTTCTCTGTAGGAGTTAATGAGGAGAAGGGAGAGAACATCATTTAATGTTACACAAGATACCATGATTCAGGATAAGTCAGCGAGGGGAACGAGGAGCCAGGGAAAGCTTGACGGAAGTGGTGGGTTTGAGGAGGGATTTGAACATTTGGAGGGAGAAAGCTGAGCGAATGTGTTCAGGGAGGGAGTTCCAGGCATGGGGGGGGCTGCCAAGGAAGAAGAGACGGAACTGTAGGGTTCAAAGGGACCCCAAAGGTCATCTAGTCCAGCCGCCTGCTCCAAAGCAGAGTATCCTCTGTCTGCAGCAGGGATGGGTAACCTAATACTACAAGCTCCGAGGGCCAGATAGGAGTTGGGACAGTGGTGCTTAAGGGGTATGCTCAAGAAGGGGAAGGTCCAGATCCTAGATGCGTGCCACACATCTGTCCTATATCCTTGGGTGCACGCCCACCTCTCTGCTCCCTTACCCTTAGCTCACTCGTTCAGTGCTTGGGGGTCAGGAACAGGATCCAGGGGCCAGATCCAGGAACTGGAAAGGGACCAAATAAAAACTAGCCATAGGCCACCTTTGGCCCCCGGGGACGAGTGCCCCCACCCCTGGCCTGCACCATTGTAGACAGATGCTTGTCCAGTTGGGTTCTGAAACATAAGCAGCGCCATCCTGGATCAGACCAAGGATCCATCCTAGGAGCGAGATTCCACAGCCTTCCTAGGCAACTGATTCAATTGCCCAACAGTTCTTGCTATATTTGCTATGCTTTTCAAGTCTCTGTTGCGTGGGGTTCACAGGAATAAAACCCTAGACGGCTTGGGCCCCAAGCATTCACATTCACACCGAGGCCAGGTTGCATGGTGCAGAGCTGGAGATTATGGCGGCCATGGCAACCATGGGTTTGTCCCAGGTGGTGGTGGGCCCAATGCATGGGGGAATACTTTGGACCTGTTGGTCTGCACCTACCCTGAGGCAGGGGATCCGATGGTTGGAAGTGTTGTTGGTTCACCCTTGTCATAGTCAGACCATTATATCCTACGGGCCTCCATCCCAGTGCGCCTACCTGACCGGAGGGGTGCAGGACTGATTAGAATGGTCCGTCCTCGGAGGCTGATGGAACCCCGCTGGGTTCTAGGCTGCTCTGGGGGATTTACCTGCAGACCTCAGCAACAGCTCCATCGATGTCCTTGGGCCCTCTGGACTGACTGGCTGGGCTGGGGCTATCCATCAGGTGGCTCCCAGGCATCCGCTTCCCACGTTTCAGCAACGCAGGCGCCCGTGGTTTATGGAGGACCTGGTGCGGCTGAAGCGTATGGGGAGAAGGTTGGAGCGACGGTGGCAACGTACTTGTGATGAAGAGGACAGATTGTGGCACAAACCGTTTTTGAAAAGTTATGCCGTGGCTGTGCAAGGACCAAAGAAGGGGTTCTTTGCTGCGCTCATAGCATCTAAGAAGTTGCGTCCGGTGGAGCTTTTCTGGGTGGTGAAGGGTTTGGCAAGTCCTGCCTGTCTCCACCTGGACCCAGGGTTCTCTGGGGCCTGCTGTGACATGTTTATGGCATACTTTGCAGATAAAATCGCTTGCACTGAACGCGACTTTGACGTTGCCCTTTTGGATATAGTGGCAGAGCCAGAGGTAAGAAATGCCCCGTCTGGTCAGTGTTTATGGGATCAGTTCCAATTGGTGATACCTGCTGAGGTGGCGGATGTGCTTAAGAACATACGAAGTGCCATACTGGTCGATCTAGCCCAGCATCCTGTCTCCGACAGTGGCCAATCACGGTGGCTTGGGAGAAACACCCAACAGGTCACAATGGGGGATCCATTCCCTGTTGTTTTCCCCCAGCTCCCGTCACGTTCCCTGATCCTGTCTGACTAATAGCTGCTAATGGACCTCTCTTCCAGAAACTTGTCCAAACCTCTTTTAAACTCAGCTATAGTACTGGCCCTTACCACAGCCTCTGGAAGATTCCACAACCCAATTATACGCTGAGTGAATTTTTTTTAATTTTTATTTGTTTTAAACATGCCACCCATGAGTTTCATGGAGCGTCCCCTAGTTCTAGTACTAGCGGAGAGGGTAAATAACTGCTCCTTGTTTATTAGTTCCATAATACCGGAGTCCCTTCAGGGGGCTGTGGTCTGACGATTCCTCAAGAAACCATGTAAAACGGGGGGCCACAATGGAGAGGGCATTCTCGGTGGCCGTGCCGCGACTATGGAACTCCCTCCCGGAGGAAGCCCGTCTAGCCCCAAGTATGTTGGTCTTCCACCGGGTCTGCAAACCCTGGCTGTTCTCCCAGGCCTTCGGAGGAGGTGGGGGGAGGTTGGGATAAAATATTTTGGGGGGTGGCTGTTTTTTAGAAGGAATTCTAGATGTTTTAATTTGTGTGTCCTATTGTTGTTTTAAATTGTTATTTTTATGTTGTAAGCCGCCCAGAGATGCCATGGGCATGAGGGGGAAGCTAAAAAATATAAATAAATAAATAAATAAATCAATCTTTGGATGTTGACTCCCTGGTGAGTTATTGGCCGGTTTCTAACCTTCCCTCTTTAGGGAAGGCTATTGAGTGGGTGGTGGCTCGCCACTTGCAGGTGCATCTGGACTGTATCCGTTTTCTAGATCCTTCGCAGTCTGGTTTTCACCTGGGTTATGGCACTGCTTGTGGCTTTGGTCGATGACCTTCGAGTGGAGCTGGATAAGGGTCATTCACCCCTTCTGGTTCTGCTCAATCTCTCGGCAGCATTTGACAGTGAACCATGAGGTGTTGGTGACTCACCTGCGGGACCTGGCTGGGCTGAATGGAACGGTTGCACATTGGTTCCAATCCTTCCTGGCAGGTAGATTGCAACTGGTGGTTCTGGGAGATTTTACATCTTAATTTATTTAGTTTATTTTAATAGATTTTTTTGCCCCCCCCCCCTCCTGCCTTCACAGCTCAGAGCGGCTCACAAGGTTTAAAAATACAACACATAAAAACATTAAAAAACAACCAATAGTAGCGCTAAAACCAAAAAACCAAAAAGTATCCTCCCTCCATACCCACCCACCCCCAAAAGGCCTGGAGGAACAGCCAGGTCTTACAATGTCATCTAAAAGAGAGGAGGTCCGGGGGTCAGGTGGACCTCCACCGGGAGGGAGTTCCACAGCCATGGTGCGGCCACCAAGAACACCCTCCTCATTGTCGCCACCCAGGAAACTCAGGGGACCTTGAGGAGGGCGCCCCCAGCTAAGCACAGGGGTCGATTCAGAACCCGGGGAATGAGGTGATCCCGCAGATAGGTGGGGCCCAAGCCATTTAAGGCTTTACAGGTCAAGCCAGCATCTTGAATTGGGCCCGGAAAGCTATTGGCAACCAGTGCAGATAATGGAGCATCGGTGTAACGTGCTTGCGAGGACGCATTTCCCTAAGGAGCTGGGCCGCCACATTCTGCACCAGCTGCAGTTTCTGGACCATCACCAGGGGTAGTCCCACGCAGAACGCGTTACAGTAATCTAATCTTGAGGTGATAAAACCATGGATGATAGTGGCCAGGTCTACATCCGAGACATATGGCTTAAGCCATCGCACCCGGTATAATTGGTGAAATGCGCCCTTCTCCACAGCTGCGACATCCAACTGGAGCTGTGGGTCCAGGAGCATCCCTAGACTACGGCCCTGGGGTACCAGCAGAAGCCGGACCCCATCTATGATGGGGGCCACCACTCCCCAAGCACCCCCCACAAGCATCACTTCCATCTTGTCAGGATTCAACTTCAGGCAGCTCGCCCTCATCCAGTCTCCCACAGCTGACAAACACCGGGTGAGCACAGAGACTGCCGGGCCTGAGTCAGCTGAAAAAGAGAGGTACAGTTGGGTGTCATCAGCATATTGAGGACACCGTATGCCAAACCCTCTGATGACTTCTCCCAAGGCTGCATGTACATGTTGAACAGGAGAGGGGATAAGATGGAACCTTGCGGGACTCCACACGTGAGGTCCCAATGAGAAGATGAACAATCACCCAGCACCACACACATTGAGCTCTCTCAGCCAGGAAAGAGCAGAACCATTCAAAAATGTTGCCACCCACTCCATCTCAGTCCCGCAGCCGAGTCATCAATAACTCGTGGTCAACAGTATCAAATGCAGCTGCGAGGTCTAATAGGATCAACAGGGTCAAACAGCCCTGGTCCAACTCACGGGAGAGGTTGTCGACCAAGGCCACAAATGCAGTCTCAGTGCCATAACTCGGACAAACGCCAAACTGCAAGGGATCTAGGAAAATGATCTGGTTCAGATGCCCCTGAAGCTGATGGGCCACTACCCATCCCATCTCCCAAGACGAGTCCCAGGGATCTCTCGTGTGAGGTCCTGCAGGGTTCCAGTCTGTTCCCCCCTCCTGTTCAATCTCTATATGCGGCCACTGGGAGAGGTCGTGCGTAGATGGGGAGTTTGCTGTCATCATGCTGATGGCACGCAACTATACCTGTCCTTTTTATCTGACCAAGGTCCGACTCCTGCAGTCTCGGTGCTTTCCCGGTGCTTGATGGCTGTGGCGGACTGGATGAGGTTGAGCCAATTGACATTGAATCCTGACAAGATGGAGGTGATGTTCATTGGCGGGTCTGGGGTTCTAGTTGAGGGGCTTTGGCAATGGCCTATCACCACACTTTAATAAATGACTATGACTATGAGGGGTTACCTGTTATTGACGAGGTTCGCCCCATGTTGGCATCTCAGGTTAAAGCCCTGGGAGTGCTCCTGGATCCACAGCTGCGTCTGGATCTCCAGGCGTCAGCTGTGGCCAGGAATGCATTCCGTCAGTTGCATCTGGTGAAGCGGCCCTATCCCTATATCTCTGATTCCAACCTGGCCGCTGTCATCCATGCATTTGTCCCCTTGAGGCTGAACTATTATAATGCGCTCTACGTGGGGCTGCCCATGGTGATGGTTCGGAACCTGCAGCTAGTGCAGAAACCGCGGCCCGTCTCCTCATCGGGAGCACATTATGCCAGTGCTCCGGGCACCGCACTGGCTGTCTAGAGTCTTTGGGGCCCGATTCAAGGGGATGGTGTTAACCTATAGAGCCCTAAACGGTCTGGGCCTTATCTATCTGAGGGACCGTCTCACTTCCTGGGCCCCTGGGCGGCTCCTGCGGTCATCGGGGGCTGCCCTCCTGGAGGTTCCCTGCTCTGGATGGGTGGAGACCGACAAGCAGACTTTCTCGGCGGCTGCTCTGGTGCTGTGGAACTCTCTCCCGGCGGAGATCCACCTCAGCCCAAGTCTTCTCGCGTTCCTCTGTCAGTGTAAGACCTGGCTCTTCCGCCAGGTGTTTGGTAGAAAGGGAGGGCTGAGGGTGGGTTGGGAAGGGGGTTCTGTTGATGTTTTACACACCATTATACTGAAATTTCTATGGTTTTTAAATAATTATTTTTGAAATTTGTATTATTGTCATTTGTTTTATTGTATTTTTATGATATAATTTAGATATAATTTATTCTCTATAGCAATCTGCCAACACAATATCAGCAAAATATAAATAATAATCCAGAAGGACAAATAAAATAAAAATAATACAATAGAAAACAAGAAGAATATTTCCTAAGTTCTCAAAGACATACAAAATAAAATAAAAAATCTCCTACTGCCACAACAGGAGTTATTTAAAGATAATGCTGCTTGGTGTCCCCCCATACTTGCTAGACTATATACGATCTTTAACTCTTGCAGGCAGCTGCCCTCTTCTTGGAATACCGCTGTTATAATTCCTATATTCAAGAAGGGGAGTAAGCCGGTTACCGGCCGATTAGTCTCCTCCCAATAATTAGCAAAATCTACTCACGATTCCTATTAGAGGAGTTGGCGTCGTGGGTGTCTGAAAAGCAACTATTGGCCAAGTCAGGTTTTCGGCAAGGAAGATCCGTACTGGACAACTGTTTTGTTTTGATGCATTTAATTGACAAGTACTTCAATAAGGGGCAGGGAACCTTTACGTAGCATTTATTGATTTTTCTAGAGCCTTTGGCCCAGTTGATAGGAAGTAGTTATGGATCAAACTACTTGAAATGGGCACTACTCATCACCTACTTGACCTGATTATAGAATTACACTCTGACTCCAGAGCAGTTGTGAGGTTAGATAGTGCTGGCAACCTCTCTAGGTCTTTCCATGTCTCTGCTGGAGTTCCACAAGGATGCCTGTTGGCACCTTTATTATTTATTTTTTAATGGATTTGGTTCTCGAGATTAGTACATATAGTACTAATCTCGAGAACGCCACCTATAGTACGCCACCAAAAATTGCGGAGAGACCTATTTCCAGTCTATTGTATGTGTATGATGTTGTGAGCCGCCCCAAGCTGCCTGAGGCAGGAGGGGCAGGATATAAATTTATAAAATAAACAAAATAAAATTCAAAAGTCTGCCTCTTTGCTCGTGTCTCATTACGGCCCCCGAGGCCAGCAGGTACCTTCTGCCATCAAGTTTCTACAACAAGAGCACACAGCGAAGCGTTCTCAGCGGCTGCTCCACAATTACGTAAGACCCTTTGGCTTGGTCCGGCATTTGGCAGGCAGGGATAGGGTTGGGTGGGATTGGGTTGGGGGATTTAACAGGATTATGTATATGTTTTTATAGATTTTTTTATATATTTTGTAAGCTGCCCTGAGCTTTAAAAGGAAAGGGCATGGTATAAATCTGGAGAAAGAAAAGTCACACAAACAAAAAGGCTGGGAGCCACTGAACTAGTGAAATAATGGCTGTACAGGCATTTGACAAAGCGGGAGCTGGATATTATTAAATGCAGTAACCAAAACTAAAAGGGCACGGTGGGTGTCCAAACCCCTCTGACCAATTGCAAGGCAACTAGGCAATGGAGCTCAAGTAATAGGAGACTCAAGCCTGACTCCTCAAACCTTACTCATCTGGGATAAACATGCATATTTATTCAGCAATTTGCGGAAAGAATTTATGCTATGCCCTAAAAATGCAACGGCGGCCTTTAGTACCAAGAAAGGAACTTCCTGTGGGAAAATGAGGGAGGAAAATTTGCTTCATACTGAAGCGAAGCCCCTTTGGTAGAAATGAATGTGAACAGATGAAATCATTTTGTTAGAGGGAAAAATTCAATCACCAAGCTGCAGCTGCCCCTTTAAAAGAAACGAGGCAGGGAAAAATGTCAGTATAAGAGTTAGCAAACACAAACAGAAAGGAAGTATTTGAGAGCTGGTGTAGCCTAGGGGCGAGAGTTCATAACCCAATCTTAGTTCTGAACTCAGCGGCTGCCTTTGGACTGGTCACTTGCTCTCCGCCTCAGTTCCTCATCTGTAAAATGGGAGCAATAATGATCTACCTCACAAGGTTGTCGGGAGGGTGACCTAGATAGAAGATTGCAAAGCACTTTCAATGCAGAAAACGCTACAGAAATGGAAAGTAATAATGATTTCCAAGAGTCCATATTTAGGGGGAGGGAGGGCAATAGCTCAAGTGGTAAGAGCCTGTGCGTTGCATGTATAAGGTCCCAGGTTCAGTCCCCGGCATTTCCACTTCAGGGCCTCTGGTAGCACACCTGGGGGAGGCCTCTGCTGGGGGTTTGGAGGGGTCTCAGTTAGCACGCCGGGATGGCCTCTGCCGGAGACCCTGGAAGAGTCAGATTTGGATCAGAATTTGAAACCCCTGCTGCCGCGTCAGGTTGTGACAATACTGGGCTAAGATGGACCATTGGTCTGACTCAGTTAGGCAGTTTAGTTTAGACAGGGAGTGCCAATTGTTGTATTTGGGCCAGGGTGACAGAAAAGGAACAAGAGCAAGAGAGAGAAGGAACCTCAATTTGGGATTGTTCACACCTAGAATTTACCCTGCAGTAACTCCTCTTTATGACATAGCATCGCACAGACACAAAAAACTCTGCAACTTTTTTTAAATTGGGATTAATATGGAGTCATTTCCCAGTTTCCCCAAATCAAACCTCCTCCCAATAATCATCCAACTTTAACTCATTTTGATGGTCTCCCTGCATTCGCGAGTCTTCACCCATCATATTCCACCCAACCCCTTCCCGCCTCCAGCACCTGGCTCCTCTCATGCTCTGGGCTGGACTAGATGGCCTTTGCAGTCCCTACCCAAATAAAAGTCTAGGCTCTGCTTTGCACCTGCTTTCATTCTGCCTTCCCCAGTATTGCAGGAGTCTCCCAGTTCTTCTACCCAGTGCCTTCTCTCCAGCTTGAAATCTTTTAATTTCTTCCCACCGTGTGGACGTAAGAGCTGCTCCCACTGGATAAGACCAAGGGTCCATCCAGCCCAGCATCCTGTCTCCAACATTAGCCAGTGCTGGATGCCTTAGAGGATGTATGCAAAATAGGGCATATGTGGAATGATCCATTCTTCCCAATCATTCACTCCCTGCTTCTGGCAAATCAGAGGTTGCATCCCCAACCAATATGAAGAACCTCTCCCTCCATGAATTTATCTCGTCGTTTTTTGAACCCAAGTATACTATTCATTTTCATAACGTCCCTTATCAATGAGTTCCACAGGTTAATTACACATTGTGTGAGTATAAGAGCCCTTCGACTTCGTTCTCTTTGCTGGTAAACTCGCTGCTCCCGCCTTCTCCCTGAACTTTTGTTCTGCATCTTGCATTATCTTTCAGCCTGTACGCTCTTCAAGGCAGGGAAGATGCTTACATTCTCTACTGCAAAGCACCAGCTACATTTGCAGCACATTATTACTATACATATAATTAGAAATAATTGCCAGTTGTGCCCTGAGAGTTAATCCTTTCATCTGGCAGTGATGATAGCTGAAGCAGAATTTAAGAGAGAGGCTCAGATGAGCACCGGAAATGAAAACAATGACTGTTTCCCTCCCCAACCAGACTGCATGAAATTATGACTGGTATCTCTCATACTTCTGTACCTGGATGGTTCCTCTCAACCCACTGATTGCAAAACACTTCACAGAAAGGAAGGGCTATGCCACCCAAACCCCCTATTTCACAAGAGGCGCAGCTAAATTAAAGCCAACATTTTCATGCTTGGATGCCTGAGCCCACCCTCAGGTGCTTGGAGGATGTGTTCAGATGAACATGCCAGATCTGGGGCGATTGATCTGGAGCAGATCCTCCAGAATAACTGCTGCCCCCTTTGGCTTCTACTCTCAAAAGCAGCATGAAAAACAGTCTTCCCCTTCCTGGTAGGTCCCCTCTGATGTCAGCACTTGCTCTGCATCTGGGAGCAGAGTCACTACTGGCAGCTCTGTCCGTGGCAGTAAGTGCATCGGCTTAGCATCAAGAGGCCTACTCCATTTAACAGCAGCAGCAGCAACCAAGCCTAAGTCAGATCGCTTTTAGATGAGCAGCTCTACTTACCGGCTTGAAGGAAGCGCTTCCTGAAAAGCCGCGCAAGGTACGACGCACCGGAAGTAGCCAGCCGCCGTAGGAATCGCGGTTTGCACGGTCTTTATGAAGCTGCATTTGTAAAGCCAGGGCTTTCCAAATACGGCTTCAAAGAGAGCTGAGCGAGCCGCCATTCCTACGGTGGCCTTCTAAAAGCGGTCTCAATAACGCTCAGCTTTGATACACAGCTCGGAAGCAGCAGCTGGAAAACCCTTTCCTGATCACAAAGCCTGCTGCTTATGGAAGCGGTGACGCTAGTTACGATGCCCGGCTGCTGTAATATCGTTCCCACTAAAGCAGGGCAGGGAACCCTCAGGCCCAGGAACTAAATGGGGTCCATGATTAGTTTTTATTTGGTCGCTTTCCAGTGCCTAGATTTGGCCCCTGGATCCCGTTCCCACCTCCAAGCATGGAAAGATTGAGTTGAGATGAGGGCACGCACACAAAGACAAGAGATGGATCCAGGGCACAGATCCACATCCCTGAAGTCCTACCTCCCCTGCGGCTGTGGGAACTTATACTAATATTCAAAGTAGACTCGGGGAGGGGAAAGGCCTCCTCACCCCTGCCTTAAAGTTTCGGATCTTCTGATCAGGTGCTGGACCATAAAATATTTGACTACAAAAATACAGCAGCTGTCTTTTTAAAAAAGCAAAAAAACCAACCAACCGTCACAATTGCTAAGTTGCAAAGATAGTGTGTAAAGAACATTTCTTCTTCTGCCAGTCAGACCCAATTGACTTATTTCCTAGCAAGCACCACCTTTAGGTCCAGGGTTTATATCAGGGGTAAAGAACCTCCTTTAGCAGGCCACTTTTCAGTTCCTGGATCTGGCCCATGGATCCAAGAAGCCCTACCTTCAAGCACTGAAAGGGGATGAGAGTGGAGATGAGGGCGTGTACTCAAAGACAGAATGGATCCATGATATGGACCCTCCTCCCTTTTCTTCCTTCCTCGCACATCGAGTACACCCCTCCAAGACCCCCATTTCCTATCTCACCAACTGAATTTGTACTAATTTGCAAAATGACCCATGCGAGGAAAAAGGTTCTCCAGCTGTGATCTAAGAGAACGGTATAAAAAACGACTGACCAAAAGAAGCCACCATGACATGCAAGCTACACACGTCTGGACAACACCCACCTGCCCCAATGTCTTTCCCCTTAAACTATGGAAGTGCAGATCCCTGCATGATGGATTAGCTCGGCCTCCAGAGAACAGAATTAACACGAGACCTAAAACAAATGCACCGTATGCAGATGGCCAACCAAATATCCCACATCTTTGTGTTCCATCATGCAATATTTTATTTTATTTATTTATTTACTGGATTTATACCCCGCCCCTCCTGAAGACAGTTCAGAAGCATCACTGTACGCAAGGGGTGGGCAGAAGGCACATTTTCATTTGTTTCCAAAAACTTCTTTGTTTTCGGGAGGGGGGGGGGGGAGTTCGTAAACAGCCCCTTTGATTTGGGGGGAGGTTCCAATCTTATTTTATTAAAAACATATATTTTAAAAATATCACTGCGTATTATGGACTGGCTGCCCATAACTGGATTTATTGTTTTATATCTTGTATGTTTATATATTTCAATGTCTTCATTTTATGTAATAATAAATCAATTTTATTGAAGTCACATGGCTATATCAATTTCCATATAGCAACAACATAATAAAACCACAAGCAATTCAACGAAATCTACTAATAGGCCCAACAGGCACAGGAGTTTACAGCCCAACAGGGAAACACAAGTAACAAAAGCGCCCAACAACCTCGGAGTGTGGACCCAATCAGTCTGGGCTCATTTAACAAAGATACAATCAATCAACAGAGATTCATTTAGCAAAGATACAAGACGCACATTGCTCTACCTAGCATATGCTTTGCTCACACTCTATACTGCGCGCGGACATTCATAATTCTTACCGCATATATAGCCACCTGCTTGGTTCTTTCGGGGTCCATATCACCTAAAAGGTAGAATAGTTGTTGGATTTTGGGCCTAGTACCATCCCAGCCAATAAGCTCCTGTAATTGCCTACGCTGCAAATCATACAGTGGACATAAGTCCGCTTCGCTGCCGAAATGGCGGCGACGGGGCGATTGTCGAGCCCCCCCCTCCCCCTGGAGGAGATGAGCACGGAGGGCGGGGTAAAGGATGGAGGAGCCGCTGCTGGCGAACAGGCTAGAATGTTCACCAGCGTGTAAGCCCTGTTGCTGGGCAGACTGAAAGCAGAGGAACCGGCTTTGTTGAACGTGGCCCCGCCCCTTTTAGGCGGGGAGGGGTCACGAGGAGCTCCCTGAGCCTGCATTCGACTCCTGGATCTCGGAGAATCAGCTCCACCCAACCCACCCTCTAGTACTGTGGTCAAGAGACTAGTTGCCGTTAGAGGGACTAAGGAGGAGTTTTAGCGATTAGCCCATTTTGGGATCGCAGGTTTCGCCTCCTTTACAGTGCTGAGTAGGTTAAAATAGGCTGTTTAAGTATTGGGCATAAGTTATATAAACAAACCAATTGGCTACAGCAATTCGGATAATCGAAAGAGGTAATGAAATCAGGAAAGATAATCAGATTTGAATAATTTGATAGAATGCCTTAAATAAGATACGGTGAATAAAACGTCGCATTCTGCAGGGGTCCAGTATGCGATTGTAGGTAAATAGGAATCAGTAGGATAGGATGAGACATCTCCTTAAGAGATGGGGAGGGGATACCCAGCGTGATGCGGGGCGCAGCACACGCTGGGGTCATGACCCTGGGAGGAGTGGTCTTTGGAAGGCCGGAAAGGGCATGCGCTGTCCACCGGCCGGAAAGCCATTTACCTTCTGGCTCGTGCCCAGGGTTGGGCTTGTTCCCCCAGTTATTCGGCCAGAGCCTTTGTGTTGTCGAAAGGGGGAACCGTTTAGAACGGCACTGACGCTGGAGGGCTCAGCCACGTCAGTGCCAAGTTGAAAAGGTTATCATTAGCTAGCATACTGGACCCGGAATTGCCAGGCAATTTCCCCACCGGCCTCTCAAGATTATTGAAATAAAGAATGCGGCCATTTTTTAACCAAGTAAATGTCTCCATGTCTCATTGGGTGCGCCGACAATAGAACATAATGTTCAAAATCTTCAACCACTAGACCACATGGACAGATCCTATCTCTATATGGAATGCCCTGATTTCTCCCCAAAGAAACGGCTGTCTGCATGGATTGTATCCGTAGGGCAATAAATGCTCTCCTAAGAACTGGATCCACTAACTGATGCTAATAAAAAGCCCCACTCCTAGCGGGGAGCCAACACTTATAAAACGGAGAAATGTGCACTTTAGCTGCCAGCATCCTATGCCCCTGTCTGTCCATATCCAAAATTCTCTGCTTTAGTATCCTGATAACTTGACTAATTTTATGTATATCTTATGGCTATGACCTGATGGTCACGCTTTAAATAAACTTGACTGGCTGCCCTTTTTCAAAACGGTGCTGATGCTGCCAACCCCGTTTTAGAAAAGGGTGCGCAAGCACAGAAGGCCAGTTCTGCATGCGCTGCTATTTTTTAAAAAAATATATTTTTAATAAACAAAGAAATAAAAAACAAAAATGAATTAAATCAAATGAATGTCGCTAGCTTATTCATTCGCTTTTGTTATTTTAGTTACAAAAGTAATGGGGCTCCATTCGTTTTCATAACTAACTAAAACACTTTTGAACTGCACCCCCCTAGTGGTACAATGGCATTGGCGTGCAACTCTATACTGAACCAAAGTGATCGAAAGTACCAAAAACAAAATTTCAAAGTGGCCGCAGTACCAAAATGCAAACCTAAAAACCCCCCAAATGGACAAAAACAGAAGTAAATAGCAACTCCCTTTCCATTGCCCTCAAACCGAAACAAACGAACTGAATTAATCAAAACGGCTTTGTGCAAAAAAACCAAGTTTTAGTCTTAATTAAAACCTATGCGATATTCCTCCATTCTACCCTCACAAGGGGTGGCCAAATAATAGCACGACTCATTTTAGCTGAGATGGTCTCAAGCTTTGAAAAAATTTGGGAAATACCAGTTTACTGGAGAGAGCAAGGACTGGAGTGGAGAATCAGAACGTACCGGTTTCACTTTGTGCCTTGGTTCCCTTAATTCAGGGGAGGGAAACATTTTCTCTCCCAGGGACCATTTTGAAAATTTGTACAAGTTCCAAGGGGTACAACACAGAAATTGGGAGCAGGCGTGCTTACGGGGTGCACTCAGGATGGGAGAAGGAAGAGTCGATCCCTCCCCTAACCTTGTGTTCATGCCCTCATCTGCTCCCTTTCCCTAAGCCCACCATTTCAGCAAATGGGGGTAGGACCTGGCTGCATTTGGTTCCTGGGACTGACATTACCCACCCTTGCCCTAGGTTCTAAACCAGAGAAAAGAATGACTCACCTGTGTAAATCACTTGGAGAAACTTGGGTGAAAACTGCTACACAGGAGGTAAGCATTTTTACTGTGACTACAAAGTCTGCATCATTAGCAGTAATGAAGACATACGGTTGATAACATCATAACATCAAACCTCGTATACTGCAGACATAAGCCGATTGCTCCAAAGCTGAAGAAAGGAACTACTCCTCTTCTCACAAGAGTATGTACAGCATCTTAGAACTAGCCCGGTGATTCACAGAGGGAGGGAGATATTAGGGACTGGTTCCCGGCACTGATATGAGCCTGCAGCAGTATAACAGACCGAAAAAATCTAAAACAATACTCCTCCCATGAGTGACTTTGGAAAATTATGAAAAGCTTCATGGGCCAGATAGGAGTTTGAGGAAGGGGTATTTAACGGGTCAGAGGGTCCATGTAATGGATTCATACTATGGATCCAGTCACCATCCTTGAGTGATGCCCTCATCTCTGCTCGCTCTTTCTGTGCTTGAGGGTAGGGGCCTGGATCTATGGGCCAGACCCAATGATTGAACAGGGGCCAAATAAAAAAACCAACAGACAGCTGTCAAGCCAAATTCGGCCCCCTGGCAAGAGAATTCCCACCACCTGCAAAAGACAAAATAGTCTGATCCGCTATGGTAATTCCTGGGCATCTATTCACAATCCAAATTCCTTTCCCATTAGCTGGTTGACAATGAAGAGTCTGCCCATTACTCACTAGCCTGAAATCTTGTGGGTTAGGGAAAGCAGGGATGTCAACATTTATGGTCCATGACTTGTAAACCAAGCAACCAAACCCGGGAAAGGGTATATCCGAGAGAAGCGCTAGACACTGTGAGCTCCATGATGCAGTCTATATAGAATTCTGACTGAATGGTGAAATGACCGTTTCACCAGGGCATGAAATTTCAGATCGAACTCCAGGAGCCAAAAAAATAAATAAATATTCAGTCACCAGTTTTTCTGGGCACCAATGGCTTCAAGGCGCCTGCAAATTTCGCACCCTGGTTTCACCATTCAGGCACAACCAGGACCCAGGTCAGGGATGGGGGAACCACAGGCCCAGGGGCCAACTGTGGCCCATGGCAAGTTTTGATATGGCCCCTTTTCCAGTTCCTGGATCTGGCCCTTGGATCCAGTTTCTACCTTCAAGCACTGAAAAAATGAGCTCAGGGTAAGGGAACAGATCAAGGGCATGCTCCCAAGGAGAGGGAGCAGATCCAGGGCACAGATTCATGATCTCAACCCTCCTTTTCTTGAGTGCCCCCCATACACACACACACCCCGCCCCCAACTTCTATGTGGCCCTCAGAGCTTGTACTAAAATGGCCCCTGGGAGGGAACATTTTCCCCACCCCCCTGACCTAGGTGGAAAGGGGGTTGAGGAAAGACCGTGAATAAGACCAGGATACCACTGGCTTATCATACTGTAATCCTGTTCCTTGGCAACAGCGGGTGTTTTTAAACAAGCACGGCGGGGGGATGTGGTGGCTGAGTGGCACAGCTGTGGAGCCGCCACTCAGGTGGAGTGCATGGAAAGGGATTCTAATGGGCAGCTCCCACCGTGGCTTCAGCAGCCGCCGCCTCACGCTCCCCCTGCCACGGACCAGAGGGGACAGGGAAGTGCGCTGTGCTTGCCTTTGAAATGGACACGTCCCGGCAGCATGAGCGCTGGGGAACCTGGCTCCCTAGTGCTCACAGCCAGGTCCTGTGACTTGAAAAGGCTGTGTCCCCTGTCCACAGCATCTGTGAGCGGTGGACCGGTCTGCTGGTGTGGCTGGCCACCCCGGTTCAGATGGGAAGGGGATGTGTGGGCGTCCATTGCCAGCCAACGTCTTGACTTGCCCCGCATGGCGCACTTCCAATTTCTCGGCGGTGCACCGTGAGTGGGTGCTGAGTGGCTCATGGGGGCGTGCATTTCCCTGCTCCACCTTCAGACAGGCAGTCGGATGAGTCGCTCCTGAGTGGCGTGGTAGCGCCTTGTTTAAAAACACTCATTGACTATCTTCCTCTTGGTTGGTACAGCCACACACAACATGCTACCAGTTTCCATGGAGTTATTTATTTTATTTAACAACAACAACAACAACAACAACAACAACATTTATTTGTATATAGCACCCCCTTTTATGGCACTTAACAGATAAGAAACACAACTTTTAATCCTCACAACAACCTGGTGAGGTAGGTTAGGCTGAGAGAATATTGTGACTGACCCCAAGTCACCCACTGAGTTTCTGGCTAACGCGAAACTTGAACTGGGACTTTCCCTTACTTCCCAGTCGGGGTACTGCGCACTTAGCCGTTACACCACACTGGCTCTACTTTTTTATTTTATTTTGTTTATTTCTATCCCCCTTTACCCTACTAAGGCTCAGGTCAGGTTACAATAATAAAAAAAAATAATCTAAACCCCAAATATTAAAATAGCCAAATAACTCCCCCCCCGAACCTGCAAATCTCCCCTATCCTCGCCTGCCAAACAACTGTCCAAACAAAAAGGTCTTACATTGCCTCCAGAAGATTGCCTCCAGAAGATTAACAGGCTCAGACTCAGGGTGGAGTCGCATGGAACAAGTAAATAGGGAGTTGTTTTCCCTCTCAAATACTACAAGAACTAGGGGATACTCCATGAAACTAACTAGCAGCAAATTTTAAAACAAATAAAATAACGTTTTTTTCAAGCAATGCACCATTAACTTGTGGAATCTGTTACCAGAGGATGTGGTCAAGGCCATTAGCATAGCTGGGTTTCAAAAAGGGTTGGAAAAATTCTTGGAAGATAGATCCATGAATGGATATTAACCAAACAGATTGGAGGATGCAACTTTTGACTGCAGGGAGCTGGGAGTGAACAGCACTCCATTATGATCGGTTGGGTACTTCCCTGAATCATCGTAGATAGGAAGCTGGGCTTGACAGACCAGTGGTCCCGTACAGCACTTAATTTGTTCTTAATCTAGGTTATAATCCATAAAACCCCATATTATAGGATTATAATCCTATCCTCCTTAGGGGAATTGAAAGCCCTATCACTTTAGCTCTAGATATCATACAGCCTTGCTGTAGAGATCATGTTTAGAGATCTTGGTTTGGACCAAGATGGTGCTGCCCTAATCTGGAAGGTTAGAAAGTAACGGCACCAGGAGTGCCATTGCGCCGTCCTAGTTCCTGTCTGTCCCCGCCACGTCTGAGCTCTCCAGGCAGAAGGCAGGGCCACATTTGAAATGGGTGGAGCCAACGTGGTTTCTCCGCCCCTTCCTGATGATTTATTTATTTTAACAATTTATACCCCGCCCCCTCCTGCAAAAGCAGCTTGGGGCGACTAACATCTAAAAATCTGATAAAGTACAAACAATGTAAAATCATATAAACCATAAAACACTCATAAAAGTATAAAAAATACAGCCTAAATATACAACATAAATAGTGGGGCAACAAAACCCCCTTCCCTAACCCCCAACCTCCCCGCCCTCACCCATCTCCCTCGCCAAACAGCCAGGTCTCGCACATCCATCCATCCATCCAGGAGAGGTCCAGGGTCACCCAGGCCTCGGCCAGAAGGGAGTTCCACAGCCTCGGTGCAGTCACCAAGAATGTCCTCTCCATTGTCACCCGCCGAGAAACCCGGGGGACCTCGAGGAGGGCGCTCCCCGATGGCTGATCCATCACCCGGGGAGTGAGGCAGTCCTGCATATATGTGGGCCCTAGGCTGTATAGGGTTTTATAGGTAAGCACCAACACCTTGAATCGGGCCCGGAAGACAATAGGCAGCCAGTGCAGAGCCCGGCGCACCCGTGTTGCATGCTCCGGGCACCAAGGCCCCGTAAGGAACTGGGCCGCAACATTCCGCACCAGCTGCAGCTTCCAAGTCATCCGCATGGGTCGCCCCACGTAAAGCACGTTGCAGTAGTCCAGTCTAGAGTCACATGATGTTACAAAGAAATGGCCAGAGACTTCACTCTTCTCCTTCTCCCCTCTCCCCAAATTTAATTCTGTTGGTGCCCCTGGTTGCTATCTCATTTTACAAATAAGCTAATAAAAAAGTGATGAGGCATAATGAGGAAGGGAGATGGTGATACCATTGTACCAGGCCTCCCCAAAACTACATGGATTTTCTTTCTCAATTAAATCCACCAGGATGTACCAGGGAGGCAAATTTATCTCAATGGGCCTGGAAGTCTTGTGAAGTCACAGTAAGCAATCAGAACTTAACGTGAAAATAATAAGTGCTGTACTGTGTCAACCACGCTAACGGTCCATCTAGCCCAGAATCCTCCTGACTCTGGGTGGACTGGCTGCTTCAGAGAAAGTGTCCAAGAATCAGGACATGTATGGAGTGATCCACAGACGGCCATTCGCCCTTAGCTTCTGGCAATTGGCAGTTTAGAAGTCAGGTAAGCATGAAGGGGATGTAAAGCATGAAGTTGCATCCCCTGGCCACGTTGGCCAATAGCCATAGTTGGACGTATCCTACATCCTATCCAATCCTGGAGAATTGCATACTCTCACAAACAGAACCTGGTCCAATAAAAGGTCTCATCTTGGGATTGGACTATGGCCCGCAAAGTCCCTTCTAACTATAGCAGGAATGGGAGCCTCAGACAGACACACACAAATGCTTGTAATATAAACCACCTGCAACAAAAGACACTATCTTATGTGGCCAGAACAATTCTGTTCAACCTTTAATTACAGGCCATGTGTACAGTAGAGTTTGTTCAGTCAATTAAATTTCTTTGCTTGCTTCCTTTTCTAAACGAACCAAGCCTAGCCTCTAAAAAACAATTCAAACAATGACGCCTCTCACATTCTCGTTCCACTATGCAAAAAAAATTTCTCAGCCACAATGGCCCCTTTTGAACAGGCCATGGCTGCCGGGGGAAGAAGAGGACGGTCCGTGGTCATGCCACTGCAGGGGTAGAGGAGGTGCACACGCGTGCACACCCATCCCTCACGCATGCCCCTGCACGGACCAACCTGCGTTCCCGCCGGTTGCTTCATGCGGGGTGGGGGGGTTGCATGTCACGCAGGAGCATGCCCACCTCCGCTTTCAAACGGGATGCACCCACTCAGTCCACTGCATGGGTGCCTCTCGTTTAAAAAGGGTCACTGTTCTGGGAAGAGAGTCAAAACCTCTTGTTCCTGAATAGGGAACAAAATTCGCGGATTCAATTTCAACCCCCACGATAGCCACTTAAAGGGCTGCACACAAGACGACTTTATTTCCCCCTCCCCCATGCACAGGTTTGGACGGCCCTACAAAGCCTAGTAATTATAACTACATCTTTTTGACCGCTATCACCTTATCTGTGATCTACTTATTCATAGTATCATAAACAGCTGTCAACTTTTACCAGCTTCTTTTAAGGGCGAAATCAAACAAGACAACAGCCTGCTGTGCACCATGTTCGGTCTGTGCAGCCCCCACTTAGTTTTTAGCGAGATAACCTCATAGGCAGGCAGACATTCTCCCCCGCCACCACCAAGAAGTGGTCGCTCCTCAGACGCTCTAACCTTTCACCCCCGACTCCACGGTGCTATAGGAACACAAGGCTGCATACAACCTAGTTGACAGGACGCGGGCATGTGGGTGTACATTATTTATTTATTTAAATTTATATGCCGACCTTCTCATAAAGCTCAGGGAGGCTTACAACCAATAAAAACATCTAACCAGTCCCCTTAACCCACCCGCTGCTCCAGCCAATCCCACCCAACCCTATCCTTGCCTGGTCAAATAGTTTCTGGAAGACAAACAGGCTTAGGCTTAAATGAACCTCCATGGGAAGGGAGTTCCATAATCATGACGCAGCCAACGAGAACACCTCTCTGGGTGCCCTAGCTGTAAAAGCTTCATGGGCAGATGGTACCGGCAACAGTGCAACCCTGGTTGACCTCAGAGGCTGCGACCGGTGGTTTTTCAGATACCTGGGGCTTAAAGCTTAAACCCATTTAGGGTTTTATAGGTCAAAACTTTAGACCACATTTGCCAGCATTCGCCCGTACAGCAGGCTCCACATACTTCGAGATCCCACCATGAGTGGGGGCTGGGCGGCCAGTGGGTGGCGGTCACGTAGAGACGAACATCCGGTGAACACAAAATAAACAGGCAAGTGGACACCCACCTGCTGTGGGTAACATCTTGTTTGATTTCACCTTAAGCATTTAAAACCCTCCTGCGCCTGAGAAACTGACTGACTAATAACTGTATCCGGGGTCGAAAGGACCCCCATTAATAAATAGCTGGAAAATAATGAATGTGATTGATTTGAAATGGACTCCAGATTAAGAAAAAAAATTGAGTTGTTTATTAGTATAGCAACTGAAAATCAGAAATACAAAACAACCCCCCATGGTATTGGGGGGTCACCATGACCCCTCATGTAAAGAAGCACAACTAACAAAAATGGTACAGGGGGGGGTCATGTTGACCCCCTCTAATCCCAGAAAAGGAGAGGAGATGCCAGCTCCAAAGTCTTGAGTTCACAGTAGGATAGCCAGATACGCCAATTTTAAGAGGACATTAATGAAAAATACAGGTTGCAGGGCTTCATTGTTTTCAAGTGAGCTCCAAAGCTCACAGTAAATGCAGGGGTCATCAACACCCCTGATGCAGAATGAATAAGTATTTTTCCAACACAAAGCTGCTAATGGCTGAGATAAAAAAAAACAGTGTCAAGAATTCACTCTATATAGGTCTTAATTGCTGTGTAAAGATAAGGCTTTTCAAGTGAGCTCCAAACCTCACAGTAAATGCAGAAGTCATCAATACCTCCTCCTCTCCCCGCCCCCAACGCAAAGATGCTAATGGCTGTGATAAAAAAAGTGTCAAGAGTTCACTCTAAATAACTCTTAACTGCTGTGTAAAGATAAGCAACAATAGAAGTTGGCAAGTTGCCCTTTCACCAGGGGTCAATGTAACCCCCCCAACGCATTTTATGGTGATATTTTCCAAAACACACCACCAATGACCTTTGTGAACTCAAACTAAGTGCTACATTTTGTCCTTCACCCTCATTGAGGGTTTTAATTAGGAGAGCAGGTGCTGGGTTAAGATTCATTTCTTTAAAAGACACATGTATTTTAAGAATATATGTGCAAGGGGTCAACATGACCCCCAGTGCAAAGGGCGTATAGTGCTTTCATTTTCCCATTGATTTACATTGGGGTCAAAAGGACCCCTGATAATGAAATGATAAAACCCTCCATTTTTAAAAAAATGGGGAGGAACATGAAACAACACAGGACAGTTGACCTCACACTTCTTGAGGAATACATGGGGGGAGGAGTGGTTCAGGCTCGCCAAAACAGCTTTATGATTTTTAGCAGTCTTTGGGGTCAGAAAGACCCGTGGAAACGCAGGAAGGTGTGCTAGGTGTCGGTCTAGCCTGTTGGCTATCATGTATTGGCAAAATTGTTTGCATCTAGCTCTGTATAAATACAGCTGATACATAACCACACCCTCCCTCAGTCATGGTAGAGACCTTGTGATACCAGTTTCCCTCATGTCCCAGGCCCTTTCGCTCTTTGCAAGGCTCAAGTCGGGGAGTAAGACGGAACAGCTGCCTCAAGCAGTTGGATTGTGTTAAACCCTGCATTCCTCTCTTGGGAATGTTCAGGAACAAGAACCTCAAAGCTGACATTGCATCTTTCAAATTCTTTAACAAGCCACCAGCAGCAACAAATAGGGGAATGGATTTTCTTGCTCTTGTAAAATAACTTTCTTTTTTATATATAAAAAAACAAAAAACCCACACAACCCTATATATTTAATTTTTTGATGCTTGGAATGTTGCAACATGTTTGGAATAAGTGATCGTAGTATTAACTCGGAGGCTAGTGAATGTATACACCGGGGGGGTGGGGGGGATGGGAGGGAGAGGGCAGAAATTTCAGACTCCTCTGCTTTCTGTCAGACAGATTGCTCCAGCATCTTCGAATGAAGCAGTAGTGATTTATGGCAGATCAGAAATCAGCAGCCAATTCCAGAACTCGTCTCTACCTGGGTGGTGCTGAAGTATCCAAAACACACATCACTCAGGTGAGGCATTTGGTTTTAGGGCAATGGTGTGTGTATGGGGGGAATTGCATCTCTTTTTCTTTCCCAGGATAGTTCTGGCGCCAATTGGGTGGTTTTGTTTGTTTGGTTTTTTAAAAATAAATGCCTCCCACCTTTGAGAATTCACAGAAGCAGAGAAATCCTGGGAACATGGGTGTGTCTATGGGTGGAAACTCCTTTAGTTTCTTTCCAAGAAATGAGAAAGATGAACCCAAAATCTGATAAACTCAGCTTTTCCACAACATGGCTCCAGCTTTCCTTCCCAGCGTCCTCTCACACACACACACAACACACACCCCTCTACACAGCCTGGGCAGACACAGCAGAGCACCAAGAAAATGAGTCTGTCTAGCTATGTAATTAGCATTTCGGCTAAGCAGCCTCAAGCAGAGACACTTTGCTTTGAGACAACTACACGGAGAACAAACCTGGACAACGGGCTAAAACCTAGGAGGCTTAAACTGGGTGTGTGGATTGGAGGAATTTAGCACCTTTTCAAAGGGCATCCTAGTATATTTCAGGGGGCCGTGTTCAATACATTTTCTGTGTTGGTAGCAATGGAGAAACACAGTGAACATGTGTCCCTGTTTATAATCTTAGGTACAGATGAGATTATCCAAAACTGGCTCTGCCTACTGGGTGCAAGTCAGTACGTATGGGGATGCCTGGGGGGGGGGGGGGGGGAGCAGCAGGACTATGACCCTGAACCATAGAGTCTAAAGAGAACCAGAAGTGAAGCACCTGGAGAATGAATTCAGGGAGGGTTGGGAGACTCCCTTTCTGAAATGACTACTCCCCTTTCCAAGCACTGTGATGTCATGGCCGTACTTAGCTGCTATGCCCTGGATGCATAGCTCACTGATACGTTCGTTATCCCAGCGTGAAAAAGAGAGTGCACACACAGAGACATAGGTGTAAATAAGGTAACTGGAAAAACGTGTATGGTCAGTAAGGCACCTCGTTGGTACCATGGAAACACAAAGATCTACTTGGACCACGTACACAGAACCGTGATTTGCATGCATAAAACCAAGCACGCAAAAACATATATAATATGCATGACTAACTCTGAAATTAAAAAGGTACCCAGTTACACAAACATTCGCAGACACTCTATACACACCCTTGGAAACACTTCGGTGCAGAATAGGCAGAACAAATAAAAGGTTGCCACAATGATGCAGTGTTTAACAATGATGCAATGTTAAACACGCCATGGGCATTACTCTTGTGTTCTGAAGTTTGCCCAACTTAGGCTCTGACACAGTAAATGCCAGGCATGAACCTGCCTTAGATCGCTCCACCTCTGGCCCTCCAGGGTGTCAACAGTGCTAGTGCCCCAAGGTAGTCAGCTGTTGTGGTGGTGGAAGTTAAGGGTCCATCTGGAGGAAAGAGGGTGGTTCCACACCACAGAAGAAACATGCAAAGGGAAAGCACAATCATACTCTGGCTGAAAAATAATCATCTTTATTTGTATATAGCATTCTCCTACCATGGCACTCAGAGCCACTTTACGTAGAACTAACAACATTTTAATCCTAACAATCCTGTGAGGCAGGTTAGGCTGAGAGAACACGGTGACTGGCCAAGGCAAGACTTGGACCGGGGCCTCCCGCTACCACCTGGTCCAAGTCTTGCACGATTAGCCACTACACCACACTGGCTCTACATGCCAAATGCAGGGCAGCTGATCCAAAGTAACTGAAGGCAGTGAATCCTCAATGACACCTTTCCAGAGCTCCTATGGATGGATGGATGGATGGACTGGGAGGATTGCTGCCTGGTACCAGAGACCCCAGTCCTTTCCTATCTGGGACTGCTGCCAGTGGATGGGAACGCATTGCCCACAAACAAGGAGGTACCGTTTGGGTGCTCTGCTCCCACACATCCAGGGGTTCCTGTGTGAACTCAGTCTCTGGGAGTTCATACACCTGCAGAAGCATGCAACACGTTGAACGGATAACTTCCACCTTCTTGGCGAGTTTGTTTAGATGAGGGCAGATGCACCACTAGACTGCACTTCCACCAAAACCAAGTCTATGAATCCACACTCAAGTCAGATCCCAACTATTTGGGTGCACCGTCTTTTAGGCTCAGTTTATGAATGAAACTGTAAAACAGCTGTCGGACTATAGCTCTGCTCTAACCCAGTTGTCCTGCGATTCAGAGGCCTTCCTGAAGCAAATCTTTGCAACCAAGCTACAAAAGTCCTATTGCCCAGGGCTCCATTCATGATGCCATTCCAAACTAGAATGGTTTAAGACAAGAGACAGACTGGAGAAGCTGTAGCCCGTGGGCCCAAACGCAACTGATTGCTCGGTTTTTTATATATATATCTGGCCACTAGATCTTGTCCCTAACTCTCCCACACTGAAAGTCTGAAATCAGGGGAAGGCAGAATGCTTTAGGGACGCATTCAGGATGGAGAAAGGAATGGGATGGTCCAGATCATGGATCTGTAACATGGCTCATGCGTGCCCTCTCCCCGCCACCCCCTTCCCCTGAGCACTCTCTTTCAGTGTTTCAGGGTAGAAATGAATCCACTGACCAGATCCAGGATTTGAGAATGGGCCAACAGCCATGGGCTGTATTTGCCGCAAGGGCCAGAGGTTCCCCATCCCCCATTCTAATATAAATGGGGTACCCTCTTCCCAGCACAATCTGCCCACCAAGCTTACACAGCAAGGACGTACAGAGGCGCATTCTCAGTGCCTGCTCCACAATTATGAAACTCCTTCCCCTTGGAGAGCTTTCCAGAGGCAAAGTAAGACCTTTTTCTTTGGCCAGGCATTTCGCAGGCAGAGATAGGGCTGGGGAGCTGTGAATTAGTGGGGGGTTTACTTGATTTCACTCCGTGTTCCTCATATTTAATACATTCAGGATTGTGGGGATTTTATTGGGAGTATCTGTGAATGCATTTTTGCATTTTGTAACCTGCCTTGAAGGCGGATAAAAGTGTTAAATAAATAAATAAATAAATGAATTTGTCCTCCAAGTTTTTCCAAGAGCAGGGCTAAGAAGCCTAGACCAGCTGATCTCTTCAGGCAGAAGCAGCTTTTTACGTTCCACCTGTGTCAGCTTAGATACAGCAGCGTGGCTGTCGCCCTGACTGATGAAAATCCAATAGCCACCGGAGAGCCGTGCGGTTCAGCACAAAAGGATATGCACACGCTGCAGTTTTCCCCCCTCTGCCCTCATCCTTTATTTGAACTTGGTCTGTGCTGATGGGAGCCAAGGGGAGAAACCCGAGCTCCGCCCGCAGGCTTCCTTTCAAATCTTGGAAAACAAGCACGGGCCCTTTTAGAGAACATTTCGTCCCCACCCCTAACCCACATATTTGCAGATTCAATATTGATTAGCCCCATGCTGCGCAGGACTCCCCACTGCGGTTTCACAGCAGCGAGTCAATGCTGGCTTGTCAGAAAGAGATATTAAAATTGACAGAAGCGCTGCATGAAAACAGACCCCAAAGTTCACCCCCGACCTCCCAGTGCAAACACACACAAAACATGTCTTCTTGGGCAGCAGCCAGGGACTATCACAGATGAATCATCGGAACCTCGGGTAACCTTCCAACGGCATCTCTGATCAAGGCTCCTCCAAAGAGCACGGGAAGGAAGGCGCCATCCTACCGCAGAGATAGGAAGATTCTGCTTCATTTAGCAAACACAATCACCCATGTTTTATACAAGTAACAATAACACCCTAGAGGCACCTTTTAAAAAAAACGCACCACATTGATTCATAATCACAGGATCTACTGGGAAAGCCAAGAGGATGATGCCTTTCAAACTTCAGTTGAATAGTTGAGATAGGGAAGTGAAAAATCAACACCCAGGGACAGGCTGTCCATTGAACCTAGACCATAGAGAAAGGATGGGGAACATCAGGCCTGACAGCCAAATGTGGCTAGTTTTTATTTGGCCCCTTTCCAGTTCCTAGATCTGTCCCCTGGGCCCAGTTCCTACCCCCAAATCACTGAAAAACTGAGCTTAGGAGAAGGGAGCAAAGATGAGGGCATGCCTACAAGGTATGGGGATGGGTTCATGGCATAGATCCATGAGTGGAGCCTTCTCTTCAAGCACACCCAACCTCAACTTCTATGAGGTCCCCAGAGCTTCTACTAATTTCACAGTGGCCCCAGAGAGGGAAAAGGCTCCCAGCACCCTGCCGTAGAGGCTGTGGCCGATGAGATCCTTCACTACCTACCTGAAACAGTTCCATACCAACATCAAAATACAGGGAGGAATTCTTGCGGAAAATATGACAAATGGAAAATGAATAGATGGGAGCCCCTTGCATTGACGTGGTGCACGTCCTTTAAAAGGACCAGTAGCAAAGCATATTGCAGATTAGCGGCAATGAAATGCAGTCTTCTCAGAGGCTGGACAGGAGGACAACTGCTGCTTGAAACCACTTGTCAGGGGAAATGGTTCCAAGGAATAATTTCTCCAATTCAGTCTGAATGGCAATTGCTCATAGGGGAAGTACTCACATCACTACTCTGTTTTATGAGTTAATATTACACTTTGCAAGAGGGAACACAGCATGAGTTGCACTCTCTGTGGACTTATTTCCCTTCTACGAGAATGAAGGGTGAATGAGCTGTGAGCTGGAATTCGGTCAAGACAAGGTTACCCCAAAGTAACCTCCCAGTCTGCTCTGAGCAGAGGTGAAATGACTACCTACAAAAAAGGGTATACCCGTCAAATTTCCAGTCCCCAAATCAAACCAAATATTTTGGGTACTTTTCGGTACCCAAAACAGTTTTTGATCGGGTACCTGAAATACCATAACCACCAGTATAATGAAATACCAACAACTGGTATACTGAAATACCAACCACCTGGATACCAAAATACCGATTTTATTTCAATTTTGTCCTGGATTTGGGGGATTTTATTTGTTTATTTATTTTAAACACTTAATATCCCACCCCTCCTGCCTTAGGCAGCTTGGGACGGGCTCACAATATTAAAACATTAAAAAAAAAAAAAAACCACGACATCAAAAAGACAAATAAAACCCCTCATCGAAATAGATACAATAAAAATAACTAAAATAACCAAACTCCCTCAACCCGCACTCCTCCCAACCCTCCCTCCCTCCCCAAACGCCTGGTGGAACAATAAAGTCGTACAAAAGCAGATCCGAGCAGAGGTGGGTCTCCTCCGGGAGGGAGGGAGTTCCACAGCAATGGTGCGGCCACCGAGAATGTCCTCCTCACGATGGCCATCCGCCGACAGTGCGGGGCCTCAAGGAGAGCACCCCCAGCAGACCACAGAGGCCGGCCTAGGGCCCGGGGGATGAGGTGGTCCTGCAGATAAGCGGGACCCAGACCATGTAGGCCTTTAAAGGTAAAAACCAGCACCTTGAATCGGTCCCGGAAGACTATTGGCAGCCAGTGCGGTGCATGCAAAACTGGAGTTATATGCTCACGCCGGTCCGACCTCATATGGAGATAGGCTGCCGCATTCTGCACTAGCTGCAGCCTCCAGACCATCACCATGGGCAGTTCCGTCCCTAGCGCTTAGGGTGTTCTCGGTGGCTGTGCCGTGCCTATGGAACTCCCTTCCGGTGGCGGCCCGGCTGGCCCCAGACCTCCCCTCCTTTTGGAGAAGTTGTAAGACCTGGCTGTTCCACCAGGCATTTGGCGGGGGAGAGGGGTGATGGGTGGGGGGGGGTTGTGTTCTCTGTTTCCTCCTTTTTATAATCTGTTTCAATTCTTTTAATTGTTTTTGACTGTTGTAAGCCACCCCGAGCTGCCTGTGGCAGGAGGGGTGGTGTAATAAGTTTTTAAAATAAATAAAATAAATAAATCTCTGCTCTCATCTCCCCATTCCTGAACTAGGACAACATATGGATACAATGTCCCGCAGGACCTGTGACATAGGAAGCCCTAGCCCCTAAAAGGGATGTCATGTTTAACTGAACATCCAAAATTAGTTATGGTAACATTTCCGTTTTCTAAGGGCGAGTCAGACTGTGTCCATCAAACATGCATATCTTAGGAGAGGGTCCACACCACCACTGTGATTTTGGACCCAACTTTCCGGGATTCAGCAGTAGCATCCATGCCTACAGGCAACATCTAAATTGGTCCACCACGTAGAAACTAGGCGTAAGCCTGCTCAATTTATGGAGATTCTGATTTAGTTAAATTTATATCCCACCCTATCCCTAGCGCTTAGGACAGGTTACAACGTACAAAATAAATTTGCATAAATAAAACTATTTAAAATTCCCTACTCTTGGCCTCCCCAAGCCCTATCTCTGCCTGCCAAATGCTTGGCTAAATAAATAAGTCTCACATTGTCTCTGGAAGATGATCAGCCTTGGGCTCTGGCAAACTTCCTGGGGAAGAGAGTTCTGTAATTATGGAAGAGCTACCAAGAATGGCTCTCTATAGGTATGGGACTCCAGGGGCAATTTTGGTTTCAGATTTTTCAGTTTCGGTTCTTTAGGAATTTCGGATCTCGTTTCGGTTTCAGATTTTTCGGTTTCAGGTCTTTTTCTACCATTGACATCAATGGGAACAAGTCGCAATGAAAAAAACCAAAACCTGAAACCGATGCAATGCAAAAAACCCTGAAACAAACTCTATGTAAAAGAACCAAAACACCAGAACCTCCCGTCCCCTAAAAAAAAGAAATTTTGGATTAAAACGGCCATTTTGGGGCAATTTTGGTTCTATCAAAAACTGAAATTCCCATCCCTACTTCTCTGTGTGCCGTGCTGTATGAACCTGATGAACCAACGGTATATGCAAGAGGGAGCTCCCGGCTGAACTCCCAACCCTTTCCAATGTGGCCACAGACCCTATGAAGTGCTATAGCACCACAACACTTTGTAAGAGGGCGGGCCCGCTGCAGACAATCAGTCCAGCTTGGGCTGGAGCGGCTTGGGTAGAGTGTGTGCACCTGATCTGGCCTGGGACTGACAGAACCAGCTGGGACCCAGTGGGCTTGGGCTGGGTCACAGGTGTCTTTTGGTAAGTCTCAAAGCACCTCTTTCTCTCCTCCATGTTCCGTCACGTTTCCTACGTTCCGTTGGGGGCATCCTCTTGTAAGTTCCATCACTTCACCAGGTCAATACAGCATAGACACACAGGAAGGTGACTCCCTTCCCCTGTAGATTCACCATGGCCCGAGCCTGAACATTTTCTGGTGGCAATAGAGGACCCATTTATCTGGTCAAGCATTTGCCCGGTAGGGGTAGGGTTCGGAATGCTGTTTTTAAAAGAGGAATTCTTATATTTACAAGGGGGGGTGTGTGTTAAAATGTTTTTCTCTTATGCATGTTTTTATGTATGCTTTGTCTTCCGCTCTGAACCTTTTGGGAAGGGCAAACTTTAAATTGAAACAAATGAGTAACTTAATTACAACCAGGTTTTTAATTCATGATCAGTCGCCGAATTCATCTGAATTCGCAGAATTTTGCAATTTCCAGCACCATCACACTGATGTCCTTCATAAAATCGTAGCCCTACCTGTTACTGTAACTTTACTCTCCAGAAGTAAAACGAGTTTTCTCTGTTGACTTTTTCCCCCGTTTGCTGTCTTTGTTCATTTGACAGCTTGGCATATATAGTCACTTAGTTTGACATAGTTGATCCATCTCCCTCTCTCCTTGCCTTCCCGGTTTGTGTGGGTCTTTCACACGCAGGGAATATAATATCATTCTCTTAAAGAAAGGAAAATCTAGTGGTGAAAACACAAACGTTTGCAAGATACCCAAGACTGGGTTTTTAAAACTAATTATTTGAAATTAGCTGGGGTCTGAAAGCGTCACAGTGGTGTTGATTCAGATGCACGTATCTGAAAGACCGACTCTTCCTCCCTAAGTCCTGTTGCTGCCCACTCGCTCCCTGGCGCTCCGTCTCAGGAGGAAGGCTGGGGGGGGGGGGGGGGAAATCGCTGCAGACCCACCCCCCCGTCCCGGGGCCTGCCCAACGGACCTCTTTTCACTTGGCACAGCAGAGAAAAGGGTGATAGTCACCTTGATAGTCTTATCAAAGCAGACTATCAAGAGACATCCGTGACACAGCTGGTTCTGTCAGTCCCAGGCCAGGTGAGGCACACTTTCTACCCAAACTGGGCTGATTGCCTGCAATGGGCCCGTCCCCTTACAAAGTGTCATGGTGCTATAGCGGTTTGTAGGGTCCGTGGCCAAACTGGAAAAGGGTAGGAGAAATGCCTTGGTCCATCCCATTCTGAAATTAGGAGGAACATACAAGTGAGGATAGCTACGTAACAGCAGAGATCAGATGAATCAAGACAGGGACATGGTCAATGGATACGGAAACTTTAGTCTAATTTCAGTGCCAAAGGGGCAGGAAGGTTCCAGGTCAAGGGTCAGGCAAAGGGTATATGCAGGAACATGGCAAATGGGAGGTTCCAAGTCAGGAAAAAAAGTACTGCAGATGAAGCAGAATATTTGAGGATGTTCGTCTTGCTCAAGAGGAAACATTTCTGTCTGCACAACATTCAGCTAAAAAGAAACCATACGTTTATTTAGTGGGGACAGCCAACGGCAAGAACGAGGCATGAAAGGATGTCAGAAGACACCAACTGTAAGATTTCATCAGCATAAACAAGGAACCTCATGTTACTTATATGAAAAAACTATCTCCTATGGATTGTGCTAATGCTCAAAACATTTGAAGTTCTTCCCCAAAAGGCTTACGAAAATTCAGTCCGTGATATTGCAAGAGAGAGACACCCTTGCTCTCAAAGAGCTTCGCGTCAGCCACTATTGATCAAAGGAAAATGATAAGCAAGGGAAGGGGCAGAAGAGCAGGGATAGGCAAGGGCTAGGGCTTGTGTAGTTAAAGATCACAAGGCAGGTTCATTGTTATGGACAGAGACAGTTAACCTCCAAAGAAAGCTAATCAGGCCCACGGTACAAAGTAGGGAATGAGGGGACTGTTTTGAGGGCAGGGAGTGCCAAGGAGAAAGATGAAGGAGGGCAGAAGGATGAGGTCACGGGGACAGAAAAGGGAAACAAGCCTGTCAAATACCTCTGGAAGGCAGAGCTAAGAGGACAGAGGAGTGGGAGTGGTGCGGGAGTGCGGGACTGGGAGTGAGTGAGATGCGCTAGGAGATCTCCTACAGTATTGGGGATGGCTCTCTCCATACACAAGACTAATCGCTGACATCCCCTAGAGCTGGGAGTCGGGGGTGGGGGGGGTCTCTGCCTGCGGCGCCAGAGAGATCTTGGTATAAGTTGACACCTGGTTCAAGTGGATTGCGCGTACTGTAAATCTGACTACCCCTGCTCCAGACCAATGTATTTGCAGAGAAGAAACCACAGCTAAAAGACGAAGACTACCTCCTTTCCATATGTACACTGCCCTTCTTTAAACCTTACTTGGTTGCAAACACATCCCTACCACCACTGCTGGAGCTCAAACTCACTTAACTTTCCTGCTTGTAGTCCAAGCAAAGGGCTGTGCAGACATAACAAGCAGTTAGTGTGGACCCAGCCGACATGGCTCCAGAACCAAAACTAGCACGGACCTAAATATAGCTGAGGTCCCAAGTCCAGGATGCAGAGCTCATGTTGGCATTAGTGGCGTGAACACACCAACTTGACCGCTAGGCTTGAGATCAAAGCGACTTGAGATCTAATAGGGTGTGATCACTTATGGTGCACGTCATCTACTTGATCCATGGTGTCATCCTCCGTTAACGTATCAGGACCCTTCCTGTTCGCTTTGGCGTTCCAGGCATGGGCCCATCCTGCTGGCTCCCAGCTATAGGGCACCTCAGCAACTGGTCTCAGGAGTGGAGCACACTCCCCTCAGATATTTTCCCCCACTACACTGGAGATGTTCTACTGTAGCCACCCCTTGACCCCAGAGACATTCCCTGGGGTGCCGGTCCTGCCCTCCTCCTCAGAGGTGATCCAAGAGGCGTTAATCCTCCTCCCTACACTGTGATCTATTGGAGACTAGCTCATATGAAAAAACTCTCCCCTATGGATTGTGTTATGCTCAAAACGTTTGAAGTTCTTCCCAAAAAGGCTTGGTACCCAGTGCAGTTGTCACCGGGCACTGAGGCTCTCCATCTCGTGATCGATTTGGCCAGAGACCGATCAGGGGCTGGTCTGACTGGAGACAGATTGGGGGTGCTGCTAGTGTACTGTGCTCCCATCTGTGCTGCAGCATCTCTACATGCTCTAGCTGAACTGGTGTCAGAGGTGGTATTGCAGTCCCCGAGGCATTAGTCCTGGGGGACTTCAATATACATGCCAACACTAGTCTTGGAGGAGCAGAGCATGAGTTCATGGCTGCCATGACAACCATAGGTCTGTCTCAGGTAGGAAAGGGCCCGACCCACGAGGAGGGAACATACCTTGGACCTGGTTTTCTGTACAGGCCTTGAGGCGCGGGATCCATTAGTGGGGGACACAGTGTTAGTATCTCTGTCATGTACGGATCACTAACTACTACGGGCTGGTCTCCTGGTGCACGTCGGTTCCCAGATGGGTGCTGGACCAGTTCGAATGGTCCTCTCTCGGAGGCAGACGGAACCAGAAAGGTTCCAGAATACTCTCCGTGAGTTACCTTCAGACCTTGATGTCCGTTCCCTTGATGACCTTGTAACCTTATGGAACACTCTGTTGACCGAAGTCATCGACCAGACAGCTCCTAGATGTCTACTTCCCAGGTATTGGCTTCACAGGTCTCTGTGGTACACGGAGGACCTGCAACGGCTGAAACATTCACCACGACTTTGACGACATGTTTATTGCAGTTGGAAGACCAGAGGCTGCGGAGACCCTGTCATGGCCAGTTTTGTGGGATCAGTTACAGACAGTGTCACCCGCTGATGCAGAGGGGGTTCTGGGGGCTGCGAGAGCCACATCTTGTGAACTGGATCCCTGCCTCTCCTGGTTGGTTAAGAGGAGGGCAAAATGTCAGGGAGGTTGAAGGAAGATGTGGTACGGCCTCTGTTCAAGAAGCCATCTCTTGACATTGACTCCTTTTCCAGCTATCAGTCCATCTCTAACTTTCCCTTTTTAGGGAAGGTTATTGAGCAGGTGGTGGCCCAACAGTTCCAGAGGCACCTGGACAGCATCCGTTTTTTAGACCCTTCGCAGTTTGGCTTTCACCCGGGTTATAGCACTGAGACTACATTGGTGTCCCTGGTCAACGACCTTTAACAAGAGTGGATCAGGGGCGATCCACTTTACTGATTCTATTAGATCTATCAGCGGCTTTTGACACGATTGACCATGAGATGCTGGTGACTCGCTTGAGGGACGGTTCCACTCTTTCCTGTCTGGAAGAACCCAGCATGTGGTGCTAGGGGAGCATTCATCATTCCCCTCGGGGCCTCACGTGTGGGGTCCCAGCAAGGTTCCATTCTGTCCCCTTTCCTGTTCAACGTGTATATGCAGCCGCTGGGCGAGGTCATGAGGGTTCAGTGTGCGGTGCCATCAGTACGCCAATGACACTCAACTCTACCTCTCTTTTTCATTCAACCCAAACCCAGCAGTCTCGGTTCTTACTCAGTGCTTGGCAGCTGTGGGGGACTGGATGAGGATGAGCCGTCTGAAGCTGAATCCTGACAAGACAGAGGTAATGCTGGTGGGTAAAGGGGTGGAGGAGTTGGTGGTCCCCATCGCGGATGAGGTCCATCCCTTTCTGGTCCCGCAGGTTCTAAGCCTGGGAGTGCTCCTCGATTCCCAGCTCCGCCTGGAGGCCCAGGTGGTGGCCATCGCAAAGAGTGCTTTTTGTCAATTACATCTGATACAGTGGCTTCGGTCGTATATCTCGGACTTGGCCACCATCATCCATGCCTTTGTTACCTCAAAACTGGATTACTGCAACACACTCTACACGGGGCTACCCTTGGTAGTTCTGAGACTGCAGCTGGTGCAGAACAAGGCAGCCCATGAGGATGGGGTGCCAAGAACATATTACACCTGTGCTCCATGCTCTGCACTGGCTGCCTATTGTCTTCTGGACATGATTCAAGATGTTGGTTTTAACCTATAAAGCCCTATACAGTCTAGACCCCCCTTACCTGCAAGACTGCCTCCCCTTCCCCTCTCCCCCCGTGCTCTGGAGCGGCCCTTGCAGTCTGCCTGAGGTCCCCCAGGTTTCTCTTACAGGGACCATGAAAAGGGCATTCTCAGTGGCCGCCACGAGGATGTGGAACTCCCTCCCAGTGGACGTCCATTTGTCCCCGGATCTCCCCTCCTTCCGCCGCTGTTGTGAAACCTGGCTGTTCCACCAGGCATTTGGCGTGGGAGGAGGGGTAGTGGGAGGGAGGGTTGGTTTTTTATTTAATCTTTAGTGCCCCAGATTTAGTTACTTTATTAGGTATGTATATGTTTTCATATTGTTGTTTTACATTATTTTTATGATGGTTGTTAGTTGCCCTGAGGTGTCTGAGGCACGAAGGGGGTGGGATATTAAATTTTATTAAATAAATGATCCACCAGCAGCTCACAATATACCTCTTGGACACCTGTAAGCTAGAGTAACTCCAGCTTCTTCCGTTGTGTAGACAGGTCCAAGGAAAGAGCTATTGCAGAAGCCAGCTGGGACCGAGGAGCCTCCGAATGCATCGCCCAGTGGTCTTATTTAACGTGAAGTATTTTAGCTGCTCCATAAGGGCAAAATACATCCACTTTTCTCAGGCTTTTCAAAGTTATTTTTAATATTTGTTATGAAATTCGAGAACAAATCAGTTGGCTAGCATTACGAAAGAGACACAAAATCAGAGTCAGAAAAGGAAGCAACAACGCAGTAGCACAATATTCAGCGCTTCTGCTTTCAATGATGGAACGAGAAATGCCGTAGCTACTATGGCAAATATACAATCCAGGAGAACAAAAAATAGTGGGGGAGAAAAAAGATACAGTGGGAGTCCTGTAAAGTCAAATTTTGTAGAACCTCTATAAAAGGTTCAACTGACAAAAGCGCTTACAAAATATTTTTTTCCTTTTCGTTTTGAGTTTTTCAGCATAATCTGGGATTTCCTGAAGAGAATAAATTTCTAGCCCCTTTTGATCCAAGCGGGAAAAGGAGAACTATTCCATTTGGATTATTATTTATTTATATTTATTTAACCGATTTTTATCCTGCTCTCCCCACCTCAGTGGCTCAGAGCGGCTAACAAAACCATAAAAACAACAATATAAAATCGCTTGAACAATTTAAAACATTAATCATAAAAACACACACTCCCCCCCCCCCCTCCCCCCCCAACCCTACCCCTTGAGACTGCCTGCGCACGCTTTGCCTGCAGGGAAAAATCTGGGAGGCAAAGTATGTGCGGGATTTGTAACACGGGACTGTCCCCACCCCACCTGCACATTTTTGCCAGTGATCCTATGGAGCCGGTTAACCCTACTCTGCAATCCTCTGCAGGATCACCGGCAAAAATGTGGGGAGGGGGAGGCGCAGTCCCACGTTACAAGCCCTGCACATGCTTTGCCTCTCAGATTTTTTCCTGGAGGCAAAGCGTGTGCGGGAAGTCTCATGGGAAAGTGCCCATACTTAGCTGGTTTAGGTACTTTCCTTTAAATGGTCCTGTACCAACTGGGATACATCTAAATTGGGAAGGCCTCAGTGCCACTGGGGCCTGGGCCACAAAAAGTAGCCTTTTGCTGGTCTTCCACACTGCTGCATTCCAGATGTGCCAGGGAAAGCTGCTAGCGAGACAGAGCTGCTCAGCCCCTCCAGCAGGAGGTGACTAATGCTACAATCAAACATCTGGTATTATTATTATTATTATTATTAACAAACATTTATATAGCGCCAGCAGTGTACATGGCACTTTACAAAGTAATAAAATAGACACGGTCCCTGCCCCTAGGGCTTACAATCTGAGCGACAGGAGCTGGGGGAGAGACATAGGAAG
>QEPC01010552.1:1480803-1502655 GCA_003113815.1 Sphenodon punctatus | reverse complement strand
TAGGGAAAAATAACCCAAACTATGAGTACACAATGCTGGGTACTAAACTAGGAGTTACCACTCAGGAAAAGGATCTGGGAGTGATTGTGGACAATACACTGAAATCCTCAGCCCAGTGTGCAGCAGCAGTCGAAAAGCAAACAGGATGTTAGGAATAAAGGATAGAGAATAAAACTGAGGATGTCATAATGCCTCTATACAAATCAATGGTGCAACCGCACCTGGAATATTGTGTGCAGTTACGGTCGCCCCATCTCAAAAAAGTCATAGCTGAACTAGAAAAGGTACAGAGAAGGGCAATGAGAATGATAAAGGGTATGGAACGGCTTCTGTACAAAGAAGCTTGATAAGCTGGGTCTCTTCAGCTTAGAGAAGAGAAGACAGAGAGGACATGATAGAGGTTTATAAAATCTTGAGTGGTATGGAACAAGTAGATAGGGAACGGTTATTTACCTTCTCAAATAGTACTAGTACTAGGGGACACTCCATGAAACTAGCTGCCGGCAGATTTAGCACAAATAAAAGGAAGTCCTTTTTCACTCAACGCGTTATTAACTTATGGAATTTGTTGCCAGAGGACGTTGTCAGGGCCAGTAGTATAGCTGGGTTTAAAAAAGAACTGGATAAGTTCTTAGAGAATAGGTCCATTAATGGCTATTAACCAAGATGCTTACGGGATGAACTTCTTACTGTCCGGAGCTGGGAGTGAACTGGGAATGGATTGCCCAATGTTGGTCCTTCTCCCATGCAACCGAGAATGGCCACTGTCAGAGGACAGGATGCTGGGCTTCATGAACCATTGGTCTGACTCAGTATGGCACTACTTATGTTCTCCAACCATGTAAGTTCAGCTTATCAGAAATTCTAGTTAAGATGACCTTAAGGAAATAGACCTGGAGAAAGCTGATGCTCAGGTTAAATGAGCATCAGGTTTCTCTGCTTCTAAGGGGAGGGAAGGAGACTGGAGACAGAGTCGGAACAGACAGCAAGGCAGTGGTGCGAGTATGAGCGTGTGTCAGGAGGAGTTCCGACTCTGGGAATCTTGGGTGGGCTGAAGACAGGGAAACCTGGTGGTCACTCCCCTTAACAGCCTTCTTGAGACTCCCAGGATGAGAACTGGCAGGAGTATTTATACACACACACACCCCTTCCCCTCTGCCTGGCTGTCAGTACGAGTCTTCATGTCTGGAGAGAAAGGATATTCCATTTCTCAGACCCATCTCCATGCTAGCCGACAAGAAGACTCAGTCTGACAGGATGTCATTCATACACTCAAAGGTCCTAGTCTTTTTAGTTGGGGGTCAGTGTACTCATACACCTTAAAAATTTGATTGATCATGGTTCAGAATTTTTCTTATCCAGATTAAGATGCAATGCATCTCCACAAACCTGCAGCTGGGGAAAACAAATGAATTTCACATGTCCAGAAATTCAAGTTATGCAAGTCCTACTCAAGAGGATTCCACTGTAGATGACCACCCTATCTTTCTGCACCCATTTAAACCCAACTGCTGGCTTACGTCAAAGGCAGGCGCACAATAGAACTGGGTGGTGTAGGCTCAGGCGTGCATGCGCCCTGCGCGGTGAAATGGCACATCCCTCCGATGCGACCCAGCGAGCCCACACATTCTGCAGACAAGGATGCTCCATCCCCTGGGGTTGCGGTGTGTGTGGCTCAGGGGGTCCCCCGCTGATCCGGCAGGCTGTAGTCAGGGGGGTCACATTGGAAGGGGCACGCTGTTTACCTGCACAGCTCACTGCGCGTGCGGGGCACATGCACGCCTGAGCGCAGACAGACTTTCCGACTGCTGAACCTGCCGCCAGCATATGTCGGCTGTTGGATTGCACCCCATTTGTCTCTGTAGCAGCAACAAGTAAACTGTGATCCCTGCACTGTACACTCTTCTTGAGGCTATTTAGGAGTCCAGTTGTACTAAGAAAGAAGTAGATCAAATGGAAGTGGTATAGATCATTCAGAACCAGAAACTGCCAAATGCAAAGCTTGACAACCGGAAAGGAGTATATAAGCAAGAAAGCCAAAGGCACCTTCCAAAGAAGACTGACGAGTAAAACAAAAAGGATGAGCACAAAGGGAAACTGCATCTTCCTCCAAAGCCACCATTACAAGTGACAAGAGAACGTCGGGCTGAGAATTTTTTCTGCATTCGCTAAATTCTTGCAAAGGTTGAAATGGTTTACCTGACTGGTCATCCAAGTACTGCAGCTCTGGAATGAACTCCCGGACCAGTAAATACTAGTTTCAGGAATCCACAAGAGGCGCTTGGCGATATCAATTTCCTCTTGTTTCTCCTGTCAAAAAAACTCATTTTGCAACATAATGCATGAATATGAAAGGAAATGGGGCAAGTGTCACTAAGGATGGGGTGGGAAAGGGTAGACAGATTGAAAAAAAGATATCCTTAAAAGTGAAGTTGGCCACTCTTGTCTATATAAAGAACCTATTAAGGGCTCTTGAAAGAATGGCCCAATTCCTCTTGCAGCATTCACCTCATGCTGGAGCAACTGGTTTGGGCTTGCTGGAGTTGCTTTGGATTTCTACTGATGTAAACGTGAGGAAAAAATTGGGTTCAGCGGATGAGGGTGTCACTGTTTAGAAGGGATGGGTGAATCAAAAGCAATAAATGCATTTACCTGGGTGCTCAGCACTCACAACTCTAATCAGGGGCTGCAAGCGATGCTCAACAGAGCTCTGCACAGGATTCTTTCTGGCATCCTGCTCCCACCCACTCCTGCAGACTCTGCACCTCTCCAGCACCACAAATCACCCTGCACTTAATCCCAGGCTAAAGCACCGTGAGTGGGAGGCGTTGCCTCGCTCTCCGGCTGGACACAAGTTAGTTGCTAAAAGGTAGACTTGCGCCCACCCAGTCCTGCCTGAAGAAAGGGAAATATTGCTTGCTCCTGTGAGTGGAGAAGCCCAACCCGACTGCAGGATTCTTGTGCTGAAGCAAAGTATTTCTGATAATCAGTCTTGTGTTTCTTCCAGCTTTTGAGCCAGTGCTCAGTCAGGCTAGGACGTGGCTTGGTCTCTAACACTGGGCTCCCAAGGGTACTGGACTTGGAGTGCCTTCACCCTGCCCACGTCAGAAATTTGGGCCTGACCAGAGCCAACTTGAGCTTGCCAGTTACCCAACCAAAACCAACCCCAGCCTATTGTGGAAAGACCTGGAGCTTCCAATCACTCTACTGGCTTGGGAAGAGTTGGGAACATGTTGTCAGAGTTAAACTGAAGTAACTATTTTGATTTAACTAAATTGTAGTAACTACTCCAGCTTAGTAGCTTTCAGTTAAACAGTGTACGCGGAAGTGGTACTGTGTCAATTCCCCCCCAGCTGAGATGCAGTGATCACTGAACCAAGGTGACTACCCTCACACTGATAAACATTCACACAGTTACTTTGAAATACAACCCAAAAGGCGAGTACGTACTCTGATTTTTCAGGAGTGCCTACTTCTCTTCCTATTCCTGAAAAACTCTGGTTTAGCGCTCCGTGTGAACACTTCAGGAGTAAAACAGAAATCAGGCCCAACTAAATCAAATTAACTGTTCTCAGTGGAAAGCCTTTTGAATATTCATTCCAGGCTAGATTGAAGGTTTCCAAATCAAGCTTCCAGAACCTGTCTTTCCGCCCCGAGCTGTTTTCAGGAGGGGCGGGGTATAAATCTAAGAAATAAATAAATAAATATTTCAAGTGGGAAGATTACCATGAAGGCACTGAAGGGAGTATTTGTACGGAACAGGAGATTTACACCCAAAAGGACTGGCTTGACCACATCTCTGTACTTGGAGGTGCAGGAAACCCAGATATGGGAATGACCTTTACTATGGCCAGCTGGCTCCTCAGGTGCCTTGTGGACGTGACCTGCCTGGGGTTGTTAGCACAAAGGTGACAGCATAAATGCCTACCGAGTGAAAGGACGCTGGCCATGGCCTAAGAGGTGCGTTTGCCTGCTCTAACTATGGGTGTTAACAAAAGAGAGGATAGCCTGCTGGAGTCCGGGTTCAGTCCCTGCAGCCCCCAGAACACATTCCCACGTACAGCAAATTAGCGCTTGTTTCTTTCCCCTGCATAATTTAAGGCTGTGGGAAAGTCTCCATGCGCTTAATTTGCTGTACATGCTCTTGAATAACAAATGCAAGAAGAGGGCAGCAAAACCTACCTTTACAGAAGCGCGTGTCCAGAGACCTGAGACCGTGGCAGCCCCTGCGAGCGGATTGAATCCTGCTGGCTCAGAACACACAAGGGAGCAGAGCAGCAGCCAGAATTACAGGGGCTTCAGGAGAGAAGGGACGGGCGTGTCGGAGGTACCACCCTCTCCTCTCCTGAATGCAGTCCTTCATGCTCGAAGCACCCCACAGGGCTGGATCCCTGTAAAGCACAGCAGACCTCTTTTCAAGAGGAGAAAGCCTTTAAAATTCAGAAAATCCCAGTCTTGTTCTTCTGCCTGAGAAACCACGGCAGGCAAGTTAGCTAAAGTATGAACTAACCTACCCAGACAGGAGAGATTGATTAGACTCTATGGTTTCTACTCGGATCCTATTATTTAATGGGGATTTCAGACTAATCAAGGAAACGCAAGCTCAAGGATGAGATTGCAGCAGTCAGGGACTGTGTGACTTCTTCATCTGCCACTCTATGAAGCTGACAGTGTGTGGGGAAGAGGAAGGGTGGGGGGAAAGAGAAGAGTGTCCAAGCAGAATGGTCAGCATTGAAACTGTTAACAATGCTGGTCTTTAAACTGTCATCCCTGAGTTTGAGACTTCAATATGCCACAGAAGAAAACAGGGTGCTGTCACCATTCTTATGCACATCTCCTCCCTCTCCCCGGCACCTTCTTCCCTCCCTCCCTGCCTCACTCACTTCTTCCTTCTGAAGCACGTCGGAGAGCGTGTCACTCAGCTACACCCAGCCCCCCTAGTGGGCGCTTATGGAGCCGCTGCATCCTTCCCCGCGTGAAGCCGCCGTCGCATCAGGTTAGTCAGAATATCACTAGCGCATTCTGTAAAGTAGCTTGAATGCGCTAGTGACATGCTGGTGTGAATGAATGCAGGCGCATTTTTAAATTGCCTGCATTCACAAACACCAGCGTGTTTATGTATGTGGGAATGCGCTCCCAGTCAGCACGTGTTTAACATGCCCAGCCTAATAAATGAGCAGCCCCCTGGGTGTATTTCATGCATTTGAGGGCAGCCCCCCTGGCAGCTCCAGTTAGAGCAAGAGCAGAGAGAAAGGCAGGAAGCGGTCGCTTCTTAGATGCTGTAAGATTGTCCACCGACGACTCTATGGTGCTGACGGACCTGAGGAGCAGTGGTGCTACACGCAACCTAATTGATGGGGCACGGACATTTGGTCACACATTATCCAGCATTCATCAGCATGGCGGGCTCCACATTGTCCAATTCGATGCTGTGAGTGGGGGATGCTTGTCCAGTGGGCAGTGGCCACACGACCCATGAGGGTCAACACCTAACAAACAGGCAGGTGGACACCCACCTGGTGTGGGCTAATGTCTCTTGGAGCATATACAGAAGATGAAATTAGGATTTTTTATGGGGCAAGGAGAAGGTTCCTCGTCATGACTTAGACGAATTAGTGGTGAGACGAATTGTTGCTGCAAAGACATTATCTGTCAAATTTGTCCACTTTGAACCAAATCCAACCAAGTGGGTAAGGTGCTCAACTTTGACCTAGGAGACCCAGGGTTCCAATCTCATCCTAGCCATGAACTCACGGGCAAGTCACTATATCTCAGCCTCAGTTCCCCATCTGTAAGGGAATGAATGTATCTCTGTGGCTCGCTATGTTTCCCCTCCCTTGTCTATCCTTAGACTACAAGTGCCTTGAGACATGGACCTGTTTCTAGTCATGCTAGTTCAGCACATTGTTCATGCTATAGAATAATATCATGCATTTCGGCTATTTGGTTACAGCTGTTGAGAAACCGTTCAGGTGTTTCTCTCATTTATCTGGTTAGTCAGTTACTTTGTTTTGGCTACTGCTCATGTGTAAGAGATGCTAAATATGCAAAAATGAATAAACGAGTCAGAAAACTGGATAAACAAATATCCATTTCAGACGTGGATACTATTTGGATGGCTATCCAAATACTCAAAATGTACTTTCATTTCCTATTTCTTACCTACTAAGTTTCCACTATTCCATATTTGATCATGTTTTACATTCCTCTCTTAATTTTGAGTTATACGACACGAAACATGGGCATATAACATTAACACAGAATACCCATTTATGAACATGTATGTAACGTGTATGTTGGTTTCCCGATCTTTACCATAATATGCATGTAATATCTATTAGGGATGGGACTTCGGGAGGAGTTTTTGTTTCAGTTCTCCATGATTTTCTGATTTTGTTTCGATTCTGGGTTTTTTTCTGATTTTTTGCATTGATTTTTCCAGACATTTTTTTTCTCACTGACTTCAATGGAATGGAGCAAATGGGGGGAAATCAATCTAAAAACAACGAAACATCAAAACCGAAAAAGAACAGCAATTTTGGTTTTAAAACCAAAACAGCAATTTTCAGGCAGTTTTGTTTCGGTTCTATCCAAAACCAAAATTCTCATCCATAGTATCTATAAATAAAGATTCTGGTACTTGTTTCACCTCTAGAGGAAACACTATCTCCCTTGCACCCTGGGCGGAACAGCCGGGAAGAGGGGGCTAGAGGGGAAACCGGGGTGGGTGCGGTTATTGGGGTCGTGATGGGCCGGGGGAGGTATGGTCTCAGGTGGAGGGGTGGGAGAGTTGTGAGGCGGGATAGGTGCTTAGTGCACGTCCCGCTTTCCTCTCCCCCAGCAGATGAGCAGGTGGAACTTGGTCAGGGGGGGCCTCGGTCGGTTTTGGTGCTGTTAAACGCAAGATCGATGGCAAATAAGGCAAGAGGTAATCCTGGACCATGCCGTCAATCTCACGTGTATCACGGAGACCTGGCTGGACAATAAATCGGGGCCAATTCTGGCTGATCTTGTTCCAGTCGGGTATTCCGTGCACCACCAGCCACAGCCGGAGGGACGGGTTGGTGGTGTAGCTATGGTCTTTAAAGAGGGGTGGTCTGCGAGGAGGTATCCAGTGCGACCCATGGTAGGTATTGAGGGTCTTCATCTTGTGTTTGATTTGGCAGGGGACAGTTTGGGTGTGCTACCGGTATACCGGGCATCTACCAGTCCAGTAGCCTCCCTGCAGGCTATGGCGGAGGCTGTGTCGGAGGCAGTGTTGCGGTCACCAAGGTCCTTGGGGACCTCAACATTCACGTCGACTTAGTCCTGGGGGAGCCGAGCATGAGTTCATGGCCGCCATGGCAACCATGGGCCTGTCCCAGAGAGTCAACGGCCCGACACATCTTGGAGGACACACCTTAGACCTCATGATTTGCACTGGTCTCAAGGCGGGTGGTCCGTTAATGGGGGAGATTTGCCCTTGTCATGGATGGACCATTACCTCCTGCATATCTCCCTTCTAGCACGTCTGCCCCCAGAAGGGTGCGGAACCTGTTAGGATGGTCCGTCCCCAGAGGATGTTGTACCCAGTGCGGTTCCTAGGTGCTCTGGGGGAGTTACCCTCTGACCTAGATGACGGTTATATCGTTGACCTTGTCAAGCTGCGGAACATCTTGCTGACGGAGGCCATAGATCAAACGGCTCCCAGGTGTCCGTTGCCCAGGCAAAGGCTTCGCAGACCTCCTTGGCTCTCCAAGGAGCTGCAGATGCTGAAGCAGGCGAGGCGATGGTTGGAGCGATGGTGGCGCCGTTCTCGGGCTGAAGCCAACAAATTGTGGCATAGAGCTCGTTTACGAGCCTATGCCGTGGCTATGCAGGCAGCAAAGAGAGAATTCTTTGCTACCCTCATAGCATCCGCTAAATCCCATCTGGCACAGCTGTTCCGGGTTGTGTGGGGGCTGGTCAGTCTGGCCTCCCTCAACCCTGAAGTTGAGTCATCAACTTCCCGCTGTGACCTTTTAGCGGATTATTTTGCAGAGAAAATTGCTCGTATTCACCAAGACCTCAACGCTGCACTTAATACAGTGAAGGAGGTAGAGATGGCAGAAGCCCCGCCTCGTCCGATTTTGTGGGATCAGTTTCAGTCGGTGACAACCACTGCTGTGGACGGGATGCTGAGGGCTGTTGGAGCCACTTCTTGTGAACTACATCCGTGCCTGTCCTGGCTGATTAAGACCTACCAGGAGACAATGGGGCTGTTGCTGGCTGGGGTGGTCAACGACTCCCTGCAGGAGGGCACAGTGCCGGCCTGCCTTAAGGAGGTAGTGGCACAGCCTCTGCTCAAGAAACCATCGCTTGATGCTGACTCCCCTGCCAGCTATCGGCCTGTCTCTAACCTTCCCTTTTTAGGGAAGGTTACTGAATGGGTAGTGGCTCAGCAGCTCCAATGGCATCTCAACCGCATTGGTTACCTGGATCCCTTGCAGTCTGGCTTTCATCCAGGGCATGGCACTGAGACAGCATTGGTGGCTTTGGTCAATGATCTGTGCTAGGAAAAGGATAAGGGTCAAGCGACCCTTTTGGTCCTATTATATCTGTCAGCTGCATTTGATACTGTTGACCATGAGATGTTGGTGACGCGCCTGCGGGACAGTGCGGGGGTGGGTGGGATCATTCTCGAATTGTTCCACTCATTCCTGATTGGGAGAACTCAGCGGTTGGTGCTCGGTGATCATTTTTCATCTCACTGGAGACCTCTCGTGTGGGGTCCCGCAGGGTTCTGTTCTGTCCCCTCTCCTGTTCAACGTGTACACGCAGTCACTCGGCAAGGTGATCAGAGGGTACGGGTGAAGTGTCATCAATATGTGGATGACACCCAACTGTACCCTCTCATTTTCAACTGAACCAGGCCCGGCTGTCTCGGTGCTTACTCGGTGTCTGTCAGCTGTCGGGGACTGGATGAAGGTTAATGAACTGCGACTGAATCCTGACAAGATGGAGGTGATGTTAGTGGGTAAGTCAATGGAGATTGTGACCCCCTCGGTTGAGGGGGTGTGCCCTCCACTGGCTTCCCAGGTCCAGAACCTGGGGGCTGTCCTCAATGCACAGCTCTGCCTGGATCTCCAGATGGAGATTGTGGCGAGGAGTGCCTTCCGCCAGTTATATCTGGTGTGGCGGCTACGGCTGCTGGTTTTGGCTCCTGATTATTATTATTATTCTAAACATTTGTATAGTGCCAGCTGTCTACCTGGCGCTTTACAGAACAATGAGATAGACGCGGTCCCTGCCTATGGCTTACAATCTAATAGACATGGAGGGGGAAGATAGGGAGAGACAAGAGATAAAAACATTAAAGCAGATGCGAAGTCTCAGGTGCACGTGCTTGGCTTGGTTGCAGTTAGGCAGGAGTCTGCGGGGAGGGCAGACAGTAAGCATTGAGCGGGAAGTTCTAACAGGCGTCGGGAAAGGCGGCCAGAAAGAGGTGGGTTTTGAGGAGGGATGTGAACGCGCGGAGGGATCATCCATGCTTTTATCACCTCTCGGCTAGACGACTGTAACACGCTCTATGTGGGGCTACCTACGGTGATGGCTCGGAAGCTGCAGCCGGTGCAGAATGCGGCGGCCCGGCTCCTGGTGGGGCTGGGTCCGGGGAGCTCCAATCTCTGCACTGGCTGCCAATAGTCTTCTGGGCCCGATTCAAAGTGTTGGTTTTGACCTATAAAGCCTTACAAGGCCTGGGCCCTGCCTATTTGAGAAATCACCTCACTCCCTGGGTTCTGGACTGGCCCCTGTGGTCATCTGGGGGCGCCCTGTTGGAAGTCCCCTGGGTTTCCCGGGGAGGGGGGGGGCACGCGGAACAGGGCATTCTCTGTGGCCACACCGCGCCTTTGGAACTCCCTCCCGGTGGGGGCCTGTCTGGCCCCAGGCCTCCCAGGTTTCCATAGGAATTGTAAGACCTGGCTGTTCCATCAGGCGTTTGGTGAGGGGGGAGGGTGTTTTGTTCTCCCTATCTTATTGTTGTATATGTTATTTAATGCTTTTATATATTTTATTGTATTTTTATCGATTGATTGTGTTAGCCACCCCAGGCTGCCCGGAAGAAGGGGCAGGGTATAATTTTTTTAAAAATAAATAAATAAATAATCGTTTTCTACATCCAGAAAACTCTAAAGGAAGGTAAATCTTAACGCTTCTTTTTTCTTTTCTTTTTTTCCTAGGTGCCAACTCAATTTTACAGAACGTTTAACTGAGACACAGGTACTTGCCTCAAATGGTTAGTTCCAGGTCTTGGCCCTAAACCACAGAGACAAAACAAGCCCTGTCACTATTCAAAATCCATTCCTGACCTTTTGAATGTGCTCGCCAAGGACTTTATGCAAGATTCCCATGTTTCTTTATTCCAAACCCTGACTTGAACAGTACTTACCAAAAGTGGCCTGTTACACTGCAGCTGTGATGCGCTTTCATTTTCAAACCAGACATCTGTGCCCATGTCACTCATATCAGTAAAGGGTAAGTGCGAGTGAAATCCTTTTTCTCTAGAAAATGATGGCAGAATCATCAAAATGAGGGAGGGAGGGAGAAACAAAAAACAACAAATAGATCACTTCCTATTGCTGAAACCTTCTAAGACCTGAGCCGAATTTCTACATTTTCCCCCATGTCTCTATCCCACACTCCGATTTTGCTCAAGAATTTAAAAATTGGCATCTTCTCCTTCCCATTTCTCCCTTGTCACTGAGACAGCTTATCAGCATCCTAGGCGCAAAGCCAGGAGACCTCATCCTTGCCTTGACCCTGACTCTGCTGAAATCTTTATTCATCCCTTAATCGCTTCCTGTCTGGACTGCAATTCCTGCTGCTATGGCTTCTTAAGAGCAGAGTTTCAAAAGCACCAGGGGTCCAGACTTCAGCACTCAGGCCCCCTTGCTGCTGAAGGAAGCCAGAGAACAGGCCATCTAGGACGTTCCATTTCTAAGTCCCTTCGCCGCCACAATGGCGGCGACGGGGATTTGGCGCGCTCCTCCCTGAAGGAGGAGAAGCTAGCGCCGCTGTAGGGGGAGTCCGTTAGAAGGCTCCCTCTATGTTCGTAGGGTTGCTAGGGCAACCCTCCCCCAGTGGCGCGAGAAGTCACGAGGGGCAGGGAAGCCCGCCTCTGTTAGGAGGGGCGGGGCTTCCTGTAGCTGCCGAAGGAGCAGCGTTTTCACTCAGGGCTGAGGGATTGAAGAGTCAGCAGAAAAAAAATCAGGCTGCTGACAGAGTGAGGCGGCCATTTTACAGGCTGCTGACGGAGAGTGAGGCGGCCATTAGCAATGGGCCGAGGCAGAAAAAAGGCAGCGGCCAGGAAGGACAGAGCTCGGGGGAAACCCGGGCCGGCCGAGGGGGACATGGAGCCGCCTAATGTTGAAGGAGAGTCCCCTGGAGGGGACGTCCCCCCCAGAGAGGTGCTGCTCACACGTTTGGAAGCGTGCGAGCGGGCGGTACAGGTGAGCCAACAGGCAATAAGGGGCGGGGAAAGCCAGGCCCTGGGTCAGATGGAAGGGAGGCAGGCCGAGTCAGGCCACGAGGCAGAGGAAGCACGTGAAAATGAGGGAGCGGTGACCACCCGGCGGGGGAGGGTCATTACCCTCCCGGGCAGATATAGAGAAGAGGGGGAGAGCCCCTCGGCATCAATGGAGAGGGGTCTGGAGAGGGAGCAATCCAGGATGGCAGAAGCTGGGGTGCCTTCAAGCGAGCAGCCCCAGAGGGCTAGGGATGAGGAGCGCGAGGGGCGGATCGCGGCACATTGGGAGATAGGCCTACCCCATTCCCATCCATACCCCCAAGACAGGGAACCAGCCCTAGAACACAGAAATGTGCAGGCATGGGAAGGCCCCAGGGAAGTGATTGTCCCCACGTGGGGAGGGGATAGCGGGGCACGCCAGACAGCAGGGCCTTCTTGGATGGCCTGTCCCACTGCACCAATGGTGCGGGCCTTGCAAGGGATANGGCTCCTGATTATTATTATTATTCTAAACATTTGTATAGTGCCAGCTGTCTACCTGGCGCTTTACAGAACAATGAGATAGACGCGGTCCCTGCCTATGGCTTACAATCTAATAGACATGGAGGGGGAAGATAGGGAGAGACAAGAGATAAAAACATTAAAGCAGATGCGAAGTCTCAGGTGCACGTGCTTGGCTTGGTTGCAGTTAGGCAGGAGTCTGCGGGGAGGGCAGACAGTAAGCATTGAGCGGGAAGTTCTAACAGGCGTCGGGAAAGGCGGCCAGAAAGAGGTGGGTTTTGAGGAGGGATGTGAACGCGCGGAGGGATCATCCATGCTTTTATCACCTCTCGGCTAGACGACTGTAACACGCTCTATGTGGGGCTACCTACGGTGATGGCTCGGAAGCTGCAGCCGGTGCAGAATGCGGCGGCCCGGCTCCTGGTGGGGCTGGGTCCGGGGAGCTCCAATCTCTGCACTGGCTGCCAATAGTCTTCTGGGCCCGATTCAAAGTGTTGGTTTTGACCTATAAAGCCTTACAAGGCCTGGGCCCTGCCTATTTGAGAAATCACCTCACTCCCTGGGTTCTGGACTGGCCCCTGTGGTCATCTGGGGGCGCCCTGTTGGAAGTCCCCTGGGTTTCCCGGGGAGGGGGGGGGCACGCGGAACAGGGCATTCTCTGTGGCCACACCGCGCCTTTGGAACTCCCTCCCGGTGGGGGCCTGTCTGGCCCCAGACCTCCCAGGTTTCCATAGGAATTGTAAGACCTGGCTGTTCCATCAGGCGTTTGGTGAGGGGGGAGGGTGTTTTGTTCTCCCTATCTTATTGTTGTATATGTTATTTAATGCTTTTATATATTTTATTGTATTTTTATCGATTGATTGTGTTAGCCACCCCAGGCTGCCCGGAAGAAGGGGCAGGGTATAATTTTTTTAAAAATAAATAAATAAATAATCGTTTTCTACATCCAGAAAACTCTAAAGGAAGGTAAATCTTAACGCTTCTTTTTTCTTTTCTTTTTTTCCTAGGTGCCAACTCAATTTTACAGAACGTTTAACTGAGACACAGGTACTTGCCTCAAATGGTTAGTTCCAGGTCTTGGCCCTAAACCACAGAGACAAAACAAGCCCTGTCACTATTCAAAATCCATTCCTGACCTTTTGAATGTGCTCGCCAAGGACTTTATGCAAGATTCCCATGTTTCTTTATTCCAAACCCTGACTTGAACAGTACTTACCAAAAGTGGCCTGTTACACTGCAGCTGTGATGCGCTTTCATTTTCAAACCAGACATCTGTGCCCATGTCACTCATATCAGTAAAGGGTAAGTGCGAGTGAAATCCTTTTTCTCTAGAAAATGATGGCAGAATCATCAAAATGAGGGAGGGAGGGAGAAACAAAAAACAACAAATAGATCACTTCCTATTGCTGAAACCTTCTAAGACCTGAGCCGAATTTCTACATTTTCCCCCATGTCTCTATCCCACACTCCGATTTTGCTCAAGAATTTAAAAATTGGCATCTTCTCCTTCCCATTTCTCCCTTGTCACTGAGACAGCTTATCAGCATCCTAGGCGCAAAGCCAGGAGACCTCATCCTTGCCTTGACCCTGACTCTGCTGAAATCTTTATTCATCCCTTAATCGCTTCCTGTCTGGACTGCAATTCCTGCTGCTATGGCTTCTTAAGAGCAGAGTTTCAAAAGCACCAGGGGTCCAGACTTCAGCACTCAGGCCCCCTTGCTGCTGAAGGAAGCCAGAGAACAGGCCATCTAGGACGTTCCATTTCTAAGTCCCTTCGCCGCCACAATGGCGGCGACGGGGATTTGGCGCGCTCCTCCCTGAAGGAGGAGAAGCTAGCGCCGCTGTAGGGGGAGTCCGTTAGAAGGCTCCCTCTATGTTCGTAGGGTTGCTATGGCAACCCTCCCCCAGTGGCGCGAGAAGTCACGAGGGGCAGGGAAGCCCGCCTCTGTTAGGAGGGGCGGGGCTTCCTGTAGCTGCCAAAGGAGCAGCGTTTTCACTCAGGGCTGAGGGATTGAAGAGTCAGCAGAAAAAAAATCAGGCTGCTGACAGAGTGAGGCGGCCATTTTACAGGCTGCTGACGGAGAGTGAGGCGGCCATTAGCAATGGGCCGAGGCAGAAAAAAGGCAGCGGCCAGGAAGGACAGAGCTCGGGGGAAACCCGGGCCGGCCGAGGGGGACATGGAGCCGCCTAATGTTGAAGGAGAGTCCCCTGGAGGGGACGTCCCCCCCAGAGAGGTGCTGCTCACACGTTTGGAAGCGTGCGAGCGGGCGGTACAGGTGAGCCAACAGGCAATAAGGGGCGGGGAAAGCCAGGCCCTGGGTCAGATGGAAGGGAGGCAGGCCGAGTCAGGCCACGAGGCAGAGGAAGCACGTGAAAATGAGGGAGCGGTGACCACCCGGCGGGGGAGGGTCATTACCCTCCCGGGCAGATATAGAGAAGAGGGGGAGAGCCCCTCGGCATCAATGGAGAGGGGTCTGGAGAGGGAGCAATCCAGGATGGCAGAAGCTGGGGTGCCTTCAAGCGAGCAGCCCCAGAGGGCTAGGGATGAGGAGCGCGAGGGGCGGATCGCGGCACATTGGGAGATAGGCCTACCCCATTCCCATCCATACCCCCAAGACAGGGAACCAGCCCTAGAACACAGAAATGTGCAGGCATGGGAAGGCCCCAGGGAAGTGATTGTCCCCACGTGGGGAGGGGATAGCGGGGCACGCCAGACAGCAGGGCCTTCTTGGATGGCCTGTCCCACTGCACCAATGGTGCGGGCCTTGCAAGGGATACCCAGCGGCAGAGGGGTAAGTTTGTCACCCCCAGTAATGTGGGGAAATAGGGGGGACCAGGCCGAAGGGCAGCAGGGTCAATTTGGGGGCCAAAGCCAGCCTTGGGGTGTAGGGCCCCCAGGGGCCGGGATCCCCGCACACGGGATCCCGGAGTCTATTTGCAGGGACGAACCGCCCCCGGAACGGCGGCGGCGAGTGGACCCGGCACCAGAAGAAAGGAGGGATGACCGTGAACTCTGGCAGAGGATCCTGGCCCTGGAACAACGAATAGGTGGCACTAGCCACGGGATGAGCGGAACTCCGAACAGTGGCACAGCCGGGATCCAAGGGCCAAGAATTGCGAGCACCGGAACAGCCGAAGAGAGGGCAGGTAACCAGGGGCCCACTGGTGTGGCGGGTGGTCAGGCAGTGAGCCACACAAGTCCGGCCGGAACAGCAACACAGGGATTAGGGGTAAATATAGCTGGGGGAGTACAGGTACAGAACACGCCCAGAGCTATCCCGATCACGAGCCAGGGTGAACGTATACCAACGCAAGGGACGGCAGCGGTGGAGCAGGGTCGGCCCCAAGTGGCATGGATGAACGGAGCGTGGGTTATGATCACACCCATCACCACGCCTGTTCAACATCAAACGGCCGTGGTTCAGCCACAAGGGCAGGTAGATTGGTCGGGAGTTCTCCCTTTTCCCCCTCCCGAGGCAGGGAGCATGGGAGTAAGCGTAGCCGCCCCCTCCCTTCCCCCACCTGGCGTGGGTATTGAGCACCCCCTTCCCCCACCAGGTGGAGCCAGCCTGGACATAACTGCCCCTTTCGGGCAGCATTTACTGCAGGCCACGAAAGAAAAGATATGGCGGGGCGAATACGTTGATGTATTTGCCCTGTTATTCAGTGACCCGGTAGTGGACCACAGGGTGGAGGATGAACAAAAAGAGGGAGAAAAGTTCAAACGCCCCAAGGCAGACAGGAATTGGGCGAATTGGACCGCGGCTTATGCAGTATATATGGGTGTGATGATGCAAGCATACCCAGGCCGCGGATTAGAGTTACACAAGTACGCCGACATAGTGCGTCGGGCGCATGGAACGGGCCCTCAAGGAGCGTGGCTTCGGTACGACGAAGCTTTTCGTCACCGGGCTGCCTCTAACCCAGGGCTTCGCTGGGACGTATACGCAGCAGATCTGTGGCTCGAGAGCATGATAGATGCTACGAGCGCCCCCCGGTCTGAGAGTGGCCACACGTTGGTAAAAGGGGGGGTTGCACCAGCCAATGAGCCCTACGGCAGCGAGTCCAAGAGGACGAGTGCAGGAGGGGCTGGCCCTTGTTGGGAGTACAACAAGGTGGGACGGTGCAATAGGTCTTCTTGCCGTTTCCGTCATGTATGTTGGGGATGCTCAGGGAACCACCCAGGAAACAATTGTTTTCGTTCCCGTCAGAAAGGGGGCCGAGGACGATTCGGTCAGAATGGAAACACCGGCAGGGGTAAGCAAGGTTCCTTCCCTAGCACCACAGCTGGAAAGGGGACCGACGCCGGTCAGAATTGACCGACTGAGGCAGGCGTTAATTGGATACCCGGACCCCATCGAGGTTTCTTATATAGTTAGGGGATTTGAGACAGGTTTTGTTATACCGGCAGGCCCAGTTGAAGTGAATCGGAATCCTCGAAATTTAAAATCAGTAGTGGGATTGGAGCACGTGGTCAAGGAAAAAATCCACAAAGAAGTCAACTTGGGAAGGGTGGCAGGTCCCTTCCCACACGCCCCTTTCACAAATTTGGTTGTGTCTCCACTAGGGATAGTGCCAAAAAAGGCCCCTGGGGAATTCAGATTAATCCATCACCTATCCCACCCAAGGGGACACTCTGTGAATGATGCCATTCCAAAGGAATTAACATCAATTAAATATTCCTCCTTTGACGAAGCAGTAGACAAGGCTCGGGCCATGGGACGGGGTGCATTATTAGCAAAGTGTGATGTCAAATCTGCATTCCGCTTGCTACCAGTGCACCCTGACAGCTATCATTTGTTGGGGTTCCAATTTGAAGGCCAATATTACTATGATCGGGCAATGCCGATGGGATGCTCGATATCATGCTCGGCGTTCGAGCGTTTCAGCTCTTTGGTGGAATGGATATTCCAAGACAGAATAAGGGATTGCCAAGTTACAAAATACCTGGATGACTTTTTGATAATTGGCCCGCCAAGATCAAAAAAGTGTGCCGCAGCTTTGACCCAGTTCCAGGAACTGGCTGCGAATTTAGGCATTCCCCTGGCCCCAGAAAAAACCGAAGGGCCAGTTACAAGATTAATATACTTGGGAATAGAGTTAGATACGGAGAGCATGATATCAAGGCTCCCAGAGGATAAATTGACCTCTCTTAGGCAGAAGATTGATGAAGTGATCGGGGCCCGTAAGGTGACAGTCAGGGTCTTACAGTCACTAATAGGGAGCTTGAATTTTGCCTGTCGGGTGATTGCCCCCGGGAGAGCCTTTTTGTCAAAATTATATGGCAAGCTTCGAGGTGAGTTAGCCCCCCACCTCCACATTAGAGTGACTAAGGAAATGAGACAGGACTTGGCAATTTGGAAGGAGTTCTTGGGAGGTTTCAACGGGGTGAGCTTCTGGAGAAAAAATTTATTACTACATGCTGATCTTCAGGTGCAGTCCGATTCAGCTGGGGGCATAGGATTCGGAGTGTATTGGAAGGGTCGCTGGTGTGCGGCCCGGTGGCCTGAGACATGGCAAACATCAGGACTTACCCGGGACCTCACCTTTTTGGAGTTATTCCCCATAGTAATAGCAGTACTGCTGTGGGCTCAGGAATTCTCCAATCAAGTTGTCAAGTTTTGGTGTGACAACATGGCAGTGGTACACGTTGTCAATTCATTGTCTTCCAAATCTCCTAGAGTCATGGCATTAATAAGAGCCATGGTTGCGGCATGTCTAAGGTGGAATATTCTGTTTAAAGCACAACACGTACCTGGAATTGACAATGGCGTAGCCGATGCCCTTTCTCGGTTCCAGATGGACCGATTTCGAGAATTGGCACCGGACGCCAGACCACAGCCGGACCCCCTGCCGCCGGGGGTGTGGAGCCTTGGGAACGAGAGGTGCAGCACATCGTTCAAAGATCTTTGGCTCCCAGAACACGAATAGCATACGGTAGGGCATTTAGTGAATTCCAGGTATTTCGGAATGAAATGGGATGGAAAACGGGTTTTCCTATAAGGGAGAGTGAGGCCCTTCAGTTTGCTATGCATTTGAGAAAGAAGGGTTTGGCATCTGGTACCATAGCAGGTAAAATGGCAGCAGTAACCTTTGCCAGTAAGCTCAGGGGGTTCCCGACACCGGACGGAGGATTTTATATGAAACGGATGTTAGAGAGCTGGGCTAGGGAAACGCCGGCTAACGGTCAGGATCGGGCTCCCATTACCACAGTTATCCTACACCAATTGAGTGGCATTTTACCTGGGGTGTGCAGAGATGGTTTCGAGTCCCAACTTTTCACAACTGTCTATGTGGTCACCTTTTATGGAGCATTTAGGGTCAGTGAAGTGGCAGCACTATCTAGGAGAGATAGATCTGATCGGGCCTTGAGAGTGGAGGACCTCAGGCTATTAGGAACATCACTGCATGTACGGCTACGGTATGCCAAGAACGATCAGAGAGGAAAAGGGCAAATGGTACGCCTCCACAGGTCCGGGGTAGAGGATATTTGCCCAGTGGCCCAGATGAACAGGTATATGAGTATACGCCCTGGCCTACCCGGTAGGTTGTTTGTACATCAGGATGGCTCCCCATTGACCACTTACCAGTTCTCTGCAGTTTTAAGGAAGGCCTTGGTGTTATTGGGTCTCCCCCCCAGGGATTTTGGGTCACACTCTTTCCGGATTGGGGCCGCAACCACGGCGGCTGCTGCCGGAATGGGGGAACAAGCAATTAAAGGAATGGGCAGATGGCGTTCTAACGCCTATGGGAAGTACATAAGACCATCTCCGTATTAAGCCTCGTTTTCTTTTATTAGGACAAAGGTTATCTCCTGCCAGCAGATGTGTGGTGTGGATCCTGGGCCACAGCATCGTGAGATGGGCGAGCGTGGCTGCGGCAGCATCCCCCGAGGGTGATCAATTGGGATTAGGAAGTCAAGCAGCAATTAATTGGTTTGGAAGAAGTGGGATGCGGTGGCATCAGTTGCTGCCTACGTTAAGGGAAAAGATCCAAAAACCAACTCCACACATATTGATTTTACATTTGGGGGAAAATGATATCCCGGCACGAAAGGGGCTGAATTTGGTGGTTGCAGTTAAAAGCGACCTGTTAGTTATTCAAAAATGGTATCCTCATACCCAGTTGGTATGGACCAATTTATTACCTCGATTAAAATGGGCCGGAGCTCAAAAACCGAGTAGGATAGATAAGGCACGAAGGAGTATGAACTGGGAGGTTAGCAAATGGATAACGGGAATTGAAGGGCAGGTATTGAACCACACTGCGATAGTGTATAAAAGCCCTGAGTTATACCGGAATGATGGCGTGCACTTATCAGCAAAGGGTAACGAGATTTACCTTTTGGGTTTGAAGGGACACTTGGTGTCATGGTTGGATTCGAGACGGTGGGTGTCGGGGTAGTTCGTTGCGACTACCCCTTAGTGGCAGGGGTCCAGTATGTGAAAGTAGGTAAATAGGTAAGGATAGGTAAGATGAAGTCATCTCCTTAAGAGATGGGGGCGTGATTCGCGGGTAATGTCGGGCGCAGCATGCCTGGGAACACGCACCGGGGAGTTTGCGGTAGGCGAGGGTGCAAGGATGGACACAGTCCTCGACCTCGATACCGCATTAACTCCTTACTTGACATAGGGTGGGGTGCCTCACTTCACCCGCCCCCGTTCGGCCACGACTAGGATCGTCGAGGGGGTTGTTGTTGAATTGTGTTTAATGGCAGCTGACACTGGAAGGCACATCCAGGTCAGCCCAATTTAATAAAAGTTGAAGTAGCTAACATACTGGACCCAGATTGCTTTGGCAATTACCCACCGGCCTCTGAATTGTGACTGAATAAAGAGTGCGGCCTGTTATAAACCAGAACTAAGTCTCCGTGTCTGATTGTGGAGGGTGCGTCGACAAATCCAGTTCTTAGCACAGCAAGCTGGACCAGCTGGATTTAAAGGGCTCCATTCCCCTGCCCCTACCCAGCAACTGAGATGAATGAAGAGAAGAGAGCTATGGTCAGTTGCGGCTAGGAGGAGTCAGCTCCTCACAGCCAGAACAAAAGCTCATTAAGGAACAGATTCACCAGGAAGCCATAGGGAGGAGGAACACATTTCCAAGACAGACTCTCCCAAGAAGAGACCGAGGCTTAGGGAAACTGCAAGCTGTCCCTTCACTCTTGGGAGTGCCTAGAAGAGCAAGGGATGTTACATTATTTTACATTTGAACCTGCCCTTCCCAAAAAGGTTTCAAGCCGCCAACCACGGCATGTCAAAACCAAATATAAATAGGTTAAGCCTCACAATACAGCCAAACCACAAATCCCCTCGCTACCCACAATACAATAAAAACAAAGCAACAAAATGGAATTAACCACACACACCAACTCCCTTGCTTCTCCCCCAACAGAAACCCAAGATCTAATTCCCCTTTCCCTGTACAATACAAATAATGATAGCACAGAAAATAAAAGCCCCACTGCATTTCCTCCCTTGCCTCTCTCTCACCCAAAGGAGTCCCCACCCCTCCCTAGAACAATCCTATATGTAGGCTCTAGAACCAGCAACAAAGATGCTTTGAGGTAGCTGAGGTGGTTCTGAAGCACGGTACCAATTAGGGGTCCTCTTATACAGAATAGGGACGGAAAATCATATTGAAAATCAGAATTGGTTCAAAATTGTATCGACCCAACTTTCAATATGATTTTAGTTTGCTGTGATCACAAATTCTGACCCCAGCTTTACCTCCCCTGGACTCCTGCTGGGCCCAGGCACTCAGCAGGGGTCCAGGGGAGGCAGAGCTGGGGGTAGAGGGACTGCACAGAGGTAGGGAGGTAGTTGCCTCCCAGGACCCCTACCCAGCACCTGCCTCCCCTGGCCCATGCCCACCTGCCCCAGCGCCTTCTGCAGCAGCGCTGGAGCGGGTAACCGGGTAGGAGTCTGGAGGAGGGGTGCAGCGCCGAGCAGGGGTGGTAGGAGGCAGAGGTGGCTGGGTGGGAAGGGAGAGGGGAGGTTTAACTTACCTTTTCTCCTTCCAGCAGCGCCCCGTAGTTGCAGGGCATGCGCAGAACAGCTGCCGCTTTCCAGAATGCCACTGACACTGCCAGCGCCGTTTTGGAAAATGGCCACGCATGTGCAGAATGGCCATGGGAGTTGTTGTTGTTTTTTATTTCTGCCCGGTGCGGCCCGGAGAAGGTCACGCGGTGCACCACCGGAAGGAGAAAAGATAAGTTAAACCTCCTCTCTCCTTCCCCACCCAGCCACCTCTGCCTCCTAGCACCCAATTGCATGCTAGAAGGCAGGGGAAACAGAGCCGGGGGCTCCCTGAAAGCTCATCGAAGAGGTGAACCCATTCTTTTGGATCATATCCCTCACCAGGATCAGATTCATCGGTTCAATACGATTTGCCCCAAAATCAAGCAACCTGTATTGAACTGATTCCAATATTCCCATCCCTAAAACAAAGGAGGAGAGAGTGAGAAAGAATCTTTAAATCTTAGCTCCTTGGCCGATGTGAAAGGCTCCGCATCTCAAGCCACGGAGGTGTCCATGGTCACTATTAGGGGGCTGCCCTTTCAAGCTTGTGTAAGGACACCAGTCAATATATCCTTAAGAACATATGAGGAGCCATACTGGGTCAGACCAATGGTCCATCCAGCCCAGCATCCTGCCTCCGACAGTGGCCAATCACAGTGGCTTGGGAGAACCACCCAACAGGTCACAATGGGGGATCCATTCCCTGTTGTTTTCCCCCAGCTCCCATCATGTTCCCTGATCCTGTCTGGCTAATAGCTGCTAATGGACCTATCTTTAGTTCTAGTACTAGCTGAGAGGGTAAATAACTGCTCCTTGTTTATCAGTTCCACATCACTCATGATTTTATAG
>QEPC01010552.1:1406192-1477765 GCA_003113815.1 Sphenodon punctatus | reverse complement strand
AGGTTAGCCTGGTGCTCGCCGTGCCATGCCTGTGCACCTGCTCCTTCCTCCCCATCTCTTATAGAGATGACTTCTATACCCAATTTATTCTTAACCCAACTCTATGTACCGCACTGGACCCCTGCAGAGTGCGACAAACATACCTCACTAACCTCAACTAACAATTTCTCCCTCCGATCTCACTACTGACCGATTAATCAACCAAATTGTTAAAAAGCCACTGCAAGGAAGGCGAAAAACAGGAGACCCACTGCCAATAAGGTACCCCTGCAAAAAATTCCTTCCTGGCCCCATACGGCAACCGGGTATCCCCTGCAGTGCCCAAGGGAGGGAGGATGGGGGCTAGCTCCGAGATGACAAACCAGCGGAATGCCGGACTGGCCAGCGGGCGAGAGATTCCCCTCAAGCAAAGGAGGAGGGGCTCTCCAGACCGCACCCGCCCATTGGTTAAGCCCCCTGTTGCTGGGCAGCTTCGGCCGGGCCGCCGTTCTTCCCGCCGCGGCCCGTCAGTTCTGCCCGGCAACGATCCCGTCCAAAGCTATTCAGCTGCAAGCAGGAAGTGCAGCCGCGACCGACCTTGCTCCGTCCTCAGGAACGCACCAATTTCCCCTGGTGGCCGCTTAGCTAGGCGGGCCAAGGGGCCTTCTGCAAACTGAAGAGCCCCAACCTACCAAGTCTCTCCTCATACGGGAGCCCTTCCATGCCCTTGATCATTGTGTTGCCCTTCTCTGTACCTTTTCTAGTTCAGCTATGTATTTTTGAGATGGGGCGACCAGAACTGCACACAATATTTGAGGTGCAGTCGCACCATTAATTTGTATAGAGGCTTATGACCTCCGTTTTATTTTCTATCCTCTTCCGAGTAATTCCTAACTCTGTTTGCTTTTTTGACTGTTGCCGCGCACTGCGCTATGGATTTCACTGTGTTGTCCACAACCACCCCCAGATACTTTTCCTGAGTGGTAACTCCTAGCTTAGTACCCAGCATTGTGTACGCATCGTTTGGATTATTTTTCCCTATGTGCATCATTTTGCACATGTCCACATTAAATCTCATTTGCCATTAAGATGCCCAGGCACCCAGTGTCGTAAGATCCTGCTGTAGTTCCTCACAGTCTGCTCGTGTTTTAACTACCTTGAATAACTTGGTGTCATCTGCAAATTTGATCACCTCACTCTTAACACCCTTTTCCAAATCATTAATGAATACATTAAACAGCACCGGTCCCAATACAGATCCCTGAGGCACACCCAGGGCCAGCCTTAGTGAAAGCGGGGTCCTGGGCACATCCATTTTTGTGGAGTACTTGTTTCAGCTCTCACCTGAAGCCTTCTGCATGATGAATCACCAACTTATCACCTCTCAGCTTTCCCCACTGGAAGTTTACAATTAATTCATTTCTCCCTCCTCTGACTAGCTAGCTAATGTTTTTGTAGGTCGTCTCTTATCTTACTGGGTGGTCACAATCGGCACATAAAAAAACAAGCTTAATGGAATGGAGGTGGGGAATCTTGAAGCTCCTTGTCTGCCCTTTCTAGCATCCCCATTTCCAGGGGAATATTCCATAGGACGGATAATCTCACAGAGCTCTTTCTTAGGTTGAGGCTGAGCTACAATCTTGCTATACAGCAAATTCATAGGAGAATTGCCATGCTAGCTGCAAGATACCCCATTAATCAGGGAGAGTCGCATGGCATGTGACTGGAACCGTGCAGCCTTGTTAAGCGAGGAGTTGCCCCATGTGGTCGAAAATTGCTTGTGTGGCAGCAAGTCTGAAAAAGGCTGGGCAGAAGGAGAGAAATTAATGGGAAACACAGAAGGGCTCCATGGTTTCTTGAGGTAAATATAAGCTAGACTTTAGCTAACCAACCACAACATAAGGCAAGGGTGGGAAACCTCAGGTCCAGGGACCAAATGTGTCCCATGGCTAATTTTTATTTGGCTTTTTCCAGTTCCTGGATCTGGACCCTGGATCCATTTTCTAGCCCCAAGCACTGAAAGCGTAAACTCAGGGGAAGTGGGCAGAGAGGGGGCATGAACACAAAGCTAGGGGACAGAACTATGGCACAGATCCATGATCTGGACCTTCTTACGGAGGGCACCCCTTAACCACCCCCACCTTCTATGTGGCCCTTCCCCTCCCACTGGAATGAGGTATAGGCTTGAACTCATCTAGCTAGCTCAAATTTTTATGGAGGCTAAATGTATCTACAGCATAATTTTAGCTGACACTATGCAGTTCAAGCTAAGCTCTCTCAAATGAGACATGACTTTTTCATGAGACAAGCTTTTCTCTCAGTTGAGACATGTGGCTGGATGTGTTTGTGTGTGTGTGTGGGGGGGGGGGGGAGATTGGGTTGTTTCGAAGAACATACTTCCATTTGACAGTTTAATATTCAGCACACGAAACCAATCACATGCCCAGGGCATGGATTATTAAAGTGACAGAGATATTACTCTCACTTGATTTGCAAGTACTAATGCTGAAAGAAATATTTACGGCAAATACCATATCCACCAAATTTGCCCGCTTAGACGGCTTTTAGACGAGCAGCTCTACTTACCAGCTTGACAGAAGCGCTTCCTGAATAGCTGCGTGGGGTGCGTTTAGACGCACCAAAAGTAACCAGCTGTCATAAGAATCGCGGCTCGCGTGGTCTCTTTGCAGCCGTATTTGGAAAGCCTCGATATCGGGGTTTTCCAAATACTGCTCCAAAGAGACCGTACGAGCCGCGATTCCTATGATGGCCAGCTACTTCCAGTGCATCTAAACGCACTCCGCGCGACTTTTCAGGAAGCGCTTCCTTTAAGCAGGTAAGTAGAGCCGCTCGTCTAAAAGCGGTCTCAGACTCAGATCAAACAAAGCGGATACTCAATCCTACTTCACCAGATATCACTTAAAATATTTCAGAGTTTGGTTATTTCGGTGATTTTGGTTACTTCATTTTAGTGCATTACACATGAGCAATCATTGAAATGAAGTGCCCAAAATCAGTTCCAACACGGACAATTCCATTTTGGCTACAGGAAAAGCACAGACGACACCAAATGGCTTCAACATTCCACCTCAGAGATTATACACACACGCTCTAAAGTGCATTGGGATCCTCCTACAAGGACAGTCCTAAGCAGCTGCAACAAGGTTCCAATTATTTCAACAGTGCCAAAGTATGACAAAAATAGAGACAAAATACTTACAAAGTAGTATGAATTACTTTGTCTCCATCTTTTACATTTGGGACCCCATAGCAATTACACTCGCTAGACTGCAAAATCAGGATAGCTACATTGCAGGTAGGTATTTTAGCACTAAAACATTGGAAGAGACGCAATGCAATGTGGCACATCTGAATGTAAAACTTTACATCACTCCTTGCTAGTACTATATTTCAGACTTCAAGTAAAGATTTCAGCTAACATGTTCCAAAAAGAACGTTAAAACTGAAATGCGAACCACGTTCCAAGAGCTGTCTTCCTAAGCTCTGGTTTTCACTACTTTCCCATCCTTCACTCATTTTATTTACATATTTATTTATTTTTCCAATTTATGTGCCGCCCTTCCCACAAGGCTCGGCATGGCTTACAATCCATAAAAAACAATTAAAATACATGCAATAAAAGCACCCATCCCTCCCCTCAAATTCCCACCCTCCCTCACAACTGTACCCAGAAACCCAACCGAACCCTATTTATCCCTGCCTACCAAATGTTCTTTCAATTAAAAAAATTTTGCACCGACTCCAGAAGATTCCCAGGCTCAAGCAAACCTCCCCGGGAAGGGAGTTCCACACAATGGGGACCACGACCTGTACACCTCCGCCCCATGGACAAGGGAAACAGGACTTTTATGGGATTGTTCTGTAAACAGCACAATGGATACACACACGTATATACAGAAAACGCTGTCTCTGAAAGAAGCTTAAGCAGCAGCTTCAAGCAAGGTGCTGACGTTGGTTACCATACCCTCTTCTTCCATCTACCCCACCAAAAACAAAAGTGATTTTTACTGATCTCTCCAGGAGAGTTCAATTTCAACCCAACATGAATGCTACTTGAAGCCCCATAAAAGGAAGCTACTGAATAAAAAGGTTTGCAATAGTGAAACTGGCTTTGAAGGCTCCCACTATCAATTCCTCATGAGTGTTCCAAGAACATTCATGAAGTCAACAGAACCATGCTCGGAATGTGCACCTTACTTTGAATGTGGACGCTATAATGAGCAAGAACTCAATTTTTCCAGGTCATGCTGTATATTTAATTCACACTCCCCCAAAACCCCTCTATGTTTTAGACACTAACGTTCTACACCTGGTTTGAAATCTCCTTGCAGTAGCAACCAAGGCATTCCAGAGGAATGATTAAGATGCCACCCGTTTGGGGGTGACCCAAACTACAAAAGGGTTCTATTACAAAAGAACACCACTTTCAAAGCTCTCTGAAAAGCAGGTCCCTCTAAGGTGTTGAGATGGGCACCCAAAATCGCTGGCCTCTACTGCCCTATGCATTTGTACAAACTATGCACAACAGAACTCAGTCCCAATCAAGACTTCTCTGTGGTCCTCTCGCAGCAGGTTAAAATATGACAACGTGTGCGATTCTGACTATTTCTCACACATCCTGAATAGCACATCTGATGGCCAGAAGATGAGCTACCTTGTTTATCCACCTAATGCCTAAAGAAACAGGCAAGGTACAGCATTTATTGCAAGTGACTAAAATGTTTAAGAACATGTTTGCATCTAACAAACATGAACAATGTTAGCCTGTTTGCATGACCATTTTAACACAGTTACCAAGCATGTCTTAGCTAACATGATAAAACCACATCCTCCACTATGGGTTAACGGTCATGTAATGGGGCCACAAAAGATAATAAAAAGAAATCTCTTCCTCCAAGTTGCTCTTAGAGAGTGATCTCGCTCTCATCTCTGTATCTAAAATTAAGCAGGCTCTTGAAGTTTCATCAGAAAGTAAAAAATTTCCAAGGCACAAGATCAGAGCCCTCTCTCTTTTCCTGCAACTTTAGGCCAAATCACTGAGCCCACAACAGTCATGTGCACAGAGGTCTGCCTCACTGGGCCTAATTATGGGTTGTGACCCTAAATGAACTCATGCCATCTACAGAAGTCATGACCAGGGGCCTGCGTTTAGAGAGGAAGGGGAGGGGATAGTCCCTGAATTCTTCCACCTGGGAAGCCAAATTCTGTAGGTTCACCACGATCATAAAAATTGGCAACATTTCCTCATTTGCATAATTATACATTGCTTATTTATGCAAATTTACTTCCCAGGACGCAGTCTCCTAGCAATACACACACTTCCTTTGCCACCAACCCTATACTACCATGGCATACCAAGGGGGTTGGGGGGGGGGGGGGGGAGGCCACATACACCTCATCTGCAACAAGCTACACACACCCACAGCACAAAAAGAGTAAGTAAGTAAGTAATAAGTTTATTGGCTCGGGCTTCCACCAAGACCTTCACAAAAACGTATAAATACTGAACAGAACCCAACCACAACACTCGAAATACCATACAAAAGAAGTCAAACAGTTAATAAGATACTTAGTAAAATAACATGTAAAATTGGTTAAATGCTCACTTTTAAGAGATTGTATTTGATTATTAAAATGGCTGCCAACAGACCAATCTTTGAGCTGATTTATAGTCACTAACTCCCTACATTACCTGTAGGCCAGATAGTTGGGATCTAATCATCTCTCGCCGCTTAGCTATTAACATAAGGAATATTGCCAGGGATGTGATATCACTAGGGTTTGACAGGCTGGCTAAGTGCGTCAAAAATTGTGCCCGGGTGAGCCCCTTGCCCTTCAGTAGGGGGTTCAGCCACATCTCTCTCAAGTGGGCATAGTAGGGGTCAAAAGATATTTGATGCTCCACAGACTCCACCTCAGACAATGAACATGAGCATTTCCGGTCTTGGTAGGGGACTTTTGCGTACCTACCCTCTACACAAAAACAGCTCCCTCCCCACGTATCCCAGCAACTTCCCTTTTCCCAACGCATGCAGAGACTGCCTCCTCCCCGCATACTCCAGTAACACACCCCACAAGCCCCAGCAACACCCACTCCCCACCTGAACCGAGGCTGCCCCTACTCCACCCTCATCCATGAGCTGTCTCCCCTCAGAAGGGGAGGGGTGGACTATAGCAACTTCTATGCAGCCTGTTGGGCTGAGTGGCCTCTCTTTTTCACCAGAGAACAGCGAGGATGGGGCGTTATGTGGAGCTTCTTCCTCTTCAGCAAAAACAAAGGAGCCTTTTGAAAAGCAATGAAAGCTTATAAAACCTTATCATCTCTCAGCTCAGCTGACACAGGGCTGTTTGAAAAGCAAAGGAGGCATTAGAAAACCTTATCCTCTCCCAGTTCAGCTGACACAGGGCTGTTTGAAAAGCAAAGGGGACATTAAAAAAAACCTCATAACCTAGGAGCACAGCTGACACTGCGGAAAGCAATATGAATCGCGGTGGTGCAGTCAACATAGGTCCCTGGTCATGTGCCTGATTGGTATCTGACATACTCTGGATGTCTTTGTTGCTATCTGGGGTCACAGAATTATACTTAAGTCAGTCTCAAAATGAAGTGATGCAAGAAAAAATTGGGGGAAATCACTGGACTATGCCTTGAATGGTTTGTGACACACGCATAAGCATTCTCAGTTATTAGGGAATAACATACAGTAAACTTCAAACTTCAACTAGTATCAGTTAAATGACACAGTAGTTCAGACAATATCTTTTATTTGGTAAGGCTAGTCCAATAAAAGAGATCATCTGAATTACTTTGCCTTCAACCGATTACTTTGGGGACCAACATGGCAGCTACATTCTATCTCTAGACTGCTGAATGACATTTCACTAAACTTGTGTGTCTGGGTGGCCTTGGGAGGTGGGGGAAAGGTACCCAGTACCACTGCTGGCGCTCAGTAAATTATCGCCATCGTATTCTTCACTTTCGGCCCGTAAAGGGCAAGTACAATACACCTTCGTACTTATTGTGATCCCACAAATGGTGAGGAGATAAGACCATCATGATGCAGAGAGAAGAGAGGAGATAAATTCTTCCACCATTTATTTAGCTCATGTGCAAGGAAAAAAAAAAAAAAAGAAAAAAAAAATCAACCCTATGAAACAATAAACCAGACTGAACAAATGGCAAATTATTACCTTGTTCCTTCCTCCATAACCAAATCTCATCTATTTCCTGCTAAGCAGTAAAAACAGGAGAGCTGACAGGTCCGCGTTGTCTTTGGGAACGGCACTGACAAATGCAGGTGGTGAAGCAGACACGCTTGAATAGAAGAGAAAACGTTGGGCATTTGGCGTTGTTTTGGCTTACGCAGTTTTCCAACTCGGGGTACGTGTGCAAATACAGCTAAATCTCCACCTTTCCTTTCATAAACAGGCATTATGTCCTAGTGTCTTGGAGTTCTCTCTCTGTTGGCCTCTCCCACGCGGAATCCTCACATATCCTGCTTCAGAACAAGCACATCACTTCCTTGGTCCAAGAGCACACAATTCTCAGCTGGTCCCGATCTGACTGCAAATTGAGAAAGAGCATGCAATTATTATTATTCCACAGGGTCACGGCCACCCTGAACCTGCTCCCTCTATCAAATAAAATACACACGATTTTACAAGCCAATTCCTTTCAAACTTCACCTCCTTCATTTTAGTTCTTGGCTAGTTTTCAACACACAAGTAAACATCTACTGGAGAGGGGGCAGGTTCTCTACTAGAAGGGTTTCAGAACATTAATTCATTAGGTAGGTCATGTTGCTTTAAGCAAGTCATGAGATTGCCCATTACCATCTATCATTTATATACTGGCTTCAGCATTCGGAGTGACTTACAATCCTTATTTAATTCTCCCTCGCAACAACCCTGTGATATAGATTATTATTCCTATTTTATAGGTGGGAAACGAAGGATACAAGTGTTTTGCACAAGATCGTCCAGAAGGGATTTGAACCACAGACTCCCAGGGTCAAAGGCCAGCACCTTATCCACAAGGCTACACTGGCTCTCAATAGTGCTTAAGGATAAAATCTTCTTAAATACAATGAACGTGTACCCTCTTCCCCCTCCAGGTTCCTTCCTCAAAGGGGATTTTATCAGGTCATCTCTTACCCCATCCTCTTTCCCAACTCCCTTCGTCCTTCCTTCCAGCCTCTAGTACTTCCTCCACAATATTCCGTTCACACAACCCTACTTCAGCTTTTCCGTGTGTACGTGTCATGGCTCATACAATTAACGCGGACTGCAAGCTTGCTTCCCCCAGATTTGCTTAAAGAGGTGATGCATCCTACAGTCAAGGCAGTCATACGGTCATCGACCAGATTGCAGCGTTGACACTGCATGGAACGCGTAACATTTATGCACAACCAGCGGTAAATCCGTTGAAAATGAAGCAATTTGCCCTGAACTCGCAATGCCGGCAGCAGCTTCCCCTCAGCGAACGCACATGGTGCTGTGCTACTGGGGAGGCAAGCAGCTCATGTGTGGCACAGCTGCCTCATTGCCAAGGATTCATATTTAAGGTGGGACATGCAAATCAGAGTTGGAAGGGACCTTGGAGGTCATCTAGTCCAACCCCCTGCTCAGCGCAGGAAATCCACAGCTACAGCATCCCCGACCGATGGCCGTCCAGCCTCTGTTTGAAAACCACCAGCGAAGGAGAGCCCACCACCGCCCTAGGCAATTTGTTCCGTTGTTGAGAAGGAAGTACGTTCTAGCGTTTAAACGAAATCTGCTTTCTTGTCATTTTAGTCCATTATTTCTAGTCTTGCCTTACGGGATAAGAGAGAACAAGTCTTTGCCACCCTCTCTGTGACAGCCCTTCAGGGAGTGGAAGACCGCTATCATGTCTCCCCTCGGTCTTCTCTTCTCTAGGCTAAACATACCCAGCTCCTTCAACCTTTCCTCATAAGACTTAGTTTCCAGAGCCCTGACTATCTTTCTCGCCCCCCCCCCCCCCGAACATGTTCCAATTTGTCGATGTCCTTCTTAAAGTGTCCAGAACTGGACACAAGACTCCAGATGAGGCCTGACCAGCACAGATTAGAGTGGAACTATTACTTCTCATGACTTGGAAATCACGCTTCTGTTAATGCAGCCTAAAATTGCATTCGCCTTTTTTGCAGCTGCATCACACTACTGACTCATGTTCAGTTTGGGATCAACTACAATCCCAAGATCCTTTTCACATGAACTGCTGCCAAGCCAGGTATCCCCCTTCCTGTATTTGTACATTTGATTTTTCTTACCTAAATGCAGAACTTTACATTTATCTCGGTTGAACTTCATTTTGTTAGTTTCAGCCCAGTTTTCCAACTAAGATCATTTTGAATTTTATTTCTGTCTTCTAAGGTGTTAGTTATCCCTCCCAGTTTTGAATCATATAAATAGGCTTTCCCTCTACCCCCTCATCCAAGTTGTTAATAAAGATGCTGAACAGTCGCAGGCCAAGGACAGAGCCCTTTCGACACCTCCCTCCAGATTGATGGAGCCACTGATGAGCACTCCAAGTACAGTTCTTTAATCAGCTGTAAATCCACCTAATGGTATCATCATCTAGCCCACATTTTACCATAGGGATGTCCATGTATCACTACTTATTTCCACATCTGTTTATAATGGGCTCATTCACTTGGCATGGATATGCATACACGCGCACACACACCACCTCTAACATTCAATGCTGAGGTAAGTATCTCTGAACGCAAGTGCTCTGTGCCTTCCCATCCTGCCTTCAAATCCCACCTAAAAACCTACCACTTCCATCAGGCTTTCCCTAGCTCCTCGTTCTCACAGAATGCTCACTGATGCTTCTCTTTATATATTTATTTATACTAATATTTATACCCCGCCCCCTTCTGCCTCTGGCAGCTCGGGCTGGCTTACAATAAAAACAAACAGCATAATATAAACAACAAAACCATCACTATCAAAATATAAAACCAATATACACAAAGGTCACAGGGTAAAAAGAATAACCCCCCCCCCAATCCTCCCCCCATTATCCCTCTCCCTTGCCCAAAGCCTGGCCAAAATGGCGCCTGAAGGAGGGAAGATCCGGGGGCAGACGGACTCCCACCGGGAATTCCATAGCCGTGGCGCTGCAACCGAGAACGTCCTCTCCAACGTTGCCCCCCTTTGTACACAACCGGTCCACAACCCGGGGAGTGAGGTGGCCTCGCAGGTAGGTGGGGTCCAGGCCACTTAGGGCTTTATAGGTTAAAAACAACACCTTGAATTGGGCCCGGAAAACTATAAGCAGGCAGTGCATTGAGCGAAACACAGGTATTATATGCTCGCGACTCCCAGCCCTCGTAAGGAGGTGGGCCACCACGTTCTGCACTAGCTACAGTCTCCGAACCATCACCAAGGGTAGCCCCACATGGAGCGCGTTACAATAATCCAGTCTTGAGGTGATGACAGCATGGATGATGGTGGCTAGGTCGGTGTCCGAAACGTACAAATCAAGGAGCACCCCCAGACTCCGAACCTGAGGAACCAGGGAGGGATAAACCCCATAAATGATGGGGACCACCACACCCTCGGCTCTCCCCACCAGCATCACCTCTGTCTTGTCAGGATTCAGCTTCAGACACCTTACCCTCATCCAGACCCTCACAGCTGCCAGACATCGGGTAAGCAATGAGAATGCCAGGCCCGGGTCAGCTGAAAACTAGGAGGTACAGTTGGGCGTCATCAGCATATTGACGACAACGAACACCAAACCCTGTCACGACCTCCCCCAGAGGCTTCATATACACATTGAACAAGAGAGGGGACACACTGGATCCTTGCGGGACAGCACACGTGAGCCCTCGGGGAGATGACGAACACTCCCCCAGTACTACACACTGAGTTCTTCCGGCCAGGAATAAGCGGAACTATTCAAGAATGATTCTTCCGACCCCAGCATGGTCCCGCAAACGAGTCATCAGCATCTCATGGTCAACGGTATCAAATGCAGCGGACAGATCTAACAGGACCAAAAGGGTTGAGCAACCCCGGCCAAGTTCACGGTGGAGGTCGTCGACCAAGGGCACAAGTGTAGTCTCAGTGCCATAACCCGGACGAAAGCCAGACTACGAGGGATCTCCCTGTCTCTCCTCCTTGTCTCCTCAAGATGGTACGTCTCTCGGGGCAGGGAGCTGTCTCTAATCCCAGCTGTCCAGCACTACGCACACTGCTTGTGCTACATAAATATACAGAAGAATTATAGAATCAAACTGGAAGGGGCCTCATAATAACTTTAAACGTGTCATACTGGGTCAGACACCCAGAGCACAGGACATGGGGTGAGAGAATACAGGACATTTTGGGGGGAGGGGAGGGGGGGGGGAGAGAGAAGAGCACATCTGGCTCAGGGATCCTTCCTTCCACCAGGCTGAGCACGCTGAGTGAAGCGTGGGGAAGGGGATGCAACGGTACTGGCAAGATCCCAGTCATGGGTGCATGTTTAAAAAATCCACCCAGATGGGGTTGAGTGAATCGAAGAAGTGGTCAAGTTCCAGTATACCCAGAGACTGTGGTAACCCTCGTACCCCCCTGCCCCTCCACAGTGCTAGCTGACCTCCGAGTCCACACGCAGCCGACACTGCACTTCCCACCCGGATGTCATGAGGATCATGACTTCTGGGGTGGAGGGGCATGAAAGTGACAGCACCAGCAGTGTGTGGAAAATACAGGACTAACACACGTGAAAAATAAAGGACAATGAACAAACCCTTCAAAAAAACAGGACTGTCCTATAAAAAAACAAGACCAATGGCCACCCTACGTCAGACCCATGGTCCACCATGCCCAGCCTTCTGTCTCTGAAAGTGGGCAGCTAAATGACCTTGAGGGTCATTTTCTTCAACCCCATGCTGCAGGACGACTAAAGCGACAATATTCCTGATAAATGGCCATCCAAACAAACAACAATACTAATAAATAACTATACTAACTAACCCTGTATTTCAGAGCTCTTTCAATCATTAAACACTGCAAGCTTCTGTAAGTATAAAATAAAAAGGGACAGAAGAGGACGCAGGTCTTTAAAGAGAACTAAAATAAAAAGCAAATGCTACTCAACAAGAGGAAAGTCCAGGTATTATTTACAGAAATCCCTGTTGAAATATTCCTTTAAGAGGGGAAAAAAAACTTCAATCTCTGCCCAAGCCTAGCAACCATCAACAAACCTAGATATGGGTTAGAGCAATCACAAAAAAGTGCGGCATAACTAAACACGCAGCAGAGAAAGCGAGAGTGCTATCATTTGTGGTCCAAGTGTTAGATGAGCACCAGCGACATACCCGCCTACCGAAACCGCAGTTGAAAATTAACTTCATTGAACCAACACACACACACGATGGGTGCACACAGCCATTAAGTCAGAAGCAAGGAGAGACTTTGGCACCTTCTCTTGTTCCCCTCATTCCCACTAAGGTGACTCTCTTTGCATTTTGGCTGCCCCCTAGTCATTCCTTTTGGAGAGTGTTCAGAGACCGCTTCTGTTATAATCCTCTTTCACTCACCTTTCCCCAGAGTCCTCAAGTTGTTCTTTAAAAAAATTTTTTTAAAATGCCACCACTAAAAGCAATCACTCTCCAGCTGGGCCCAGTCCTATGGGTTGGAACGGGTTCTTTCCATTAGAGCGTAAGAAGCGCCATACAGTGGTCCATCAAGCCCAGCATCCTGTCCCCAACAGTGCCTATTCTCGATCGTTTCGGAGAAGTACCCAACAGGCCATAATCAAGACCTTGGCTACTAGGCATTAATGGATTTATCCGCCAAGAACTTATCCAATCTTTTTTTAAACCCAGCTATCCTACTGGTCTTGACCACATCCTCTAGCAACAAATTCCACAAGTTAATAGTGCACTGCGTAAAAATAATAATACTTTCTTTTATTTGTTTTAAATCTCCTGCCAGTTAGTTTCATGGAGTGTCCCCCAGTTGTAGAGGAGGGAGTTACCCGAGGACTCCTTGTGCAATTGTAGGAAAATCACTCAGGGAACATTCACATGAAAAGGAAAATTTGAGTGTGACGTCTGAAAGTTTTCTTTCTTGCCTTTTCCAAAGACATTTTGAAATGTCCACCTCGGGAGACTTACTCAAGTGACTTACTCAAGAGAAACACAAGGTAAAGCTATGGGGTCAAAAGCATTTCATGTGGCTGCTCCTAGTCAGGGGTTAACCCACAGAGGGGTCTGGGGGGGAGCAGGTGCTAATTTACCACCAGGGTAAAATTTACCACATACTATTTTGTGTGACCATTCCTATTTCTTAACATGTTGAAGGTTCCGGTTAACACCTCGGTTCCAGCCAATCACACAAAATGGTCGAACCCCCCCTAGGTAAAATGCCTCGGCGGCTGCCACAGAATAAGTCTAGTTTCATGAGAACATGATCGTAAGTTTCTCTGTGCCTCAGTTCCCCATCTGTAAAGTGGGGGAAATACAGTTGCCTACCTCACAGAAATGTTGCAAGGATAGATGCACTAACAACTATGAGACTTTTAAAAACACAAAACACTTTTACTCAATGCACAATTAACTTGTGGAACTTGCTGCCAGAGGATGTTGTGAAGGTCAGTAGCATAACTAGATTTAAACAAGGATTGGATAAGTTCTTGGGGGATAGGTCCATTAATGGCTATTACTCAGGTAGGTCAGGGGATGCAACCTCTGACCGTTGGGAACTGGGCGTGAGCGAGTCACTCCATTATGACCCGTTCGGTACTTCTCCAAAATGACTGAGCGGCTACTGTCAAGAGACGGGATACTGGGCTTGATGAACCATTGGTGTAGCTTAGTATGGCACTTCTTATGTTCTTGGACACTGGGGCTGAACACATGAAGGTCTTGACCAAGATTTTGTGGAGCAGGGGGTGTAGAACGGCCAGACTACCTGCTACTCCTCCCACCCATAAGCATGTTTAAATGGGGCGAGATTGCCTCCTGCTCGGATGACAAACACTGCCCACGCTTGAGAGGAAAAAGCAAAGAATACTTCACTCCATATCATATCCGCTATGCCAGGGCATGAAATTTCAGATTGAACTCCAGGAGCTTAGAAAAAGAAAAAGAAAAAAAAACCCAGTTGCCAGACTTTACCCTGATATTAAACCATTCTTGTCCCACTACACCCCTGAACCAGTCACCAGCCTCAGTTTTCCAGGCACCAATGGCTCCCAGACACCTGCAAATTTTGTGTCCTGCTCTATGAAAATCCATACCCTCACAAATTTCAGGGCAAGGCTGCAGGTGGTCCCACAAACAAGGCAATGAGATAATATCAGTATCTATAGACCCACTGAGACTCCTCTCTACACCCTCTGACCTGCTTAGTAAAAACCAGGCCAGTTTCACTGGACCACTCTGGCCGATAACCTTGCCTTCTGGATGAGATCATCTGACTTGAAAGAGCTTTGTTTTTACTTTAGACTCAATGGCAGGGGAGTCAATGCCATCTCTTGACACTGACTCCCCTGGCAGTTATCGGCCAGTCTCTAACCTTCCCTTTTTAGGGAAGGTTATTGAACGGGTGGTGGCTCGGCAGTTTCAGGGCCACCTGGATCGGGTCAGTTTTCTTGATCCTTCACAGTTTGGCTTTCGTCCTGGGTATGGCACGGAGACTGCACTTGTGGCTTTGGTTGACAACCTGTGCCGTGAATCAGATCAGGGCAGATAGTCCCTTTTAATTCTATTAGATTTGTTGGCAGCATGTGATACCGTTGACCACGAGATGTTGGTGGCCCAGCTGCGGGACCGGGCCGGAGTGGTTGGTACTGTTCTTGAATGGTTCCACTCATTCCTGGCCGGGAGAACTCAGCATATGGTTCTTGGGGAGTATACTTCATCTCCCCAGGACCTCGCGTGTGGAGTCCCGCATGGTTCTATTCTGTACCCACTCCTGTTCAACGTGTACATGCAGACTTTGGGTGAGGTCATGAGGAAGTTCAGCGTGCGTTATCATCAGTACACCGATGATACACAACTTTACCTCACTTTTTCTGCACACCCAGACCCGGCAGTCTCAGTGCTCACCCAGTGCTTGGTGGCTGTGGGGGGACCGGATGAGGGCGAGCCGTCTGAAGTTGAATCCTAACAAGACGGAAGTGAAGTTGGTGGGTAGGGCTGAGGGGGTGGTAGCTCCTGTCATTGACAGGGTTTGCCCCCCTTTGGCCAGACAGGTCCATAGTCTGGGAGTGCTCCTCGATTCACAACTCCGCCTGAATCTCCAGGTGGAGGCAGTGGCTAGAGGAGCATTTTGCCAATTACATCTGGTGCGGCCGTATGTCTCAGACTCCGATCCGGCCACCATGCTTTTACCACCTCTAGATTAGACTACTGTAATGCACTCTAGTGGGGCTGCCCTTGGGGATGGTCTGGAGGTTGCAGCTGGTGCAGAATGTGGCGGCCCATCTCCTAACAGGGACGAGTTGTCACAAGCACATTACACCAGTGCTCCATTCTCTGCACTGGCTGCCTATTATCTTCCAGGCCCAATTCAGGACACCTATACGCCCTAAACGGCCTGGGTCCTGCTTACCTGTGGAATTGTCTCAGGCCCCGGGTCGTATTGCAGTCCCTGCGGTTGGCCAGGGACGCCCGACCCGAAGTCCCCCGGGTGGCAACGATGGGGAGGGTGTTCTCAGTGGCCGTTCCAAGGCTGTGGAATTCCCTCCCGATAGAGGCCTGCCTGCCCCAGACCCCCTGTCTTTCCGAAGACAGTGTAAGACCTGGCTGTACCACCGAGTCTTTGGAGAGGGAGATGGGTAGGGTGGGGTGGGGTGGGGGAGGGGAGCGGGGGTTTGTGCTGCCCTTTTAGTGTATTTTTATTATGAAATCTTGTGTTGTTTGCTGCCCCGAGTTGCCTTTGGGCAGGAGGGTGGGATATAAGTTTTAAATAAATAAATAAATAAATAAATAAATAAATAGTCTCTGCTCCATGGNTTGGAGGTCCCCTGGGTTTCCTGGGTGGCGGGTATTCTCGGGGTTGGTGCTGCCCTTTTAGTGTATTTTTAGTATTTTTAATGAATTTTAAATTGTGACTTGTTGATGGCGTATGTGAGCCGCCCTGAGCTGCTCTATGAGCAGGAGGGTTGTGGGATAAAACTGAAATAAATAAATAAATAAATAGTCTCTGCTCAGGTGGAGCAGATATTTCAGAGTGACCAATTTACAAGATGCAAGAGACTATTCGGTGGGAGGGAGGCTTGCTAACAGGCTCTGTCTCACAGATAAACTTGCATTCTTCCTTCTTCACCTTGAGGGTTCCTCCCAAGTCCCTGCTCTCCACTGACAGAGAACAAATGAAAATCTTCATGCCTTCTCTGCAAAATTCCCATTCTCTCCTCGCAGCACAAGGCGGCAAGAACTCCTATTCCTAATCGCTCAGAAGCCATTGCTGGAAAGAGAAACCTTCCTTGAAAGCCTTTCAGCGGTGTTCCCAGGCACTTTAGCGGTCAGATAGCAACAGGTGCTGTGTCGGATCCGATTTCACGCCGGGGCTTTTGGTCCTGTAATTCTCAGTCTTAATAATAAAACTCCTTTGCAAGCTCTGCACAAGCCCTTCACAAAAGGCCTGTTAACAGGCATGTCACAAATTTAGTATGAGGACTGGGGAAGAAAAAATTAGAGAACGGTACCTCAGCGCGCTAGGCCAGAAACTGAACGCTGTCCTTAACTGGCGGGCCATTTAGATCATAATGGTCTTTTGCTTTTATAATAAGGTAACACTTAAGACCAACAGAAATGCATACTCCCCCCTCCCAATTCCAGTGAAAAATGTAACTATTTTCCTCCCCAATTTCCAGGAAACAGGGCCTGATAAGGCTAACTCAGGGGTGGGGGGAACCTCCAGTCCCGTGGACCAAATTTGACCAGCAGCTGTTTTTTTTTTTTTCATTTGGCCCTTTCCAATTCCTTGATTTGGCTTTCTTGGATCAAGTCCCTACTTCAAGCACTGAGCTATGAAAAGAAGAGTGAAGAAGAAGGCACACACGCACGGACAGAAAGTGGATTTAGGATACTGACCCGCCACCCCAACTCCTATCCAGCCCACGGAATTTGCCCCAATGCTGTGGAACTTCCTCCCCCCTCACAGTCCATCCAAGTCCGGGCCGGAGCATCTTTCATTGTAAAACGTTTCTTTTTGGGAAAGCATTTGGTGGGTGGGGATAGGGAAAGGGATTACGTGGGAGGCTGCTGGGGGGTTGGACTTGGGGGGGGGGGTGTATTTTAATGTCTTTTCATTTGATTTTGAATTTTGGAAGCCGCCCTGAGCCTCTGGGAAAGGGTGGAGGTATAAACGTCAATAAATAAATAAGCTTTCAAAGTGCCCCGTAGGAGGATAAAGGTTCCCCACCCTTGTGTTTGCTGCGATTGGGGGGGGGGGGGGGGGGAGAAATACAGGGAGACATATCCTGTCTTTAATAGCTTTTCATCTTAGGCAGCATATCACAAACTTTCCATCTGTGAGACCCCATTTTGAGACTTAAACAGAATATATTCCTGTGACACCCCACCCCCGCCTCCCAGACAGGTAAGTCATACAAATATCAGGCAGGACACCATTCATACATCATGCAACCCTGTTTGGGGGTCCTAGTCTGATCCTGGGCCTTGCACCCACAATTATCTGTGATGTCGATAAAATGAACTCCCTGGGATGGTGTGTGTGTGTGTGTGTGTTTGTGGACACAACTCCAAGCTGATGCAGAGCTGTTCACTCCAGAGTTATAAGTTTGCTTCAGATTTATTGCACAACCTGCAAAGCGGTCCATTCATGCAAAGCAGGAGAGGGGGTTTAGAACCCATGTTGACACAGTCTCAATAGAGCCTCCCTAGTGAGAAACGACTCCACCTTTATGTGAACACATGGAAAGTGAGATACTTGACCTCAGAATAAGGACCCACTGTGGTAGCCTGGCCATGTGAACACATCACACACACAGAAACAGAGAACTTGCAGTCTAATTATGGGATGTAATAGCTCACTTCTGGGCCGCTTATTGGAAAAAAACAATCCTGTAGGGAGGATTTAGATTAAGAAGAGATAGTGGCTGGATGGATCGAGATTTGGAAGGATGCAAGTGCAGTGTGAAAGCATGGGAAATGGTATTGCAGTTGACAATGAGGGATAAGGCTAAAGGTATTTCACAAAGGACACTTCAAGATGCCATCGTTAAAAGGCACCTTTCTTCTGTGGTTTGGATCCCTCTCTTTTAGGGTCCCGTTCAGTCAACTCATTCCTCACCTAGGTTACCCATTGGTTACTACGGCTACCCAATGGGCAGGGGAATAGGAGGGATAAAGCCATGTGTGTGGGGTTACTCCCACCTGAAGGTTAAGAGACGGAGCGTGGTTACTGTGCTGGTCCCCAATAGTATTACATAAGAGGCATCTGAACTACTTTGCCCTGCAGTGACTGTATTTTAAAAGGAGGCAGACCACCAGACGTTGTGGTGTGCTACTTCTCAAACCAGGAGAAAGTACCACATGCTACTCCAAAGCCCCCTTTGGGTGAATTACCTCCAGGTAAGGAAGGAGTTGTGTGAATTGACTTTAAATGGTCAGAGACATTGAGCTTTAATTCGCTTACAGCTCAAAGCTTCCCACTGCAAAGACTTTGCCAAGACAGTTTCCCCCAAGATGTACTGTAGGAGTGGCCAGACCTATGGTTCTTGTGATCCATTTGATCTGGTGATCTACCAGGACCGCTCCAACAGGCTCCAGCACACCAGGCCAGAACCCTTCCCACTGGTTCCCCGCTCCAGGGCACCTCAGCAACTGGCTCTCTCTAAAGAGCACCCCCCTTTTAGAGAGAAGCGTTCCTAACACAGAATCATAGCTTTGGAGGGGACCTCAAAATCATCTAGTCCAATGCCAGATTTCCTGCACTGAGCAGGGGATTGGATTTCACAATTTCACCTACCTAAACACTATGGAGAAGCTCTCCTAGCCAGTCTCCTGCCTAGGGTGCCAGTCCTGCTCTCCTCCTCAGAGGGGATCTCTAAGGGGCTGGTTCCCCTTCCCCACACCATGATCTACTGGACTAGGTTGTGATCCACCTGTGAAACACTGTCAGCGTCTTGGCCACTCCTGACGTAACAACATGGGCGGTACTGCAACCACCGGGGCAAATGACCACCACACCCCCAGAGAACAATGCTCCAGCGGTGTAGCCACCAGCATTTATTTCTGCCACGAGCCCCGCTGAAATGAAGGGGATGCACAGTTGTGATAAGGGCTAGAGGCCAGTCATCAGGAGGCAATCTAATCCCCAGGCAGGAGTAGTTGCACAAATGCCTTTATTACCAGGAAAATTGCCACCACCCCTGGTTAAGAAACATTTCATGTGAACAGATCTTTAGATGCTTCGTTACACTTGAGATGCATGTGGTTAAGCAAGTAGACATCTGTAATCAAACAATCTAATTATTCAATATGAGCCACCTACCTAAACTGGCACGCTCGTATGGTGGATTTATGCCTCAGAGTGAGCTTGTTTCAGATACACCTGCCAGTCAGGCTAGAACTCATCCTCACTACTCTCGCTTCCTAGTAATTCTTTTTATCGTGCCGCTTTCACCACGCCCCTTTTGCTACAATGTCCGGGGGGGGGGGGGGGCGGGGAGGGACCCACTATTCTATTCTGAGACGGTTTCAAAGCTGTTTAATAAACAAATCTGCACCCCCTCCCACACAGATTTGCCTCCCTCCATCCCCGCTTCATGCCTTCTCAATACAGCATTGCCACATGAACTAATTATATAAAGTGATTTCTCCCTCCTCCGCGCAGGGCTGTTTTGAGAGCACAATTAGCCGGCTCAGAACAACGAAAGAGGCACAGAGGAAATCCCTCGGCTAAATTAATTTAATTGCACAGTTGGTATTATCTGTCACTTGAGAGGGTGGGGGGTAAAGGAAACACCGCTGCCAACAAGTGAGCAGCCAGCCCTTGTTTCCTACACGCTAGGACAGCGGCACAGTTACAGTGACACACGGTTCACTCGCTATGGCTTAGCCAGTGACAAATGCACTTCATAATCCAGCAACAGGGAAGCCAAATGATAGCACTGAATCACGCAGCTGACGAGATGCCCAGAGCCGTTTCCAGTTCACCACGCAGGCAGCCATCATCACCACCGTAACCAAAAAGGCTCTCGGAAACGGAGAACGGTAACAAGAAACAGCCTGCCATAAATCCAAAGAGCCTGGTGTGCATTAAAAAAATAAAGCCCAAATAGGTTTTCCGCAACAATGAGATCTTCTCATTGAAGTCACTGGAGCCGAGTGTACAGAACTGGCCTCGTAGGAAATACAAACCTAAATAAAAATGCATTTTAAAAAAACAACAACAAAAAAACACTGCAATTCGTACAGATCAAAGCTCTGCCCTTCGTAAGCTGAGCACTGCAGGAATTACCATGCCGAAGCCACCAAGCAGGGCTGCAATGCTGATAGGACTGATATATGAAAGACTGTGCAGTAACAGGGCAAGACAACATCGCCTACCAAACAAACAGGATTCATCTGATGCCAGAGCAGTGCTGCGTGTCTGAAAAATTAAGGCGAGACAACGGCAGCACAGGGAAGATAATTGTCCGCTACCACTCAATTGTCTTGCTGGAACCCTGTAGCCCGTTCCTATGGAAAACCTGGGACTTTTAAAGAATGGAATCGGAGCTGCCATATCATTTTACTACGGCCAGAGGGTGGGATAGACAATGGGGAAGGGGGCTCTCTCCAAAGTTTAGACTGCTCACTTTGAGATGTGAACTTGATATCCTTTATCGAAGCTAAGGAAAGTCCACAAAAAAATCCATCATTTAATGAAAAGCAACTTCTCGCTCAACATCTATTGCTATTAACAACAGTGGTGACAACTGGACACCCGATGCCTGGCTCATTTTACTGATAACCGCTTTTACAAATCAAGTCGAAAATAACTGGGGAAAAGTGGGGATTTCTGAAGTCAAAAAGAACCTAAGGGAATTAGGTCATGGATCCGTGTTCACTAGGTTTTCTCACTGACAGCCATGGGGAAAAATCACACAGTGACCATGGGGCCCTGGACTAGGTACACTTCTCTCACTGAAGTCTGGTGTCTTACCACCCTATGAAAATCTACCCATTCCCACCCCTGCCCCCACAACCGCCAGGCCAGCCACGAGATAGCCTTGCCTGTTCAACTGATAGAAACATTTAGTACTGTTCTTAATGAGAACAAAAAGCACAATAATTGGTCCCTAAGGAGTTCTTTATGGAAATGTATGGGGTCCAGATGGGAGATGGGGGGGGGGAGACTAGATGGCTCGGAGTCTCTAGCTGAGCACAGAGATTTGTAAACTGGGGGATAGGCATTCCGGGGCACAAATATATATATGGGGGTGGGGGAGAAGGACCACAGGTGGCAAATGCCTAGTTGCGCACACTGAGCCGGGAGAAATCTTTAAAATAATGGGAGGTGATAACGGGGAGAGAGAATTGAAGAACAAGAGGGAAAAGGAGAGGAAGCAAGAGGGGGTTGTGACGAGAGTGAGGGATGAGAGCGCATGGGGTATGTGTTGGGGGGAGGGGACTCAACTACCACAGGCAAATGGAAGAGGCGGCACAGTTCAGAAAAGTTTGAACGCTAGTGGTTTTAGCAGTTCACACCCAACAATAGACAATGGAATTCTGAGCCATCTCACTGGTCTCAAGGCAGATTCCCTGCAGCCATGTCACAACCTAACTGAGGCCAACAACAAACACTGAAGGCTTCGACAGAGAGAGAAAGGTTCTAGAGGATTTTGAGACAGAACTTTTATCTCAAAAAGACACCACCCGCCACCCAAGCCAAGCTTGAAGCTTTTCCCACTGACCCAACAAATACTCAGTTTGTCCCAGCAGCCCAGAAGAAGACAAGCACACAGTTGTGGGATTTAAAAGGCTACGCTCTTTCTTGACTGAAAGGTTAAAAGTCAGGGAGGGGGCATTCTCCCTCCTGCGTCCAGCCTATAACTAGAAGTGCAAAAAATTAACTTGGCAGCCTGATGTCCCTCGGTGCCGCCAAACCTATTACTGCTGCTAGGTCACTCTCACTCCAGGCGCCTGGTTGGTCAAGGAGGTACATAATCTCTTGTGACTGGAGGCAGGAAAGGAGGTGGTAGTCCCACCCAAAACCACCCCTGACATCAGGTGTGTAGCTCAGCCCTCCTTCCGGGGCCTGGTTTGGAAGCTGGCCACCCCTGCTCTAGCTTTGCCCGTGGCCCCATCTCATAAGGAAATGACTTAACGGATAATTCTACTAACCCTGTTAACTAACTCCCTGGACCCCTGCCACAGCAAACTACCAGCTCATGCTTGGCTGGTTTGAGACCCCACCCCCGATGCCTGCACCAACTGCACTAGCTTTGCTTCTGCTGCCCTGAGCTACAACTCGACGCCCACCTCGGAGAGGTGCACCCTGTCTGTCCTGTATAGCTCAGCCCAAGAGAAACAGGTTTTGCCATGGGTGATGCAGTCCTCTGCCCCCCTTCACTTCCCGGTTTATCTTCCTTCCGACCCGGTCTACCCTACCTGGGCAAACTGCATTCGTCCACTGAATCCTCTCTATCGCGTGTGTCCAGACTAGCTTGGTGCGAGGCAGTAGCCGGCACATCTCCACCCAGTCCTTTTGTACCTTTACAACTAGCTCAAGCCCAGTTGATTTGGGTAGATTGTTTTCCCCGAGGTGAACTACTAAGATATCAGTGCGCCACCCCCTGGAGGCCGCGCGGATCAGCAGTATAAGCCATTTCCACCTCATGCCACTTTTGGCCTTCCAGACAATTTCGGCTTGATTGCCAAGGCCAAGCTGCGCACCCCGGTGTGAGCGGCCAGCGGCCTTGCCTCCCAATAGACAATGCTGTGGCCAGCTATCCAAATCAACTTGCACGGGTCCACCAACACAGGAAGAAACCCCGGTCCAGGCGGGGGTGCCCTGCTAGCTTACAGGTAAAGGACACGGCTGACCGTTTGCCCGCTATTGTGGATGGGGCCAGTCCCTTCTTGTGTAGGGACAAGGTGAACTGCAAAAACTGGGGCTTGGAGACAGGGAAGACCAAGTTCCATCCTGGCTCGCTCTGAATTCTTGGAACTCAGAGAAAGCCCTGTAGTATGCCTCCCTGGTGCTGGCTGCTAAGGAACCTTGCACTGCCTCATACAGGGCTAGTCTCCAATGCTCCACATGTCCTCTGGCATGGCCTCCGGCTCCTCGCTGGCTTCTGGCGCCAACAGGCAGAAGCAATCCATCTGGAGGCGAGAGCAGGCATTGCCGTTGTTAACTCCAGGGACATGTTTGGATGTAAACAGAATGTTATTCCTCAAGCACTGCAGAAAGAAAGCCCTGACCAATCTCATCACTGACAGATTTGGAGGACAAAGTGTTGAGCACGTGCACCACTGCAAGGTTGTCACACCAGAAGAGTACCGCTCTGTTGGCAAATTCACCGGGCCGTAAGTGGACAGCGAGGACTATGGGGAAGAGCTCAAGAAAGGTGAGGTCCCACGTTATGCCCTGCTCTGCCCACCCAGGGGGCTGCACACCATTTCCCTCCGAAGTAGGGGGTGAAGCCGATGGCCCCAGCCACGTCGGGTTGGACCTGCAGCTCGGCCTCAAATAATAGCCTCTGTCTCCAGAGACTTATGCCATTAAAATCTGACAGGAACAGGCACCAAGTGTCGAGATCCTCCCTCATATTTGCAGTTACTCAGACATGGTAGTGACAGGGCAACTTGTCTGGGACTTTAGCATAGAGACCGGACAGAAAGGCCCGGCACCATCACGCAGCAGGCAAAGTTCAGGCTACCCAATAGACCTTGGAGTTGGTGCACTGTAACCTTCAGGAGGGGGAGGCATCCCCTGATCGCCTGCAGCGTAGCCGCCAGCTTGTCTTGGAGGAGGCAGGACTCCACCTGTACAGTATCCAATTCTATCCCCAGGAAGGTGGGCATGGTGACTGGTCCTACCGTTTTTTCTGGGGCAAGGGGGACTCCCAGCTCATCCACTATGGAGTGGAAGGTTTGCAGCAACTGTTCACATTCGTCCGTACCTGGCGCGGCTTCAGGTAAGAAGTGAAGCAGAGACCTCCGATAGCTTCAACCCTAACAACCCTTCTTTAGATTGTGAGCTCTCAGGCAGGGACCGTGTCTATCTTGTTCTCTGTAAATTGCAACATACATCGCCAACGCTATATAAATGCTTATAATAATAATAGAATAGTAATGGCTAAAATAAGGATGGGGAACCTTTCCCTTCCAGGGACCACTCTGAAAATTAGTGTATGCAGTGAGCCGGGGTGTTCAAGGGATGTGATGAGGAAGAGGAGGGTCCAGATCATAGATCTGTGCCATGGATCTGTCCACTGTCCTTGTGTGCCTGTCCTCATCTTGAGGTGGTTCTGGGGGGGGGCGGGATTTTTGTTTTATTTTTCTGCACACATTCTAGATGTTTTTATTGAATGTGTGTGTTTTTATCTGTTCTTAACTATTGTTTTTTATTGTGTTTATTTGACTGTTCGCCATCCCGAGCTGCAGGAAGGGTGGGGTAGAAATTGATTAAATAATAACCATCTTTGCTCACTTGTCCTGAGCTCATTCTTTCAGTGCTTGGAGAGTAGGAACTGGATCCATGGGTCAGATCAAGGAAGAAAAGCATCACAAGCTAGCCATGCTCCATATTTGGCCCCTGGGCTAATAGCCTTCGATTTTACAGCTCAAGCAAGTAGAAGTCTCGTGAGCTTCTTGATGGGCCTTCCTATGAGCTCAGAGATATTTGAAATATTTGTTTATATTAAAAAAAAACCTCTCTGGCAATGCACACTAAACATACAGTTTACACATTAACAAAATACAAATGCAATTAAGTCAATTATGTGATCTAAAAGATAAGGCCAAGTACAGTAGCTGTTCTCTGAAACTGTAGAAACCGCAGGAGGGTTAGAACAGGGTATAAGAGAGAAAATCACCTGCAGATACTACAAAATTTCCCAGCTTACCCACCTCGTTCCCCGCTTCCCGTGTTCTGCACAGTAGGAATCCCTGCTTTAGCCAGAGTTCCCCTGCATCGAGTCACTGATTCAGAGCCATCTAGCTGAAATGAGCATAGATTTTTGCCGGTTCCCCCTGCTGTGATGCTGGGACCCCTGACTGTGGGAGCCCCGCTCCTCTTCCTGAGTTGGCTGCTGGAATTAAAATTTGGCAGCAGGGGTACTCGCTGCAAGGACCGAGCTTGCTCTAGAGCACGAATGGGGGATCCTACAGCCAGGATTATTTTTTTCCCCTAGTCCTTTGCCAATTCCTGGGTTCAGCCACTTCCTTCAATTCCAGGCTAAACTAAAGAAGCCACAGTCCAAGGGAAAGGAGCCACAATGGGGTGCACGCTCCAGCAAAGAGGCTGGATCTACAAATAGGATCTACGACCTGGGCCTTTCCCTCCCTTCTTCCACTCTGAGTGTGCTAGAGCTGAAGTGAGTACCTGCCACAACAAGTAAACGCGTTGAATACCGATGAACAGACCAAGTGAGGAACGCAACCCACAAATAGAGTTGGAAGGGACCTCAGAGGTCATCTAGTCCAATGTGGGAAATCCAGCTAAACTATCCCTGACAGATGGGCCGTCCAGCATCTGCTTGAAAACTTCCAGTGACGGAGAGTCCACCACCGCCCGGCAGTGTGTCCCACTGTCAAACAGCTCTTACCCTTAGGAAGTTTTTCCAAATATTTAGCCGAAATCCACTTTCTTGTAATTTGCACCCATTGGTTTTAGTCCTGCCCTCAGGAGCAAACCGAAAACAAGTCTGTTCCATCCTTCTTGCAACAGCCCTTCAGATATTTGAAGACGGCTATCATACCTCTCCTTAGTCTTCTCTTCTCCAGGCTAAACATACCCAGTTCCTTCAACCTTTCCTCATAGAACTTGGTTTCCAGACCTCTTTTAAAGGGAAGGTATGGTAACCCTTCACATAGGCTGCTTTTAGATGAGTGGTGCACACTTGCGCCTTGAAATCATGCATCTTTGAAGAGTGCCGCAGGCGGGGTTTAGACGTGCCGGGACACGCGTCCTCGCCGGTCGCGCGTTCTTTAAAGCCGCACCACTCCTCCAAAAGTGGCCATACAAGTTGAGGAGGGAGTGTGTACTCAGAAAGAGAAGAGTCTAGATCATGGCTCTGTCCCCTATCCTTGTGCTCTCTTCCCTGCTCGCTTACCATGAGCTCGGTCTTTCGGTGCTTGGGGGGATGGAAATGGTCAGGAACCGGAAAGGGGCCAATTGAAACATAGCTGTGTGGGGGCACAGCCTGGTCTCCAGGTCTGAGGGTTCCCCACCCTTGATTTAAGGGATGGGATGTTTGTCAACGTCAGGGGACTGAAAAACAGGGTGGGAGTCAGGCTGCCTTTCCCAGTTTCCATCACGAAGAACAATTTCATCCTACATTGATCTACGCGGAAGCATCTAAATCATCTGCTGTTTATAGTCCAACCAAGAGTTTACATCAGGGGCGGGGAACCTTCTCCCTCCCAGGGGACACGTTGAAAGCTTGCACAGGCTCCAAGGGCCGCACAGACGTTGGAGCGGGGCTGCGTAAGGGATGCACTCAAGGATGTGAGACATGGAACTATTCCCTAGCCTTCTTTGCGTGACCTCATCCCTGCTCCCTTCCCTGGAGCTCAGTTTTTCAGTGATTGGAGATAAGAACCCGGAAGTGGAAAGGGGCCACATAAAAACTTGCTGTGGGTCATATCTGGCCCCTGGGCCTAAGGTTCCCTCCCCCCCGGTTTACATCCAGCAGTTTCTAAATAGCATTTCCCAAATGCCTACTGCCAAATCACCATGATGAGCCATGTCTTTTATCTAGGACAACAACTGTGGTATTCTTTCTGTCCAGTGTCTGAAAATATGCCAGGGAGGAAAACATCCTTTCTGGACAGCTGCCTACAGTGATCTGGCAGGAGATGTTGTGAAACTAGGCACTTTCTTCTATGCATTAATAACGCTGAAGCGTTAGCAGAAAGTTCACACTGAATATATCCTTTCCCTTTCCAATAAAACCCCAGCAGCAATGAGTGCAGCCGCTAACTTGCATCAAAACAAGCCTCTAACAGTAACAGCCAGTTACTGATCTAGGGTCTTGGGGATAAGGAACGAGACTGGGAATCAGATTACCTGAATTCTAGACCCAGCTCTGGCAACAAAAGAAGTTTGGATGACTGGACCAACTTCTTGCACTCAGCTGCTATTTAACACAAAACACTTCCACTCTTCCCCATTTGCTAAATGGAAATGATACTATTTGCAAAGTTCTTTGAAAATCTGCGGAGAAAGGTGTTACCCACCAGCCCAGCACTGAAAGAGTTAGCAGATTGCTACGGCGATGGCTTTTCCCAACAATGCACTCAAGAGGGAAGAATGCAAGTGACACAGCAATATCCTGGCGGGAAAACGGCTAAGTCTCTGGAACAGATTCAGAAATGACGACACTCTTACTGAAATCAGTTAGTAACTCTAGAAGCTCGCTTAGCCCTTCTAGCCCCTCGTTTGGGGGCATGACGCGTACATTGAGAGAAGGCAGTCACCACCCTTGCATTGCAAAAAAGCTGGGAACTTGCAGCCAAGAGGGATTAAAAAATAAATAAATAGCCAATTTGCTCACATTGCCCACTGAACAGAGACAGCCCTCTATTTAGTTATTTCAAGGTCTTCTTTTAGCCTGCCAGGTTTGTGTGTGTTCACAATACTGTTCTGGGATACCGGCCAAAGCCGATTGTGGCAAGCTGGGAATTTAAAAAAAAAATATATATTAAAAAATTTAAAAGACGAGAGAGAAAACAGCAGGATGGGCAGTGACTCGCAACAACGGAACCGTGTGAGGTCTCATGACCAAAAATAAAGGCTAATCGGAAACTGGTCCAGCGGAGGAGGGTTGAGAAAACGGAGCTGGAATGGGGGTGGCAGGAGAGGGACTGATCACAGTGGCTCTCTCTAAGGTACAAGGGAAGCTGAGCCGCTCCATCTGTTATTGAGAAATCAGGGCAGAGGCATTCTCTTTGCTCCTTTTTGTGCTGTTGCTCTCAAGCGAACTCAGTGCCGGCCAGATACGCAGGTGAAAAACATGAGGCGGCAGTCACTGTGCAAACCTTTAAGCTCCCTCCATGGAACCATCTGTCGCATTGCTTTGATTTTTCAGGTGATGATGTATTACTCATCTTTGCTTGCGTCAGGCGTTCCCAGGAGCTTTCCAAACGGACGCTAGGCAGCAGCAGTTGCTAGTCACGGTTATCCCAAGTCCACCTCTCCCCACACCCCCAACCTTTCCTCCGCCTTTGCACCTTACCTGCTAGACTGACTTCTGAGCTGGTGATGATGCAGGCAAGTCCTCTACGGAGTATTCAGCCTCTGTGCTTTCTCCCAGACAGGTGAAAGCAAATTATAGGGAAGGGTGACCTCCTATTCTCCAGGACTCTTCCCTCCTTGTCAGGTTGTCCTCTTCCACAGAGGGAAGCCAAGTTAATGTATCCCAGATGCCAAACCAAGTTATTATAACCAAGTCACAGACCAAATATATGTCAGCGTGAAGGGGCTGGGGGGTGGAGAGAATGTATTGTTGCCATTACTGACTGCTTCTGGAACAGACTGTCAGGCTATACCGCCCAACAGGAGGGGGGTTGGGGGTGTAATCTGTTCCCTCCCATGGGCCACTTTTAAAATCGGTATAAGCTCTACTAGTGGTACAGGAGTCTGGGGGGTAGGATGCTTAAGGGGTGTATTCAGGATGGAGAAAGAAAGGAAGGTCCAGACCATGGATCCAAACCATGGCTGCTTTTGATACCGCTGACCAGGAGATGTTGGTGATTCGCTTGCAGGATCGAGCTGGAGTGGGCGGGATCATCCTTGACTGGTTCCGCTCTTTCCTAGCCACCAGAACTCAGCATGTGGTGATCGGGGATTGTTCTTCATCTCCACAGGACTTCACGTGTGGTGTCCGGAAAGGTTTTATTCTGTCCCCGCTCTTGTTCGACGTGTATACGCAGCCACCTAGCAAGGTCCTGAGACTGTACGCGGTGCAATATCATCAATATGCTCATGACACTCAACTCTACCTCTCGTTTTCACCTGACCCAGACCCGGCAGTCTCGGTGCTTACCCAATTTCTGGCGGCTGTTGGGGATCGGATGAGGGCGAGTCGACTGAAGTTGAATCCCGACAAGACGGAGGTGATGGTGGTGGGGAGGGCAGTGGATCCACTGGTATCCCAGGTCTGTAGTCTGGGCATGCGTCTAGATCCACAGCTCTGCCTGGATCGCCAGGCGGCGGCTGTGGCGAGGAATGCGTTTTGCCAATTACATCTGGTGACGGTGCTTTGGCCTTTCAGATAGTGACCTGGCCACCATCATCCATGCTTTCATTACCTCAAGATTGAACTATTGCAATGCACTCTACGTAGGGCTACGTATGGTGACGGTCCGGAGACTGCAGCTAGTACAGAATGCAGCGACCCATCTCCTTATGGGGATGGGTCGCCATGAGCACATTACACCGGTGCTCAGGGCTCTGCACTCGCTGCCTATAGTCTTCTAGGCCCGATTCAAGGTATTGGTTTTGACCCATAAAGCCCTATATGGCCTTGGCCCAACTTATCTGCAGGACCACCTCGCTCTCTGCGCTCTGGAGCGGCCTCTGCAGTCTTCTGGGAGCACCTCTCTCTCGATCCCCCATGTGCCGCTATGGAGAGGGCGTTCTCGGTGGTCGCATCTAAGCTGTGGAACTCCCTCCCAGTGGAGGCCCAGGTGGCCCTGGATCTCCCCTCCTTCCATCGTATGTGTAAAACCTGGCTGTTCCGCCTGGCTTTTAGCGAGGGAGATGGGGTGGTGGGGGTTGTTGTTCGGTGCCTTCATTTTTAATGTGGTTTAGTTGTGTTACTTTTAGCTTTTTAGGTTTGTCTATTATGTTGTAAGCTGCCCCAAGCTGCCTGGAGCAGGAGGAGCAGGGTAAAAATGTTGTAATAAATAAATAAATAAATCTCCTATTTTGGGGTTCACGCCATCAGCTATGCTTCCTATTGTCAAGTTCACTGGGTGTCTTTAGATGGTCCCCTACATGCAGTCCTGCCTGCGCCAAGTTTATACGGACCCAGCAGTTGCTGCTGCTCACAGTTCACCCATGCAGAGCCCCCTCCCCCACACCATAGAGCATTGGGCGGATCGCCTGACACTCTAGGCTGCCTCCTGCAGCTCTATGGCATTGCCTGAGGTAACCCACGGCCAGGAGCAGAGCTGCCACAGCCACACTTCCGGCCAGTGCCCACGTTTGGGCGGCCCGCTCCACTGGCGGTCCGGGATGTTCCGGGGCACCGCTAGTTCGGGCTGGAGCAAAGCAGGCACCTCCTGCGCATCAGGCAGCCTGCCTTTAGATGGAGGAGAGCTGTGGGTGCTGTCCACGTAAAAGCACACCCTCTTTCAGTGCTTGAGGATAGGGACTGGAGCCAGGGACTGGAAAGGAATCAAACTTAAAAAAAAACAAAAACAAAACACATCTAGATTTACCCCAGCTGTACAGAATCCCAATATCCAGAAATAAGGAAGCCCCCAAAGATTAAGCAGGTGAAATGCAGTGAGAAAGGGTGTCAGACTAGGGCAGGATACCACGGAGAAAAATTGTCCCATAATCTTTGGAGCTTACAGTTGGGCACAGTCTATTCTACGAATACACTATTAGAGTCAGACCAGTATTAGATAGTTGGGCATACTGAAACAGAATGATTGAATGCCGCGTAGCAGTTCAGGGTAGGAGCCACCCTTGCAAACCAGGAGCCTTGAATGAATTTCAGCCCACTGTACTAACCACTAAACAACGGTGCCACTTACAGTTAGGCTGCCACTCAAACCCTTGGCCAAGCCTGGGGACATATTGCTCTGGGATTAAAGGCGGGAAGGGGTGGTTATTTGCTTGGAGAAAAGGGAGGATCTAACTTCCTACTCTTTTTCCTTCCCTTGCTTAGCTTTTCTTGGGTAGAGTTTACTTGGGTCAAAGTAAAGCTGTCAAAAATCACATTAGACAGCAGGAACCAAATGGAAAGAACTGGGAGGAAAACCAGCCCTGGTGCTAGACACCAAACACAGCAGAGCATCCTTCTCTCCTGTAACTAAGTCGAGTCCGTGTACCTGCAACTTCTCAATTTCAAGACTGTAAGCCCCTCAGAGCAGAGACCTGCAGGGGTTTCTGCAGCGTGCAGACCTCCCATTCCTGACAGAAGCTCACAGACTTTTCGCAAAGCTAATCTAACAAGAAATCAAGGTATCCAAAAGGATGTGGAAGAGACCTACCAAAAAAAAAAAAAAAGACATGACTGCAGCCCGCTTTCAACCACTGTATCCTGGGACCCACCCGCCCGTGTGTGCAGGCGCCGCCAGATGCTGGCCCAGGATTGTCCCGGGCCGTGTTGGCAGCTAGTCCAGGCTGTGACCTCGGAACAACTCTGAACCGACCGGGTCACAGCAGGCTAGTACATCTGTTGTGTCCCAACATACCCAGCCTGGGCCAGGGGCTGTCATGACTGGTAGCCATGGCTGTGCCTCGTTGGCCGCCATGGCTGCCCATCATGGCGGGGAGCGGGGCTGCCTGCCCGCCCGTTTGTTGTACTCCCAGCCCTACCCAGGCCGTGCAACTGGTGGGACGACCGTGGGTATATCAGTTCAGTGCCCTGGCCTAACTGCGGCCATGCTGCCTGCTATTTTCCTCCCCTGGGGAGCGGTCCCGCTGGCCGCACATCTGTTTTAACCCACAGATAGCCTCCTGTAAACAAGTAGTAAGCTGCTCAAGGAAGAGCTGCTTTAAGAATGATTTAGGGAATGGGAATCCAATCATGGAACACAACCCAGCAGAGACACCACCACATCAAAGGCAAACAGTGGGATGCTGGTGACGGTCAACCAAAAAAAAAAAGGAAAGAAAAAAATAATAATCAGATGACTGTAAGAGCGAGAAGCAGGGAGAAGAGGAGGATCGGTGTGTTGGCTGAGCCTTGTGGTGGTTACAGTCCCTTGGGTTGTCTCATTGACTCACTGGTGCAGCACACCACGTTTGCTGAGAGGGCAGTGACCTTCTCATCTTGAGGGATTCTTGGCATTCCAAGGTCAGAGCCAAAACCGCACAGCTCTCTGGCTGAAACTGGGTTGTTTGCAGGAGAGTCGATGGTGGAAGTCATTGGAGAGCGCAGCCGAGTTGTGTCACAACGCATGACTTTGTGATTTAAGCTCTAGGGCAACGGCTCCCAGGCCTTTTGGGGGAGGTAGGGTTGGCTCAGAAAGACACTTTGCCTTGTCTGCGAGGTTTAATAGAGACGGTTTGTTACATATGCCTCTACACTCCTTTGCGATCTGCGTCTGGCCCCTTGAATTATTCTTGATCCCACAGACCAATTTCAGCTAAGTTCGGTAGAGAGGCAGAAGGACCAAATGGAAAGTAGGGCCCCAGAATGTCGTAACAATAGGGGCACCTACAGATAAAATATTAACCCTTCTGTAGCCAAAATAATCCCACTGACTTACACTAAACAGATCTGACGAGTCCAGGTGCATGCCACTACAGTACTTTGGACTTTTAAAAAATCAGACCAAGTTAGTGAGTTTATCTTATCTGCAGTTTCTTCCAACCTCTGTTAGTCTTTTCTATTTGGAACAACAGGTCTCTGAGGTAGAGAGCGAGACTGTCTCTTCCTATGGGTCTATAGAACGCACCTCTTTGAAAGCCCCACATCCGCCGCTGCTGAAGAGAACAGGCGGCACGTCACTTCCAGTAGCGCGAGGAGCGTGTAAACATTCCCCATGCGGCTTTCCTCTTGAATATGGGGCTCCGGAGCTGCTTCTAAGCGGCTCGTGTAAAAGTGGCCTTATTCTCCTGGCACCCAGCATCAACAAGAACTTGGCCTACTAGACCATTCTCACCTTGAGCCTGAGGTCACCACAAGTGTTTAGGGTGGAAACCAAGGTTTAATAATGGTACTAATAAGGGGTGGGACTCCTGGGGGAATTTTGGATTCATATTTTTTGGTTCTTCAGGAATTTCTGATATTGAGTCATATTTTTGCATGCATTTTTTCCCCACTGAAGTCAATGAAAACAAACCGCAACGTTATTCAAGATCCGAATAATATTTTATTTTATTTTTTAAATCAATGTAAAAGATCCACATCACCCAAAACCGAAAAAGATCCAAATTTGCAGATAGAACCGAACCAGTCGTTTTCGGATTGATTCGGTTCTCTCCGATTCCGCTGTTCCCATCCCTAGCAATAATTCCTTCCTATGTGTTTCTTGTAATGTGGGACAGGTAACTAGCAAGTGCTCCACAATGCACAACACAAAACCCAGCCGTGCAGCATTATGGGATTGCTAGAAGCGGCTTCTCTCGCATCACCTTATTCCAACACCGCAGCAGAAAGCGGTTCTCCCTGGTAAGCAAGGCCCAAGCTCTCTCTCACAGGCCTGACCAGATCAGTCTTGTTTAGTGATAAGTCAGGCAGGGATCCCAAAGCAGTGAATGAATTATGGCCAATAGCTAGTTCTTCAAGATGGGTTCAAATTAGCCCCTTCTGAACCAGAGAAAAGGCTCTGAATTAATTAAACGCATTTCAATCTCAACTGCAATAAAGTTTCAGCCACTTATTGAAACAGTTTGGGCAGGAATTGGAAAGAGCAACCACACAGTGGTACAGTCTAAAAGCACTTCCCTGAAGCAGCTACCTTGTTCTCCAGGGCCTCCGTTTTCACTTTTTTAAAGAAAGAAGAAGGGAAAAAGCGCAAGCCTTTACCCATCATGGCTACGGGGGAAACCTCAAAAATGTGAGCCATCTGCAAATGATGCAACACATTTCTTTGGGTCTGCAGAAAGTGGAGGGGGAAACTGCCCCATTCATCTCAGTGAAAGGCTGACTTGGATGCCCAGGGATGATAATTCGAAAGATAAAGTATCAGATCTGCACTTACTAAGTTTTAGGTTCGTAATTCACAGATTGCACCTTATCGTTTTTCAGATGTTGCTTCCCCGGACGTCACTTCTGCCTCCTGTATTGCCACAGCTGACAATCCCATAGTGCTGCGCAGCTGGGGTTTGCGCAGTGCATCATGGGGCACTTGCTGCAGAGTAATCTGAGACGCGTCCCTTCCCATATTACAAGAAATGCACAAGAAGGAATTAGCACCTTTGTTAACCTTTGGCTTCCCCCCTAACACTTGCGGGTTATTCACAAATCAGAAGTGAGGCATCCTCCAAGCTAATCCATTCACACAATCAAGAAAAATACAGGGGAAACAGGTTCTGTCATTTTCTTCAAGTGACTGTGCCCTTATTGCAAAGGGCAGTTCATTTGTTATTGCCACAGAGAAAGCAATTGGAAAGTGCTACCAATTCTATCCCCCTCTTTTCCACTAAAGTCCCAAACCTAATAAATCCAGAAGTGTAAGTCCTATGAAGATAATCCTATTCTACTAACAGGGTACCAATCCTTAGTAATCCATCATGCTACAGAATCACATTTTTATTAGCTACACATTTTACAGCGAGTAGCACCTCTAAAGCCCTAAACGGCTTGGGCGTCGCCTATCTGCAGGTCCCCCGGGGGCACCCTCCTCGAGGTCCCCCGGGGGCACCCTCCTCGAGGTCCCCTGGGGGCACCCTCCTCGAGGTCCCCCGGGTTTCCACTATGAGGGCGTTCTCCTTGGCCGCGCCGCAGCTGTGGAACTCCCTCCCGTCGGAGACTCGGTTGGCTGCCGGCCTCCCCTCTTTCCGCAGGCAATGTAAGACCTGGCTGTTCCACCGGGCCTTTCCCGAAGGAGATGGGGTGGGAATGGGGTTTTATATTGTTTTTTAATTGAATTACTACTGTTTGTTTTAATGTTTTAAAATGTTTTTACTATGTTGTGAGCTGCCCCGAGATGCCTGAGGGGGCAGCATAAAATTTTTAATATAAATAAATAACACACACATTTTGGCAACTCATGTGGGTGAAACGTAATTATCAGCCAGAGCTTGTAGTACCATCACTGCCACTCCTTCCTCCCTGGATTTAGGATTTGCCAAATCTCCCAGCAGAGGGAACACGGACGCAAACAACAAGAGTTCTTGGGGCTTATGGTGTTTCCCCACTGCACTTCTCAAATAGAAGTTCCCATTTCTCACAGTGCTTGGGAATGGCCATAGTCCTAGTAATGGAGCCTTCAGTCTGAGCTTTCCGCAGTCCCATTGCTACAGATGATCGGACACTCTGCTGTACAGCGAAGCACCTTGAGAATACAGGATATTGGAGATGCTGTAACAAGCGTCGTCATACATCCGAGCGAGCAAGTGACAGGTGGGATAAATACCACAGGGTCTTGCCGCAGAGGCCGTAAATAAGCCACCCATTTAAGCCTAATACCATCTCCTCTGGCTAAGCGGCAGGTCGCCGCTTTGCACATTTATTTCATGCACTCAGAGCTTTTCAATGACTTCGCCAAGCGAAGCATTACATGTGTCGAAAGAATCATCGGATTTTAACCTATGTTTCAGCAGGACAACTCATCAGCATGGCTGTGATTTATTATCGGGGTGACCGGGCTGTGTCGTGGGAGTAAATCATGCGAAAGCTGCAGGAGCCTAGAGTAAATCGTGAGCCACTTGGATGCTTGGGATGAAAAAGAAAAACCCTAGAAAAGTATACAGAGACCTCTCTCTCCAGTCAAGTTAACATTATTCTCTCTCCAGTTTAAAAAAACAGGTTGCATACCAAGTTCTATATCCTCGCAACAAGGGGGGGGGGGGGGTGTCAGTTGACCTGAGATTCCTTCCCTCCCTTTCTCACCGGCTCTGTTCCCTGGGATGGATTTCCTTAGCTGTTCCATCACAGGAATCCTCCCACACTTCATGTTTCATTCCTGGTGTCGTGTCGCATAAAGCAACACTACGCAAGGAAAAAAATATACATCATAAGAAATGCCACACCGGGTCAGTCCACCCAGCCCAGCATCCTGTCTCCGACAGCGGCCATTCTCAGTTGCTTCGGAGAAGTACCCAACAGGTCATAATGGAATCATCCATTCCCTGCTGTTCCCTCCCAGCTCCCAACACTCAGAGGTTACGAACCCCAACGTACTTGGCTGGCAGCCACTAATGCCCCTATCCTCCAAGACCTTATCCAGTCCTTCTGCAATTAATCCCGATGTCGTGCTGTGGGGAGCAGGTGGCAAGGAGAGAGGATGGGTTGACAGGGGTCCAGAGGAGACAAAGCTACAGGCAAGAGCAAGTGCAAGTGTGTGCATGCAAGCATCCAATTTAATATGGGCAGAGCCTAAGGCAGCAAACTGGCGGGGCTGCATAAAAAAGCGATGTCCTTGATCTACCCCGTAATATTCTCCAATTACACAGGTGTCATGAGTTTCCCCTTTGTTCCACATTAACATTAACAAAAACACATTTGTTCTCTGCTGCCATAGACGATAGAACAAGAGATAATAAGCTTCAACTGCAGCAATACAGATGTCAGTTAAATATTAGAAAACCCTAACTGTTGGGCAACGGAATAAGTTGGTCAGGGAGGATGTGGAATCTTCTTCCGTCAGTGTTTTCCAAACCTGGCTGGACCCGTGTCTGTCTGCGTTGCGGTAGGCAGGGGATATCATGCCTTGGAGCAAAGGGTTGAACTAGATGATCCCCTAGGTGCCTCCCAACCCACTGTCGCACTTTATGTTGGCGGGCGATCGGGCCTTTGCTGTGGCAGACCCCTCAGTGTGGAACTCACTCGCTCCCTTCCGGATGTCCATCGTTGGGTGGTTTTAACCCGGGAGGAAGGGGTCCTCCAAGCATGGCGGAGGGGGGGGTCGTCGTCACTGAGGCCGCTTTTATACGAGGCGGTGAAGCGTCTCCTGAATCCCGCGTTGAAAGAAAAGCCGGTGCGAGGAGCGCTTCCATGCTCCCCGCGCTGCCGGAAGTGATGTGCTCCCCGTTGTCGGCAGCGGTGCTTCCGGCAGCGCGGGGAGCATAGAAACCCTCCCCGCGCCGATTTTCCTCTCAACGCGGGACTGAGGCGGCGCTTCACCGCCTCAGTGGCACAGCCACAGAGCACCCGCTCAGGTGGAGTATGTGGGGAGGGGTTCTGGCAGTGCCACGTAGCAGCCACCTCACACACACCCTGCTATGGGCCATGGCTGGGCCAGGCTGGCCTTTGAAATTGACCGATCCCAGCCGTGAGCACTGGGGGAACTCGGGCTCCCCAGCACTCGTGGCCAGTTCCTCTGACTTGCAAAAGGCCGTGTTCCCCACCTACAGTGCCTCCGAGCGGGGAACTGGTCTGCCAGGGTGGGTGGCCGTCCCAGTTCATGCAGGCAGGGGATTTGTGGGCGCCCATTGCCACACACTGGTTTGGCTTGCCCCGCACGGCGCACTCTGGATTTCTCAGCAGTGCGCCGTGAGCGGCCATGAGTAGGTGCTGCATTGCTCATGGGAGCGTGCATTCCCCCGCACCACCTTCAAACAGGCGGTCAGATGGGTGGGTTCTGGGTGGCCAGGCATGGTAGCATCTTGTTTAAAAACACCCTTAGTTCTTCCCTCCTTACCTGTAAAAAAAAAAAAAAAGGCATGTGAAAACTCATTTATTCTCTAGGTGCTTTGAGGATCCACTACAGGTTCCCCTTAATGTAGCCCGTCCTCCCTCCTTCCCTTCCCTTTTTAAATTGTGTTAGATTGATTTTACATTGTAAAGCACTCTGGGTGCCATTTAAAGGCAGGGGAGTGCAACAGGAATAAAATTATTATTAATCACCACCACAATCAAGGACTCGTATTCACTTTTCTCTCCATTAGTAGCAATGGAGGTTTTGGGGGAAGCAGGAAACCCGGATCTCTGCCTACAATTCTATGATAGAGCTGTTATCCTCCAACAGTTTTTAAGACCAACACAGAAATGAACTAGTGCTTTCTATGCACAGATTTTCCCATAAGGCAACGTATCTTCCACTAAGCTATCTGATTCCCAGAACGTCTATGTCACCAGAATGGCAGGTCTCAACAACTCTGAATGGTCCAGCACTTCTTCGTGCTGTGTCCTGGCTCAGCCTGCAAGACAACCTATGAATCCGGCTGTTCTTCTACTCTTTGGTCTGAAAATGAAGGTCCTTTGTGATGAGGGCGAGGGGGGGAAATTGATCTAGATACTGGAGGATCTGAAACTTTTTCAGCTGTTTTTTGCATACTTAGGTACTAAAGCAATGGGTATTTCTGGACAAATCTTGCAGCTGCTAAGTGTTCTCTTCAAGCTCTGTATTTATTTTACATAGTGCTGAGCTCAGCAGGTAGAAGGCAAACTTATTTCAAGAGTGATAACCATCCTTCTTCTCAGGTTCTACCTCTTCCCAAACCATCCTCAATCTTCAGAGGCTGCAACTAGACCCTGATCCAACAAAACACTCTGCACGGTTTCCGAGGCAGCAGAAGTAATCATTCCTCTAGTTCACACGGATCAGACCTCGCTTGGAGTAGCATGTCCCATTTGGGGCACCTCATTTTAAGGACACTAACAAACTGGAGCAGGTTCAAAAGGAACAAAGATGTGAAAGGGTCTCGAAAGCAAGTCTTATGAGGAATGGTTAAGGGTACTGGGTATGTTTAGCCTAGCAAAAAGGAGATTCAGGGGAGACATAACAGCAGTCTCCAAATATGTAAAGAGTTACCATCAAGAAGGTGACAAGGAACTGTTCTGCATTGTTACATGGGGCAGAATAATGGGATCAAGTTGCAGGAAGGCAAATGTTGGTTACATATAAGGAAAAGGTTCCTAACAGTAAGAGCTTTGCAGCAATGGAGCACGCTGTCTAGGGAGATCATAGGCTCTCCATCACGGGGGAAGGGGGGTTAAATAGAGGCTGGACAGGGGCGTTGTAGCTGTAGTCATCCTGCCCTTGGAGAGGGCTGAGTGTCCAGCAGTCTCAAGGAGGTGGTGGTGCGACCTCTGCTCAAGAAACCATCACTTGACGTTGACTCCCTCGCCAGCTACCAGCCTGTCTCTAACCTTCCCTTTTTAGGAAAGGTTATTGAAGGGGTGGGTAGTGGCTAGACAGCTGCAGGGGCATCTTGATTGTATCGGTTTTCTTGATCTCTCTCAGTGAGGATTTCATCCGGGGTATGGCACAGAGACTGCGCTTGTGGCTTTGGCCGATGATCTATGCCAGGAATTAGATCGGGGTCGTTCAACCCTGCTGATTTTATTAGATCTGTCGGCTGCATTTGATACTGTTGATCATGAGAGGTTGGTGACGCACCTGCGGGATTGTACAGGGTTGGGCGGGACTGTTCTGGAATGGTTCCACTCATTCCTGACCGGAAGAACCCAGCGAGTGATGCTTGGGGATTATTTTTCATCATACCGAGAACTCTCATGTGGAATCCCACAGGGTTCTGTTTTGTCCCCTCTCCCGTTCAATGTGTACATGCAGTAGCTCGGTAAGGTGATTGGTGGGTTTAGCGTGCAGTGTCATCAATATGCTGATGACATCCAGCTTTCTCATTTTCCAAAGACCCGGGCTTGGCAGTCTTGGTGCTTATTCAGTGTCTGACGTCTGTGGGGGACTGGATGAGGGTTAACCGACTGAAGCTGAATCCTGACAGGATGGAGGTGATGTTGGTGGGTCAAGCAATGGAGATGACAGCCCCCATTATTGATGGGAGTCTGCCCTCCATTGGTCTGCAGGTGCGGAGTCTGGGGGTGCTCCTTGATTCACAGCTCCGCCTGGATGTCCAGGTGGAGGCTGTGGCAAACAGTCCCTTCTGCCAATTACATCTGGTGCGACGGCTTCAGTTGTTGGTTTTGGTTCCTGACCTGGCCACTGTCATTCATGCTTTCATCACTTCCAGATTGGACTACTGTAACACGCTCTATGTGGGGCTACCCATGGTGACGGCTCGGAAATCGCAGCTGGTGCAGAATGCGGCGGCCCGTCTTCTGGTGGAAATGGGCTGACGGGAGCATATTACAGCGGTGCTCCATTCTCTGGGCCCGATTCAAGGTGTTAGTCTTGGGCTACAAAGCCCTACATGGCCTAAGTCTTACCTATCTGTGGGACCGCCTCACCCCTCAGATTCTGGATCGGCCCCTGCAGTCATACGGGGCTGCCCTGCTCGAGGTCTCCTCGAGTCTTCCGGGGGGCTAGGGAGGGCATTCTCGGTGGCTGCACCTCGGCTGTGGAACTCCCTTCCGGTAGAGGCCCGGTTGGCCCCAGATCTCCCCTCCTTTCGAAGGGTTGTAAAACCTGGCTATTCTACCAGGCACTTGGTGGGGGAGATGGGTGATTGGGTGGGAGAAAGGGGGGGGGGGGGATTTTTACCCTTCTTTCTATGTGTTTTTATCTTTATTGTGGTCTTATTTTTTCATTGATTGTGAGCTGTCCTGAGCTGCCTGTGGCAGGAGGGGTGGGGTAGTAAGACTTTTAAATAAATAAGTAAATAAATCCAAGCTGGGGATGATCCTCAAGGTCCCTTCCAACTTTATATCATTCTATAATCTCTACTGACACTTTGCTTTATTGGACTGGGGTGCTCCTGCAACATGCCGCATTCGCTTACAAAGAAAAATCCAGCTTCCAAAAGTCTCCATCAAATTCTAACTGCTGCTGCTTTTTAAATCATAAATCCAAAGCACGATTCCTGTTTGTTTGTTTTTAAAAAGACCACGGTATTAAAGAGTCACTCCTCAAAATACCAAAATAATTTGAAGGAAGTTATAATAAAATAAAGGAAGCGAGGGGAGAAAGCAGAATAGCACTTCCAAAAAGTTTTTCCAAGGGAAATGAGTAACCACTTGTTATTAAGTGATAAATCGCACTAGACAGGAAGTGGCATTGTCTCCAATTTATTTTTAAGTGGAAAAAACACCCATGTCGCCAGACTAAGGTCTGAATGTGCCGATGAGCTGGCTGTGTACAGATTGCCACTCAAGGCCAGGGGTGAGAGGGACCGCCACCACGGATTGACATTACCGCTGTACCATGAGTGGGAAAACTCTCTCTTCCAGGGGCCACTTGGAAAAGGGAGCACAAGCTCGGAGGGCTGCATAGATGTCGGCGGCAAGGGTACATTCAGGAAGAGGGTGGCCCAGATCCTGCGATCGGTCCCCTCTCCTTGTGCGCATGCCCCTCATCTCTGCTTCCTTACCCTGACCTCACTCTTGGGGGTAGGAACTAGAGCCAGGAGCCAGCGATCCACGAAGTGGAAAGGGGCCAAAAAGAAACTAGCCGTAGGCAGCATTTAGCCCCCAGGCCTGAGGTTCCCCACCCCAAGGCTGAGCTTTTCTCTCACAGAGGAGACAGAGCATGAGCGTGTTTGCTAAGCCAGTGCTTCCAAACTCACTATTTTATGTTTTTATTTATTTTAGACCACACCTCCCCACTTCCCCTTTGTCTGTGGTATTTGATGCCACCACCACTATCTCCCCCCCCCACACACACACACACACACATATATACAACTTACTTCCTTTACCCCTTGCCCCCTGCACCCTGTCCCTCTCAGCGGGTGTTTTTACACACTCCAGCTTTCTCCCAGACTTCAAAGTCCGGGTTCTGAAAACTCGTGCGGGGGAGAGGAGTGTTTTAGACACTCAATCCCACCCACCCCTCCATCCCAGAAGTCACCTGGGTGCCATTGTAAATAGTAGTGCCGGGCAACTTGTAAGTCCCCAATATCAGAGGACTCAGACGTCTGGGTCTCAAAACCTGTAGGAGTTGCCTGGCGTCACTTTTACAATGGCGCCTGGGCAACTTCCAAGAGGCAGGGTGAGCGTCAACACCCCCTCGCCCCCCCCATGTGAATTTGCAGAACGCAGACTTTGATGTCCGGGAGAAAACTAGAGCGTGTAAAAAGGTTCATTTCCCCTCATCTCTCCCTCATTCCTCTGTTGCTATGGCTAATGTAATGCCAAATTGTTACATTGGAGATTTCCAAAATGGCCGCTTTCCTGCTTTCGAAAACAGTGGTTCTCAACTTCGCAATCTTTTTTGAGCTGCAATCCCCCTCCGCTTGTCTATGGTAGCTGAGCCCCAACCCAACCCACACTCCCTTTCCACCCTCCTGTTACTCCCCCGCCCAACCCCTTGTTCTCCAAACTCTCTCTCTTCCCCACCCTTGCCACCGCATTATTTTGGAGACACCTCCTAGCCCAGTTAGTGAGTGGAGCTAATAGTACCCCAACTGGGACCCTTCTTGGTTCCTCCCAGAAAACCTTCTGAGCCCCTCCTTCCTGAATTGAAGAAGTGCTGTTCTAGTTCAATTTGGATTGCACTGCTATTCTGGCAATTCCCCCAGCTCAGGCAGAGAAGCAGCAGGAGGTTTGGCAGCTGAACCCTATCCCACTCTTCCCTTTTCCTGCCCAGGATTCACTCTATGCCCATGCCCACCCCCAAACCTATACCCTCAAGTTTTGGAACCACAGTGAGAGAGATCTAAACCGTGAGTACAAGGGGGTAAAGAAAATAAGTACCACAGGGTTTGCCATCTCCTTGTTTTATTTTATCCACACATGGTAAACAATGCTGCCAATGCTTACAAAAACTATCAATATGACATACACCACTGGATGGCTTGGTTGGGTTTTTTAAAGCCCCGGGTCTTGGAATCATGCTATTTAACAAGCATCTCACTTAAAAAAAAAAAAAAAATTTAAAAAAATTTCAAGCCTTGCTGCTTGCATGTGTCAACAATGGAAAACTAGTGGTAAGTATACACTTAATGGCTCAGAACGCAGGGGCTAAAAATAACCCGATTTTTTATTTATTTATTCAAAACTTATATCCCGCCCCTCCTGCCCAAAGGCAGCTCAGGGCGGTGAACAACATGCACACAAAAAATAACACAATTTCAACAATAAAACATTTTAAAGTAAATCTACAAATTTTAAAACAAGTAATAAAAACACACCCTCCCTCCCAAACCCCACCTCCCCCGCCCCCTCGCCAAAAGCCTGACGGAACAGCCAGGTCTTACACAAACGTCGAAACGACAGGAGGGTGGGGGCCAACCGAGCCTCCTCCAGGAGTGAATTCTACAGCATGGGGGCAGCCACCGAAAAATATCTCACATCAGTGGCCACCCGTCTCGCCCGGGGAACCTCCAAAAAGCAGTGGCATGTCTTCCAGACTGATGTGTACTTGGCGGGGTAATGCTATCCCCAGAAATCAAAACCGAGTCACCCAGAAGGTAGACAGAGGCCCAGCTATTGAGTCAGAGCGGGTACGTTATGCAGTGAGCATTGTATGGAGAAAGCACAATACCCAGTGGGAGCCAGTATAATGCACTGGATAAGGCATTGCACTTCGACCTGGGAGACTAGGGGTTCAAATCCCATCTCAGACATGAACTTACTGGGTACCCTTGGACAGAGAGACAGGGTAATAGTTCCCCATCAGTAAAATGGGAATAATAATGGCCTGTCTCCCAGGATTGTTGTAAGGGTGGACTAGGTAAGGACTAAGTATTTTGAACACTTACAGTACTATAGCGCGCTCTCTGCTTCCCTCCCTATGGCTCTGGAGAAGCTCCCTCGTATTTGGCTAGATTCTACAGTAACTCCACCTCAGGCTAGCATTCTGCAAAAGGGAAGTTCACCCTTTTCCCAATTGCCAAACACAAACCAGGATTCCAGTGGCAAAGCAAATCCTTTGCACTGAGTGGCAGGTGCAGCAGGAGGAAAGCAAAAAATCAGCTCACGCTCCAAATAATTAAGCTGCAACCACAAGGTCACACACAGCTAGGCGCACTAAAGGCAAGGCCCTTCTCCTCCTCCAGTGGCGCTCTGTCCAAAAGCATCCTACTCTGAGGAGAGAGATTTCTGAAATCTCAACCAGCCGCAGTGCTGAGCAAGCCAAGGAACTAGGATTCCTGGAATGGATGGGTTAGGGCACGGCAGATAATTTCTCAATAGCTCTAAGCCTCCACACATGGGAATGTACGACGCAAGCAATGACACAAATCTTACAAACACCTGGAGGGGTTTCGACTGCAGGTAACGTATGCAGCAGGAGCAGGCTACTTCTGTCTTCGTTAGCAACACCAATAATATCCCCATTTCTGTGCTGTCAGGATGGGATCTTGACAACAACCCTGCACAAGATGAATGGTGCAAGACTGAGCTAGGTACGGCAGTTTTATTTCTTCAGGCCTCCTAAGGCGTGAACACACCATTTTCAGCAAGGCCCAAAGTTTCCAAACAAGTGGGGTCACGCCATCTGCAGACAGGATCCTACACATTAAGAGCCTTTTAATACATATCTGCACATGCAGAACAAAAACAACGAACACAAAAACCCACAACAATGACTGGGGGAACCATTTTTGACACCTTACTCAAGCATTAGATTGGGGGTGAGGAGCCTCCTCTCTCCTGGGGCCACTTTATTAGTACAAGGTCCAAGGGCCACCGAGAAGAAGACGGGAACAGGCGGAGCTGCTTAAAGGGGGTGTCCTCAGGAAGAGCATTCAGATCAAGGATCTAGGCCATGGAGCTGTCCCCTATCTTTGTGCGCACGGCCCTCTCTCTGCTCCCTTGCCCCAAGATCAGTCTTTCAGTGCTTGGAAGCAGGAACTGGATGCAGGGGCCAGATCCAGCAGCTGGAAAGGCCTTGGGCCTGTGGTCCACCACCCCTGCACTAGGTCCTTCAGCACAGACAGACCGACCACTTTAAACTTCAGGAATGTTTGGATCCAGGGTTTTGGTTTAGGCCAAATTAGTCTCTAATTATTAAGTAACATAGCGTACTCTATGCGCACCACCAGAGTCTAACCTTCTTATAATGCTGTCATTTAGGAGCACTGCCTCATACCGTCCAATAATCAAAACTGAGTTATAATGAGGGTGTTTTGGACATGTAAATCTACTTGTAATTAAACTGGCAGTCGTGCCTCACACTACATTATAACAATGCATTATAATGAGGTTGCGCCACTTATAGGGAAAGCTTAACTGTAGTTATTAGTAAAGGGAAGAGCGTGGGCCACTGACCCAGACAGAACCTTTGGCACAAGTACATGAGATCAAGTGCTTAAACAACGCATTGTGCTTCATTCAGTGCCTTAGAGACATTTGCATATAAGGGGGAGGGGGTTAAATGTCATTAGCCCGTTTCGGCCATGATTGTACTCGGGGCTGGATTTTGAGCCTTGTAATCCGTGAATGCAATCAGGGCAGAAATGGGCTAATGACGTTTAAAACCCCACACCCATGGAGAGAAGTTTCATGCAATTTCCCCCTCCCGTGATTGCGACTCGTGGCACTTCCACCCCGCACCCCACCTTTGTAGTGTACAAGCACCCTTATTGTTTTGCAATTCAGCCCCTTAGCTTCACTCTCCCTGAATAGAGTATGTGGTTATTCAATTGCTTAGCAATTCCTGGCAATATTCCCATACACTTTTTAAAAAAAATAGGAAAGAAACCTCTCAGTTCTGCAAAATATGGCTTTTATTTTTACATGCGCGCGCACACACATTCTGTAAGGATCACACAGTTATTTTACATTTATGCAACAGCGTGAAAGCGTTTTGTGAGTTGACAGTCTTTTCCTCTTTATAACACACCAGTGTGGTGGCCTCGTTTATTTTGCGGCAATGTGCAATGAAATGTAGAAACGATATAAATCACCACTTTTCAAAATGCAGACATCTCCTCTGAGGTTTAAAGTAACCATTTGGAAAGAAAACTTCCAGGAGCCAGAGGGGCTGAGGGTAATGGAGACTGAAGTCCCTCTTTTCAAAGGCCAAGTTTGTCCCAATCTACCCCTTGGAGGAATGCCCTGAGTCCAAACTAGGGTTGTCCCTGGGCTGCACAAACCTAGATTCACTGCAAGCTGGGTGTGGAGTTTCAATTTGCGACTCTGTCACAAAGCTAATTTTGTCTTTAGCTTTAAATTCAATCCAAAACTCATGCTTTTGCAAACAAATACGTTTGATATCCATCATTTTTTTCCTTTGCCACTTACTGACTCAAACACCACTTCCTTCCAGGGGAAAACATTCTTCCCCCTGAGTCAGTACAGAAGCAGTTCAGCAGCTGGTACCAGGGACCAATGGAGTTGCCAGCTAGCCAGTGAAATGGAAAAAATGGATCCTGAAAAGTTGCACTGACTCAAGATCCCATGACATTCCCCCACCCAAAGTATCGTGCCTTTGCATTCTTGCCAAATTCCATTCTGGACAATTACACTCTGCCTAAACTGCCCCTGCCGTTTCAGTCCTTTTCACTGAACCGAGAGAGTGCCCTCTCCGTAGTGCTGCTGGCTGCCTTCCAATCAGACTCACCTACACTCAGAGCGATTGGCAAAACCTATTGTTTGAGAAAAAGTTCTGGGAGACATTTCAGATTTCTCGGCATTTGAGAGGAGCTATTTAAATGTAGGGCGATTAATAAATAAACCAGTTAAGTAAAAGTCTAAGAGAACCCATTCCATGGAACTGCAAAATTGTGTCTAGTCCAAGGTTGAGTGGATCGGGCAAGAAGAAAAGAGTCCAATGGTAAAGGCACTAAGCTGGAATTTGGGAGCCCAAGATTCAGTTCCCTGCTCTTTCACAAGCCATAAGAACGGAAGTAGTGCCGCCAAGTACTGGGTCAGACTAATGGTCCATTGAGGCCAGCACCCGTCTCGGACAGTGGCCAACCTCAGTCGTTTGGAAGTGCCACTGAACAGGTCACAATGGGGATGATCTGTTCCCTGGTCTTCACTCCCAGCTCCCAACAGTAAGAGGTTACGTTCCCCAAAACCTACCTGCTAATGCAGGGCGTGACATCTGTAGGTTCCTGGAAGTCATTGGCGCCCAGAAAACTGAGGCTGGCGACTGGTTCAGGGGTGTAGTGGGGCAAGAGCAGTTTAATATCAGGATAAAGTCTGGTGACTGAATTATTATTAAAAAAATTTTGGCTCCCAGAGTTCGATCTGAAATGTCATGCCCTGTGCTAATGGACCTATCCTCCAGAAACCTGCCCAATCCTTTTTGAAATCCAGCTGTTCTACTGGACTTGACCACAGCTTCTGGCAATGAATTCCAAACGTTCATTGTGTGTTGAGTGAAAATAATACTTTCCTTTATTTGTTTTAAACCTGCTACTTGTTTGTTTCATGGGGTGTCCCCTAGTTCTTAGTATTATTTGAGAGGGTAAATAACAGGTTCCTATTATGTTCCACACCCCTCATGGTTTTATAAAATGTCTATCCTAAGTCTGTAAATATTGGCCACGGACCGAAGTTCACTGTATTTTTCCCGTTGCTGCCAGTGGGGGGAAATGCAGTAAAAAAATGCCAGAATATGGCCAATGGCTGATTTTTACTTGGTCCCTTTCCAGTTCCTGGATATGTGCCATAGATTCAGCCCCCTCCCACAAGCTCTGAATAAGCGCATTCATGGGCCGGGCCAAGAGGTGCCATGGTCCGGGTCCTGAAGCCAGAGGGGCCTCCACAGGGATGCCAGTCCTGGTAGCCTCAGGACCAGCGTTCTTGAGGCTCTGGGGTCGGCTATTTCTGCTGGGCCCTCCCCCACCTGTAACTCTTAGCCTTGCGGTGGCCGCTTCTTGTGGGGCATGCCCCTCCTTCCCCTCACAGAAGTACCTGCCTCAGGTCTGAGAGCTGCCTTTGGGAGAGGTGCACAGCGTGCCACCCTTCCTTCCTTCTATGGAGTACCTTCCTGGGGCAGCGCCATGATGGCAAACGTCTTGTTTTTGTAAGCAAACTTCAGACTGCCAATCGTTAAAAGGGGTGGGGCTATGAATGGCAGGGCCACATGGACCCCACATTTTATTTTCACCCTGGACCCCGCAAATTCTAAGGCCAGCCCTGAGGGAGACCGTGGACATGAAGCCATGAGGATAGGAGTTTGACCTGTAGGAAAGCTCTACGATCCAGACCTCCCATCCCCACCTTCTCTTGCAATTTCCCTAGGGCCGGATCCTGGTGACTGCACAGGACCTTGTGTGTTGTGGGACCTCCAGGGGCTCTCAATACACACTTGCACTGACAACACAAGTGTGAGAAGCACTAGCGTAAAATATAGGCCCATGGAGATCCAAACACAAGAACTCCACTCTATGGAGGGCCCACGGCGATTCACGAGGACCTCCAACACGCGGGACATATGAGTAAACTGGAAACAATACAAGGCCTGCAATGCAGGAAGCCCTGGCCCCTGAAGAGGAGGTTATATTTAACTGAACATCAAAACTGAATTATGGTAACATGTTCCTTTTTCTCAAGGGTGAGCCCATGCATTCCCATCAAACATTCCTACGTTAGAAAAGGGGCCCACGCCAAGGAGTCAACTTCCCTGGGTCCTGCATGGGTTTACCTCTCTCTGTTGTGAGAATTGACCATTTATTATTCCTTCAGCTCTGTTGCCTATCTTTTACCCATCTGCCGATCCTCCCCACAACAACTTAGCTTTCTTAGTTCCCTTTAGCGAGGCTCTCAGAAAATCAAAATCCTCTATCAACCAAGTCGCCATTAGCCACCTACTTGTTGACACCTTCAAAAAATTCCAACCGTTTGGCACCCCTAGACTTCCCTTTACAAAAGCCATGTTGTTGACTTTTCCTCCCACACAACATAATGCGTTTACTCATGTATCTAAAAATCATTCCACGAATTACTAGTCTTTGAATTTGCCTGGTACTAAAGCTAGGCTCGTAGTTCCCAGGACATTTCTCACCAGTTGAGAAGCTCAGAATTCGATCAGCTGGGATAGCCCTAACCAAAGGGATGCCATCGCCCATCAGAAAATACTTTGCAAAGCATGCAAAACATTGGGCTACATAACCTGCTGATCTTACTGCTGATATATTTGTAAACCGCCCTGACCTGCCCTGTGAGCAGGAGGGGGCGGGGTAGAAAAATAGTAAAATAAGTAAATAAAAATAAACAAACCTGTTCTCCAGTCACTAAGCACATCTTCAGCTTGATTCAGAAATGACTTGGTGGGCAGTCTGAGTTATGCAGTAAATCACGCTAGATGATCTAGAATAACGTCTACTAATTATAAACTCTACATTAGTTATGTGGGTATCTTACCCGCATAACTAAACATGTGTTTTGATAAGAGAAGATGGCTGATGTGCTTCAGGCGATGCGCTGACGGTCAAAGGGATCTAGAAGGAATCCATCCAACAGCTATTACTGTTCGCGAGTAACAGTTGGCCATTCAACAGCTATTACTGTATATAACACAATGACGAGTACAGAGAAGGTACTGTTAGCAGACATGAAAACAATCACTTTATTGCTATTTATCTATCTATCGAAGGCACCTGCCTGACCCCATCACCACTGCAACTAAACGCTTAATATTGAATGGATTTATCTTTAATACCAGGTGAGGCAGCAAACCATTGTTAGCATCATTTTTCTGATGGGGAACAGAAGATCAAGAGACAATGGATTCATATACAACAAGGGCGGAGAGCGTGTTCCGGGGTTGTTATTATTTAGGGGTTGTCCTAAATAATAGCCAACTCAAACTGAACATGGCAAAAACTGAATTCCTTATCTTCCCTCCCAATCCTTCCTCTTCCCTGTCAATTGCCATTGATGGGGCCTCCATTCTTCCTGTCCCCCAAGCCCATAGCTTGGGCTTCATCTTCGACTCGCAGCTTACCTTCAACCCCTACATTGACCCCGTGGCCAAATCCTGCCGCTTCTCCCTCCACAACATTGCCAAGATCTGCCCTTTTCTGTCTCTCTCCTCTGCCAAAACTCTCATCCACACCCTAGTGATCTGACGCCTCAACTACTGTAGCCTCCTCCTCGCCGGCCTTCCCTGCTCTCACCTTTCTTCCCTCATCTCTGTTCAAAACTCTGCTGCCAGGATCATCCACTTTGCCTGTCGCTTTGACCACATGCAGCCTCTCCTCTCCTCCCTGCACTGGCTCCCTCTTCCTGAGTGTATTCTGCACAAGCTCCTTGTCCTCACTTACAAAGCCCTTCACAACCTCGCTCCCCCTACCTCTCTCCGAACCCCTGTTCGAGCACTCCGCTCCTCCTCCATCCCCTCCCTCACCCTCCCACGCTCCTCCAATCGTCTTCGTCCCTTCTCTCTTGCTGCCCCGCATGCCTGGAACTCCCCCTCTGCCCTCGTCCGTCTTGCCTCCACGTCCCTCCTCAAAACCCACCTCTTCCGCTCTGCCCTTCCTAACTCCTGCTAATCATCCCCACCCAGGATTATCCCCCACCTGTTATCTGAAAACTGCCAATTTACTGTAACCAAGCCAAGAAAGTGTACCTGAGTTCTCGCATCCTCATGAATGTCGCATTCCTTGTCTCTCCCTCTGTTCCCCCTTCCCTGTCTCCCCTCCCTCTGTCTTTAGATTGTAAGCTCTCAGGCAGGGACCGTGTCTATTTTATTCTCTGTAAAGCACCAGGTACGTCACTGGCGCTATATAAATGCTAAATAAAATAAAATAATAATAATAATAATGGAAGTGTCAAATCATCTGGGAGACACAGTTTGCCACGGATCTCTGAAATGCAGGAAAAGGAGAGGCGCAACTCCACACGCCCTCAACTTGCAACAGGCAGGACACGTCCCTAGTCCTGAAAAGGCTTCAGTCACTTAGTCAGGTTCACACAGGACCAAGCAGGGGATGCTCTCTCATTCTCCTGTGTCCCAGGCTAGTGCAAAAAGCTACAGCCCTCCTGATCCTCAATTTCTCAGGGCTTGTGCCTACAAGGTTTTACCAACAGGAGTGGGGAACCTCAGGTCCAGAGGCTAAATTCAGTCCACGAATGAATTTCAGTGCCTGGATCTGACACCTACATCCAGATTCTACCCCCAAGCACTGAAAGACTGAGCTCAGTGTAAAAGAGAGCAGAGATAGGGGCATGCACACAAGGACAGGTGACAGATCTGTGGCATGGATCCATGATCTGGACCTTCCTCTAACTCAGCACACCCTTTAAACACCCCTGCCCCCAACTTCTATGCAGCCTTTGGAGCATGGACTCGTTTTCAAAGGGCCTCCTGGGAGGGGAAAGCTTCCCCACCCCTGCTTTGTACGCAATGCAGACAGTAACCTCCAGGGACAGTAGCCGTAGTCTGGAGTGCTTCCGTACACCGTTAGTCTAAGGGTGGTTTTAGACGATCCCGCTCACAAGCAGGATCGTTCGGTGCCAGCTTCGGGCACCCACCTTCCTCTCAACGCCGTGTCTGAGGTTCAGAAGAGCATCAGACACGGCGTGGAGTGTTAGCGCATGCGCGCCCTTCTGTGCGTGCACGCTCGGGCAAAGAACCCGGAAGTGCGGTGTGAAGCCGGCACAGCAGCGATCTGCCTTGACTGGGGCAGGATCGCCGGGCCGGCTTCACGCGGCAGAGATCCGGCGTTCACGCGCGCCAGAGTTTTAGACAAGCAGCAACAATGGCGGCTGATAAAGGGCTCAGCCGCCATTTTCGTCTCGTCTAAAACCGCCCTTAGGAGACATGTGACCCACAACCCCCTTTTACTTCCAGTGGTAGATCAGTCACATAACGTGGCAAAAGCACATTCCTGGGTGATGTTCTATGCATCATGAGAACTTTGGGTGTGCAGCAAAGGATTATGGAATACCAGCTTTAAATGAAGGGAAGAACGTTGATTGCCCAGTGCATCTGCTCCGAAGGCTGCAACTCGGGAGTCCCATTAGAAGCACTCTGCTGAAGCCCCATAGGCTCAGGTTAAGGCCCGACTTTATTACCCCCTACAAAGTGTCATGAGGTATGGCCAAGTTGGAACGGAGCAAAGGAACACCTAGATCCTGCCCCTTTTCTGACCTTCATTTATTCATTCATTCATTCCATTTTTAAAACTCCTAAGCCCCACACCCCCACCCAACTTCTCCCTAACCCCCACACCCAATCCCACCCAACTCTATCCCAGCCGGCCAAAAGTCCAAACAAACAAAAAGGTCTTTCATCTCTTCCAAAAGGTGAGCAGGCTCGGGCTTAGATGGATCTCCCAAGGGAAGAGAGTTGCATAGTTGTGGAGCAGGCACCGAGACGCGTCTCTGCGTGGCCGCGCCGTACGAACCTCGCGGTCAGTTGGTACTCGGAAGAGGGCATCCTCGACCAACCTCAGAGGTCACAATGGAACACAAGGGATGCAACGGAACACAATGGACGCTGGAATCAGTCTTTCAGATACCTGAGGCCCAGGACGTTGAGGCCTTTAAACAGTCAAGGTCAGCACTGTGAATCGTGCCCAGAAATCAATGTAGTCCCACCCTTTGTGGAGCACCATGAGGTCACAGTGCTCTAAGGTGGAGGCTGGTGGCAGGGGCAGCCAGACACACTGGGTTTGGGTTCAGGAAAGCCTGACTGCAGCAGGTCCAACCTCAGGCCCAATTTTTTAGCCCAAGCAGAGCTGTAACCCAAGGGGCAGCTAAATTAGGGAATAACCTAAAGCCCAATTTGGAGTGGTTGCATCTCAGCAATAATTTTGGGATGGCTGTTGTGTTGTGCAAGAGTTTCCTTCTTACTCAGGGTCCGGGGAATTTTACGCACACAAAAAATAATTCCAAATTCTGCAACCAGGAAACCCAACTCCTGTGAGAAAAAAAATCCAGAGTCCGCAAGCAAAATAAATTATGCACATTAACTAAATCCATCAAATCATGCAAAGTTTGCATGCAAATGACTTTTCCAGCATGCCATTCCCAGCATGTTTTTGACATGCCATATCTTTTTTGAAAGAAAAAAAAACCCACGACCTCAGAAAATACCACATAAGCCTATAAATGGGGGCACTTTTCTCCCTGGGGAGAGGGCATTGTGGAGCACTCACCTTCAGCAGTTGTGGCAGAGGACCCCATGGCCAAGGAATATATGCCAGCATACAGTGTTGGCATTGCATTGGCTAGCCCACAGTGGTCCCCACTCAGGCTGCAATTCTGCAGTGACAGAGGCAATTTCTGCTCCATTTTTGCCAAAACTCTGCAAAAATGGATGCAATCGCAGCAGTGCAGTATTCACAGGCTCCTGGTCTTGCATAAGGGCCAGCATTTCATGTGTTCAAGTCCTTCAGTCTATTTTTGGACAAACACTAAGTTAATGTCCCTCAAAGACGGTTTAAAATAGCCTGCCCCTTACACCTATCACCATCCTTTAAAGGGGGGGGAGGTGGGAATCCCCACCATATTTCATTGTGAATAGAACTACTTTAACCTGTCACCACCATCCAATCCCAAGAAGAACCAATGCCATAATAAGAGAGACTGCCCAGACAGTCGTGAACTTTAATTTATTTTGTCTCCTGCCCTGAACAGTTCCTAAACAGTGGGAGCTAAATATTTATAGAACAGTCACTGTTTGTTTAATGTTCTATCTGTACTTGCAAAGCCCAATATGCCAAGGGCTGAGAATGACAGCTGATTACAGAACAGAGTAGGCACACGAAGGAATGGAAGGGCCCAACAATTACCAGACCTTTCATCCGCACCATGTTATGTCATCATTGTTTGGGTGTTGTCCTTCGCAAATGCTCCTGTCACTCCTGCTCCGGAGTTCAGCTCTGTTTAGTCTTCCAAGGAGTACGGCAAGACAAAAAGTGACTATTTACCAAAGGCAGCTAAAGCCTCAGTTTGGGTTAAGGGTGTTTTGAAGAAAGCAACATGTAAACTGCTCCGGTGGGTGTGGAATGTATGGGATGTGCTTTGAGGTTGCTAGCAAGCCTGGTTTTATGCATATCAGGGGCCCTTAGAGGGAAAGACAGAATCTGACTTTTCAAGCCAGCCTGCTTGCCTGGGTCTGAGGACACAAAGCTGTTTCATTTCAGGATTGAAAAAAATACATTTTAAAAAATGGTCAGCACTGTGCAAACTGAGGTTTCCACCCTTCCAGGTGATGCACACAGGTATGCATCATTACTGACCACTTCGGGAACACAGGATAACCTCCCATGCACTAATCCTTCCTTATCCTGGACATGCTGTACCTCCTTCTGTTTCTGGAGAAAAGAGCATGACCCATGGTGTCTGGATGAAGGAGGAGGAGAGGGAAGGGGGTTCCGGCTGTAACATGGCCACTTCCAATGGTCACATTTCAAAACTGGGGTTGTAAAACAGAAAGGGGGTTCTGGTGAGGACAAGGGAGCTGCAAAAGTTATTTGAGGTCAGAAAAACTGGAAACCCTAAGCAGAGTGGAAGCCATGGAAGTAACTCCGAGCTCAAATTTGCAGGGAATGCTGACCCACTTGAGCTCTATCTCTGCATCTCTAGAAACGCAGAGGGGAGGAAATTTACAGGGGACATCTCCCAGTCTAGTTACTCAGAAGCTGACAGTGGGTAACTAATGAATCAATGCACTGACCTGATGAGATTCAGTGCAATCTGTGCAGACCCAGAAGTGCAGAATCTGGAAGCACACCTGGGAGGTGGGTAGGGGGGTGTTTGGCTTGATGCTGCAAAGACTTATGGCAGACCCAGCACCCCTAAGTCAAATCCTGCAGGATTCTGCAGTGGGAACATTTATGCTGTTGTCATTGCGTTACGGATTCAGCTTTACCTACAAAATGTGGGGAATCCAAAAACCAGGGAAGAAACTTTAAAAAAATAATAATTAAAGAGTAAATTATAAAAATAAAGAGGTCCCCTATCATCATTTGATTTAACTTGTGGCCTACCCATGCAAGCTTCTTCCCATAGGAAGTTTCTGGGAAGGAATATAGATATATTTTTCTTGCTTGCTGAAGCACTGCAAAATGAAATCTTTCCACCAGTCCGGTCAATGCTCTAGCCAGACTGTGATTCAATAAAGGGAGAGGATGTAGCCTCTGTGACTGCCGAATGGTTATCAAATGCAAGTTAGCATGCTGGCATCGTCGGGTTTCCCGATATCCAAAGCAAAGCCTACAGCACGGATGAATAAGCCAGTCGCTCAAATAACCACACAACTGCAGCACGCGCGTGTGGCAACGCAAACCTAGCTGGGAAGAACAGCGAACGCATCTCTCAAGTCCTCCGCCCTGTCAGAACAGCACATTATAGTCTGCTAAGGGAGAGGCGAGTGCTTTCCTGCATCCGGGTTCTATAGATCAATATGTACAGACAAATATTTTAAAAAAAACAAACATCACTGCTCCAAGGAGATTAAAGGGAATGCTAAAACATGGAGGAGGCGGGAAATAATGACAGCAGCTTTCATCAGTAAAACCCAAATTACCCACTCTACTCACAACCTCTCATCTCCTGCAGAGCAAGCAAGGCTACTTATTACCGAGATGCCTTTACCGTAATCTGACTTTCACAGAAACGAGAGAAGCCAGCATTGCTTTCAAATGTTTTATTTTTCTGGCTCTCCAGGGATAGATCAGTTGTCGGAAACACATGCCTCACTATGCAGGGGAAAAAAAAACACATAATCGAGCACAATGACCATCTGCCGGAGAACGCTGAGTAATAGGGGATAATGAGGATTCTGGCTGGGCCCACTGAGCCGACTGCTGCTTTTAAAGCCGGCCACTGTCTAGAATGCAGTGGTGCCAAGAGACAACCTTAACCAGAAGTACGACTGCACAGCCCTATGACCAAGCAGCCCTTAAAAACCACAGCTGTTCTCTTCCAATGCTAGCCACATATTTAACTCGGTACACCTTGAGGTATTTATTTTTTTATACAGACCCTCCATGGAAAAGAAGTCTGTTTTACTGTAACATGGAAAACAGACTGTAGGATACTAAACAGATGCAGTCTCATTCCCCTGCCCCTGTTCCATTTAGGCAAATGCTGGATCCTAGATTTTATAGAATCACAGAATCTTAGAGTTGGAAGGGACCTCAGAGGTCAATCTAGTCCAACCCCCGCTGAGTGATGCAGTATTTTAAAAACTTTCTTGTGGGGAGCAGTCCTGTGGGGCTGCTGCCCCTTTAAGGAGGAGGCTGTGGGGGCCAGCTGGTGGGCTATGCGCATGTGCGTGGGTCTGAGGGAAGCTAGTCCATAGCTAGGAACCAGCCTGGGTTAAATGGAGGTTGGGAGAGAAAGTCAGAGTGGGCAGGACACTGGCCTTTTAAGGCTGAGGAGTGAAAGCCTGACCACGCCCACTCTGCCAGTATAAAGGAGAGGCAGAGTCAAGAGGAACTGCAGTCTCTGCCTGGGAGCTGAAGGGGCAACATCTCCCAGGAAGCAGTCAAGAAGCCTTGATCGCCACTCTAGACTCGCCACGGTGCTGAAGGCCGTGGACCAGACTAGACCCAGGTAGTGGAGAGGGTTATGCCGAGGAGGGTGCCTCCTGCCTGGGGAAGATTTGGCCAGAACATGGGGTCTGAGGCCTGGCTGTATGGACTTTGGGGGGTTGTAATGGTATTGCTCCTATGCTTCTGACGAGACTAGACTGTGCTGGGCTTGCAGGGTGGAGGCGGATGAACCGGCAGTTCAGAAACTGTGGATAGATACCGTGGACTGTGCTGTGTATGAATGTATAATAAAGAAATGGAGTTAATTCCCACAAGAGGAGTGTGAAGTGCTGATTCCCCGTGAGTGACAGTTGGGGGGTTCTGGATCCTGTAAGGACTTACCCCCTGGAAGCCGCCTGCTGCTACAAACTTACTCTCCAATCTTCTGCACTGTGATTTAAATTTGTCTCCCCTACATAGGACCCAGCATATGGCTGTATGTTGTTCAAATTATCCCAGTCCATCAATACATTCAGTCTATTTTGCACAGCAAAACTAATCAACTGGCAACAAGCTGTGTACTGTCTGTGAACTGTTATTTGAAAGGGAGCTGGAGGATATGCTAGTGCTCTGTGCTCTTTTAACACCTTTTATCAAGCCTCTTCCACTTAACATTCTTATCTTCCTCCATATATTATACATCGGGCCACTGAAATGCAGAGGTTAAGCATTGTTCCAAGAGAGTGACTTTTGCAGCAATATTAAAAAGTAGAACCACTGTTTGACAGGAGTCCTCAGAGCAAACCATCAGACTCTGTGCGTTTAAGAAGAGTTTACAATCCTTACATAGTTCATCCTCAACAACTTTGTGAAGTAGGTCATTATTGCTCCCATATTCCCAGAAGGGAAATTTGAGCTTGGGGAACAGTAACTTGCCCCAGGCTATCCAGGGAGTTCATGGCAAAGACAGGATTTGAACCCTGGTCTCTCATCCTTTGGGCAATGCCGCACTAGAAGCACTTTCTTCTGGACTGGAATCTAGCAACAAACTACTAATGCTTCTCCCTGAACAAGTCAAAGGAGACTCCCTGCTCATCTCATGGATTGTGGTTACAAGAGTAAAAATGCAATGGAAGCCATTGTTCTGACCATGTTATACCCAAACTTGTGTTATAAACAAGGTGTGCTATAACGAGCTTCCACTGTACTACATTGCATTGGGTAAATTTCATGGTCATAGACATTTGTGATATCCATGATGTAAAAAAATACAGCCTCTTTCATGAGTAATTACTGCAAAAGCTCCATACTTCAGGTGCTATATAAATGATAAGTATAATTAATTATTATTGGTTCTGATCCAGCTTTGACAGTGTCTTCCCTCTGTGGGTACAAACAAATGGAAACTTTAAAGAAATGTCTTTAAAATAATGGTAATACTGCTTACCAACATGGCCGGTATACGTTGAAAAGGTTAATTAGTTCATAATTGAAAAACTCTCTGCAGCAAAGATGAGGATTTCTTTGCAGCCCCAAAACAGCCAAAAATTTGGTGTCCAAAAATATCCAGGCTCAGAATGAGCCCAGCCCAGCACACGGGGAACTGGAAGAGTCAAGGTCATTTAAACAGCTTCCCCAAAGAAGGCAAATTCCACAAGTTGCAGCCACTGTTCCCACTGCAATCACCATTCCTCCTCTCGATCTCATACTGTACAATGCAAACTAAACATTCCACCAAACAAAGGAAGTGATAAGAGTTACAATGATAAAAAAAAATTCCAAGAAATCCTAAGTCGCATCCTAAACAAAGTGGAATTTCCTCAGTCGTCATTTAGAAACTAAGCAATCCAATGCCTACCAAGACTACAATAGAGTAGAAAACAAAAGTGCTCTCCATGACTTTCTCCACCTAACACCTTACCCATTATCTACAGTGCAAATCTGATCCATCAATATCAGTAGCTTATACGTAGACTATACCCTCTCCCAGTGGGGATAAGAACACCAGGAACTAGCTCAGAAACGTTCCACGATCATTCTCTACACAAAACGTCTACACAGGGAGAGATACTGTTTCTTAGCGAGTACCGTGCTGGATTTGGATCCACAGCTTCACCATAAATTCACTGTGACTAGCTAGCCACTGTTCCTCAAACCCCTCCACCCCGCATCTTTAAATGGGAACAACTGAGCTGCTTGTGAGGATGAACTAGATAGGGATTATAAAATATTCTGAATACTAAAATACTATATAAGTGATAAATAAATATTAAACCCATCTAACTAAAATAATCTCAAAAGAGATTTAGTGAAATCTCTAACAATCAGACGTGGGGCATCATGAGGAAAAGCAATGTTGTGACAGAGGTAAATCCAAGTAATTAATTTGATATAATTAAATTGAACTACTCCACTTCAGCAGCCTTCAGATGAAGAAATACAGCCCTGCAACATACATAAGAAATGTTAAAGCGGCGTTAAGGCACATGTCTGTTTTCACCCAGTGTAAATCAAAGTCGCACTGCATCAATTCCTTCCTTCCCCAGATCTGTGGTTGCCAGCCTCAAACTGATCGTTCTCACACAAACAGTTACTTGAAATACAAACGAATGGGGAGAATTACTCCTGTTTTTCTCAGAAGTCTTCTCTTCGTACTCCTAAATAGCGTTTTGTACTCCATTCATGTGACCATTTCAGGAGTAAAAGAGAAGTAAAGTATCGAATTCACCATTCACCAGAACATAAGCTTAAGGGTGTCTAAAAGGGGGGGGGGGGGAAGGGGGGGGAGAGATGTAAGGTCCCACCAGGCTCGAACCCTGGCCCCCTGGGACTTCAACACAGCTGCCAAGACCACAGCACAGCTAGCTCTGTCACACTTCCTCCAGGATATCAAAGACTCGGCCTTCCATGCACCAAGCAACACACCGCCATTTTTCATTGGCTGACCTACAACTTAAAAGGTGACTGAGCAACAAGGTTTCACTGACTTTAGCGTGGCTTGTTTCCCTGGTATGCCCTGATATTGACCTTTGCTTTAGCCCTCTTAAGTCTACAGTATCCCCCAGCTCCAACACTAGCATGAGACCGACCCCAGAACTCGACTGAACCATACGTGATGGGAATTTCGATTTCAGAGAGAACTGAAATGGCCCGAAAATGGTCGTTCTGGTTTTAAAACTATAAAACTGAAACTGTGTTTCTTTTTTTATTCTGGTGTTTCATGTGCTTTTTTCCACTGATTTTTTCCCATTGACCTCAGAGCAATGTTTGGTGAACATTGGTGAATATTTAAATTCAGAGAAAGTTTGGTGAACACCAGGCATTCTCCTCAAAATGACTGGCTAGATTAGCAAAGTAAAGTGGAAGAGGAAAATGGCACCTCTTAAGGGAGAGAGAGCACGAGTCACCAGACACTAGATAACGGGAACATTTACAAGTGCACTTTGGGATAGGCCAGTAGAATAAACTAAAGTCACTTTTAAACGAAGCGCTTAGAAGCGACTCCGGAGCCCCGCATTCAAGAAGAAAGTCGCGCAGGGAGTGTTTATACGCTTCCTGCGCTACCAGAAGTGACGTGCCGTCCATTCTCATCAGCGGCTGGAGATGTGGGGCTTTGAAGAGATGCGTTCTGAAAGCCTCACTTTGCAAGTTGTCACAACGTGCCTCTTCAAAGCCCCACATCTCCAGCCGCCACTGCTGCCAAGAACGGGCGGCACGTCACTTCCGGTAGCGCAGGGAGCGTGTAAACGCTGCCTGCGCGACTTTCTTCTTGAATGCGGGGCTCCAGGGGCGCTTCTAAGCGCTTCGTTTAAAAGTGGCCTACGCTTTGTACTGGCGAGCACGCACAGGCAGATGCAGGGGTGGCATATATACACTACGGGGATGGACTGGGTCACTCGAGATCAGTTTTTCTGCCACAGGCTTCATATTGCAGCTTCTAGGCGAGAGGGGGTGGGTCACTTTGAAAAGGAGTACAAGCTCCAAGGGTGGCACAGAAGTTGGGGGCAGGGATGCTTCGTTGGCTGACCTATAGCTTAAAAGAGCATGACAGGAAATGGAAGGTAACTGAGCAACCAGTAGGTTTCACAGACTTTAGCGTGGCTTCTTTCCCTGCTATGCCCCGACATTGTCCCACTAAGGAAGAGGAGGGTCCAGATTATGGATCTGTGCCCTGGCCTTGCGTGCATGCCCTCATCTCTGTTCATTTACCCTGAGCCCGGCCTCTCAGTGCTTGGAGGTAGGAATAGGATTCAAGAACTGAAAAGGGGTCAAAATAAAAACTAGCCTTGGATTGCTTGCATTTGGCCCCCAGGTCTGAGGTTTCACCACTCCTGTTCTAGGCAACTATAGTATTTTATTTTATTTTTTTAACAAATGATTAATGATGATGATGATGATGCTGTTTAGAAAGCTATACGATCAAAGATCTAAAGTTTCTGGTGACTTTGCGCAAACATCCTTATTGGTCATCAGGACCCCAGGGAAAGACAAGCCTTGCATCCTGGCAGGAGTGAGACTCGCACTGCCGCAAGGTTGCTGGGGTGAAGTAGCAGAACTACAGCGCCAAGACACCTTGCAAAGCCTAATTCTGCCAGACTCCTGATTGGCCATTTATGACCCACCCGCTGATTGGACAAGGATTTCTATACAACTTCCTGGATCACACCAAGCCAACTGTTAGGTAGCAATATGGAAGACTATCTGACTTGCCTCACCTCCTCCTGCATCATTCCTGTCTGCTCCTGGCTAACCCTGGACCTTGTTATGACTAACAACTTGGCATGTGCACTGCCCCGACTGCAAGTCTGGAAGCAATACTCCTTGAATCTCTTGGCATTCAAGCCTTGCTTGGCCACGGGACTATGGGTGAAAACAGACATAACACCAACTCCACTTTAATACTGCTTTAACATTTCTTATGCATGTTGCAAGGCTGCATAGGGCATCAATACAGCCCTGCAACATGCATAAGAAATGTTAAAGCAGTGTTGAAGTGGAGTTGGTGTTATGTCTGCTTTCACCCTATGCCTCTTGCCTGGCCCTACAAACCAGACCCCTCAACTGACTTCGACCCTTCATCCTAGCTGACATCACCCCATGGCTGGGATCCCAACATGCTCTCTGTAACTTGCCAAGGATTTAAGGACTACACCAGCATCAAACTTCTCTTTGCAAGATTGAATAGAACAGATGACCAGTCTTCCTGCTAAGTGAGGTGGGTCCTCTGGCTTATAATGCATTTCCAGAATTAAATCAAGTGTTGATATGATAAATTTAAAATTTCGACCTCAACAACAAAGAACAAACATCAGCTCCTCCTGTGGTTCTCAAAAAATGTTGAACTATGTTCCCACCCCTTCCGCCGATAGTTGAGCTCCTCCCCTCACCACACATACATACACCTGTCTTCCTTTCTCCCTCTGATTGCTTCTCCTTTTCCCTTATTCACTAACTCTTTCCCTTGCCACTCTACTATTTTAACGATCTCCCCTAGCTCAATCAAGTGAATGCCTGCTATAGTCCTTCTTATGTGCCCAGGCCCCTCAGTTTGAGAACCAGTGAAGTCTGACTTGGAAGGTAGCATCCGTACGACATTAGAGAGAAAATTTTCCATATCACAAACCAATGCAAGCAGTAGCCCCTGCTTTAACTCCTGTGAGAAGCAATAGGAGCAATAATACGGACTTCTACCTACTTGGTGAAGTTGTAACGTGCACACACATTTTTGTTTGGGAAGCAAATAAAGCCCAACAGCAAGCTGCTATTAAACTGATTAAGAGATGATCAGACCTTGGTCAACGAGTCTTCAGACAGCATCTGGTTTTCGCAAAGAAGATTTTAGTATATTTCAAAGCCCAACACCTCTATAAAAGGACCCCTCTGAGGGCCTGTTGTGGACTTGGGAAGCCAGCCAAGTACAGAGTCTTTACATTTCAATGGCATGAGGCAACCACGGTAGGAATTCCCATATATTAATACACATCATTCTTGCTTAGCAGAGGAGAGTGCAAGAATACGGATCACTGATAGCTAAACCCCTGTGGAGTCCTTTAAATTAATACAGTTGAGTCAATAATTTCATCCCCAAAAGGCACGTAGTTTTAGTTTGCTGGGTTTCGAGAGCACGTATCTGCTTTGCCGTATCTTATTGTTTCTAAATTGATTGGATTTCTAATCTTTTTTTTTCCCTTCCAAAGAAACAATTCATATGATAGACCATCACCACCAAGATCACTAAGCAACAGCAGGTGCAGATGAACAAAAGCAAACACAATATATTAAAAGAAAAATGTTACTGCGTAAGTAAATACAAGGATGCTTCGACCGATGCACAGCCCTGAGCAACATCTTGAAGCAATGAGTAGCAAAGCATTCAGAACATGTTAGTCTAGTCTAACATTAAAAGCTTTGTGGGGGGGGGGGTTTAAAGTCAATCTTGCTAAATTAGAAACCTAATCTGCTGTATCCAATGCACTGTTCAATTTCAAATCTAGTTAAAGAAAAGAAGAAACAAACAAAGAAAAGCAGGCAAAATGTAGTCATGCAACAAGTATGACCCAAAACTCTTTGGGGGAATCTCATAATATTAATCAGGTTTTCAAAGGAGGGATGTAGTGGAGAGGAGCGAGGCATTTCAACAGGCAAAACCAGTTTGGAGAAACTAAGAACTGGATTCAGTGCAAATCGCATGCCACACAAATTTTTATTTCTAGGGCAGAGGTTAACTATGGGTCACGACCCCAAGTGGAGTCATCCGATCCGCAAATGGGGTCCAATGTGGATTGGTATTTGTATACTTTGCACATTAAACATTGCTGTCTGGGACAGAGGGGAAACTGGTATCCAGATGCTAGTTGGTATCTAACTAGATCCACAGTATCTGACCCACTCTAGAAAGGACTGGACACCAAGCAGCATCTGTTTATTGTTCAGTGGGTTAACCAATGAATTTACCATGTTACCATGTAATACCATGGTGCACGGTTTACCTTACTGCTGTTTACCACTGTTTACCTTATTGCTGTTGGCCACAGACCCTTGCCTGTTAACTCCTTTCCCCACATCTGGACCTGGCTGCAAACTAGCTGGTCTCAGAGGTGGTCTTGAAGTCACCCGGACCTCTAAGTCTTGGGGGACTTCAACATACACACTGAGACTAACCTGTTGGGGTCTGAGCGGGACTTCATGGCCTCCATGACAACCATGGGCCTATCCCAAATAATATCTGGCCCAACACATATGTGGTAGGACACACACTGGATTTGATGTTTTGCACCCGCTTGGAAACAGGGATTCTGATTATTGGGGGGGTGGTTACGGCACCATCATCGTGGTCAGATCATTACCTTCTTTAGGGCCGGATCCCTGCCTTCCTATGCCCATGTTGGAATAAGGAACCAGTTGGTCTGTCCCCGGAGACTAATGGATCCAAGTGGTTTCCAGAACTCTGTGGGATTTTCCCACTGACACTGTCAATGATCTGGTCGCTTTGTAAAATCACATCCTGTCCATGGCCACTGACACTGCTGCTCCCACCGCTGCAATAGCATAGGTCCCCCTGGTATTTGGGGGACCTGAGGCAGTTGAAGCAGTTAAGAGTGCAGGTGGTGCTCGGGTTGTGCTGAAACCAATGATTTTTGCGGCATAAATCATTTCTGAAGGACTATGCATGCCATGGCTGTGATGGCGGCGAAGAAAGTTTTCTTCTCCGACATCATAGCATCTGTAAAGCCTAGTCCTGCAGAGCTGTCCCAGGTGGTGAATGGCCGGATAAATCCAGCCTGTCACTCTGTGAACCAGAGTCATCTAGTGCCCGCTGTGGGTCTTGGACGTTCAATGCAGTTATTCGGGGAATGCTGTAATAGAGAATCATTATCCATCAGCTTTACCAAAACCAAGGTAATGACAGTGGGAATACAGATGCCTCGGAAAGTCCATTGCTGGACCATAGGGGGAAACTTGATTGAGCAGGTTCACTCCTTCAAATATCTAGGATAAGCAATGGCCTATGGCTAAGCTGAAATAAATTCTATTCTATTCTAATATCTAGGAGTGTTTTTTTCTTCTTCTCTCAGCTGGAATTGTCACTTTGAGGCGGTTAAACATCTGACTAAACGAACATCAGCCTCTATAGTGAATTATTATTATGGCCCTGGAGGCAAGTTAAGTCTCCCCAGCCTTGTGCCTCTTTAGGGCTAAAGTGATAAATCAGGCCTTGTATGCATTTCCAGTCTGGGGTATCCATTACTTGGATAAATTGGAAACTATTCATTTCTCCGACCCCTCAGGTGATCTTAACTGAGACATCGAGTCCTCCTTTTAAATCTGTCGCTCTTCAAGTATTGTTAACGTACTGGGTGAGGGTTTCACTGTTCCCCGCCCATGACTACTCATTATTGAGCCTGGCGCTGGACTGTGACCTATTTAGCTCTTGGGTTAAGATGTTGGAGTTGGAGGTTTGAAAATTGGGGTTTTCTGTTTCTACCCTAAAACATATTGGCCCCAAGAGTACTTTGACTTATCTAAAACGGAGGCTGTCTGGCCAAACACTGTAAACAGAGAATGCTTTCCTGTTGGCCCAGAAGGTTGCTCCCAATTCTATTCCATTTAATCCCCGGAGCACAGGGCATAGCTACATATTTGCCTGGATGGACTTCAAGTTGAGGCAGGCGTTTTCGAGGATAAGGTGCAATGTGTTCCCCTCAGCCCTCTTAGAAGGCCGATATACTAATATTCCCAGGGAGGTGCGTTTTTGTCCACATTGTGATTTGCAGGAAGAGTCAGCTAGTCATATTCTTCTCCGATGCCCTTGGCTATCATGGTTAAGAAATAAATACCTTGGCAATGCGCTCTTAAACTATCCAACCTGGGCCCCGAGCTTCTTACTACAGAAGCTTTTGAGTCCGGTTGACTCAGATTTGACAAGGGCTATGGCAAATTATTGCAACGCTGTTTTGCGCGAGAAACAAGCCTGCCTTCCTGCTGCTACTGTACCCTTCTATCGCTAGACTCCTGTGGATGTATTCGTAATTTCCCTGTAAATCTTCTGGCCAGATACTTCAAACGCTGATAACTGGATATAGACATTAGGAGCTCACTGAGAATGGACAGTTATGTTTGTTTGATTACCAATATAAGACTGTTAACGGGTTCTTTGTTATGTATATCTTGTGGTTTATATTTTAAAATTGTAATAGCCTTGGCTACACAATAAAGTATTATTTATTTATTTCTAGTGCCCGCTGTGACGTTTTCATTAATTACTTTGCAGAGAAAAATCACTCATTCACCACAACTTGGGTTCTGCTACTTTACCTGAACTCAAGAGGTTGTGGAAGCTCAGCCTTGTCCTGTCGGTCTGGATCAGTTTCAATTAGTGTCACTCACCAATGCAGAGACTGTGCTTGGAGCAGTGCAGCAACCGGTTGTGAATTAGATCCTTGCCCGTCCTGGCTGGTGAAAGCCAGCTGGGAGACGTTGAAGCAGTTTCTGGCTGGGATAGTTAATGCCTCCCTTTGGAAGGGTAGGCTGTCGGACACCCTTAAAATTGGAGCGGTCCAGCCCCTTCTTAAGAAACCCTCTTTGGATGCTGGCTTCCCGGCCCTGCTATCGCCCTGTCTCTAAGCTTCCATTTTTAACGGAAGTTATTGAATGGGTGGTTGCCCAGCAGCTTCAGGCTCATCTCAATGCTATCGGATTCCTGAACCCATTTCAGTCAGGTTCTCGTCTGGGGCATAGCACAGAGATGAGCTTGTGGCTTTGGTTGATGATCTACACCTGGAAATCAACAAGGGAAACTGCCCTGTTAATCGTTAGATGTCTCAGCGGCCTTTGATACGGTTGATCACAAGGTGTTGACGATACGACTGTTGGACCTGGCAGGGGTGCGTGGGACCACTCGAGTGGTTCTAGCCATTCCTGTCGGGGAGGTCCAAGCAGCTGGTGATGAGAGATTGCTCATTGTCCCCCAGGACCTCTCCTGTGGTATCCCGCAGGATTCCATCTTGTCTTGTTCAATGTGTATCTGAGGCCCCTGGGCAAGATCATTTGAAGGTTTGGAGTGAAGTGCCATCAATAAGCTGATGCCATCCAACTCTCTCTCTCTTTTTCATCTGACCCAGGTCCTGCAGTCTCGATGCTTACCCAACGGTAATACAGTAAACCAGTTAGTGGTTATGGTAATTGCTGGGGACTGGATGAGGGTGAGCCGACTGAAGCTGAATCCAGACAAGACTGAAGTGATGATGATTGGCCAATATTGTGTCTTGGGAGGGGGACATCAGGCTAGAACATCAGGCTAAGGCGGTGGCTGGGCTGCGTCTTTGGAATTCCCTCCCGGAGGAAGCTTACCTGGTCCCCAGCCTTTTGACATTCAGGCAGGCTTGTAAAACCTGGCTGTTCGCCCAGGCCTTGTGGGGAGGGTGGGTTAGTGTTTAAACGCCTCCCTACCTTTTATTTGGATTTTAGTTTCCCAACCTTGTTTATATTGTTGTGTTTTAATGGTTTTTAAAATAGAAAAATTGTTGTTTTTATGTATTTTTTTCTGTTGTACGTCGCCCCGGGATGCCGTAGGCATGGGGGGGGGGGGGGGGCGACTAAAAAATGTTTAAATAAAATGTTTAAATAAAATATCCTCACCACATGGACCAACCAGCCATCATTCTTGATGCAACCAAACCAAGTGTGTACACCTGGGACCTCGCATCTTCATGAATGTTATACTCCTGTCTCTCCCTCTGTTCCCCTTCCTTCATCTCCACACACCCCACTACCCCCGGTTTCTCAGATTGTAAGCCCTAGGGCAAGGACCGCATCTATTCAATTAATTTGTAAAGCACCAGGTACATTGCTGGTGCTATATAAATGCTTGTTAGTAATAAAAGAAGGTAAGCACGGTGACCGGACCCACTGTTTTTTCTGGGGCGAGGGGGACTCTAAGCTCTTCGGCTATGGCATGGAATGTGCGGAGTAGCCAGTCGCAGTCACCCCTTCCCAGGAACACAAAGTCATCAATATAACGGGTGACGTACTGTGACGGCGCCCGGTGGCGGACCAACCAGTTGAGAAGCGAGCTAAAAGGTTCAGAGGTCGAGCAGGAGATTGAACACCCCATCGGCATGGCTTTGTCTAAGTAAAAACTTCCTTGGAATTGGAAGCCCAGTAACTCTCAATCATCTGGGTGGACCAGCAGGAGGCAGACTTAATGTCCACTTTGTCATAAGCGACCCCGGGCCACGGACCCAGGCCATTTTGACAGCCACATTGAAAGACGCGTAGCTGACGGTACAAAGTTCCTCGGGTATGGCGTCGTTGACCGACTCCCCCCATGGGTAGGAGAGATGGTGAATGATGCGGTACTCCCCTGGGGTCTTTTGGGGGACTATCCCTAGTGGAGAGATGTGCAGCAAGGCCATGGGTGGGGACTCGAAAGGGCTGGTGACGCTTCCTTCCGCTATTTCCTTTTGGCGCTTGGCGTGCACCATGTTCTCCTCACCTTTAATGGATTTAAGGTTTTCTACCCATTTTTGAGGCTTTATCTGACCTGCATGGATCCTGAAGCCTTCCACTACGTAATGCACCTTCCCCCGCATAGGGCAGTCGCGTAAGGCTCTATCCAGTGCCCTATGTTGTACTGGGGTTGGGACCCTTGCTCCCACCAGCACCCTGGCTCCCTTGGGGGTATTTGGTTGATGACTTGTTTCTGGGTTGGGACCTGACCTTGTTGCAGTGGCAGGCTGCGTGGTTGCCTGAACAGTGGGAACAGGCATGCTGGAATCGGCAGGGGGAGCGGGCACAGCTCCCCACCCCATTATATTTCCAACATGTTACCCCCTTAGCAGTGGGCCGGTGCCCGTCCGACCGAAAGGGGTCATTCATGGGTGCCACCCCACCTCTGACCAGGGCATGGGTTCTGTTGGTGCACGGAACATTGGTCACATTGCTCATGCACTTGAACTATAGATCCTGGGCATTCCTGTCCCACTGGAGGCCGGGGGTTATGGAGGCCCCTTTTCAGAAAGCCTCGTCATAACAAAGCCAGGCCCGGGGTTGAAGGCCGGCCCTCCAACTCAGTTTGGTGGCTTGCTTGGGGGATATCTGCAACATGAAGCCCAACAGTACTGAAAAGGCTGCCGACCAATTACAGTCTGCCTTGGGCCTTTTAAACTTTTCTTTGTCTCTGCCCTCGTCCTTGGAGTTGGGGTCTGGGATGGGGTCGCTAAAGGGAAGGGAGAACACAACCACGTATTCTCCCTTCCATATCTTGGCCCTGGTGGCCTGCATTACATGGGCCCCAACTGGGGCGTTCACTTCCGCATAGCCACCAGCTAACGGGGGGGTTCTCCTGCAACGTGGGGTAGACTGGTTGGCCCAGCGTGGCATGGTGCCCTGGTTGTGCCCACACTTGGGCCACCTGCCTGCCTGCCACCCCCCCCGCCTCGTGACTGCGCCTAGTGACATCTGGCCATGTCTGTACCCCAATTAGGGGCTGGGAACCGACTGGGCGGGCCACGGCACCCATGATCTGACCCAGCCCAGCCGCTGTTGGGGGGTTGGTTCGGGTAGGCTGCTCTGGCTGGCACAACACCAGCTGCAGTCAGGCTCTCAGTCCCGTGGTTGTGTTTTGAGGCAGCACCTACCTGGGCTTGGTTGTGGGAACTCGCATTGGTGCTGTGGACTGGGCAGGTGGGATGTTGATGGCTCCAGTTCCGCGTCTTGCGCTGTAGCCTCTCTTGGTTGTGGCCGGGGATGCCTATCCGCCAGAGCTCGCACGGTAACCTCGAGCGGCTCCATCCTCCCAGCGGAGTCCTGCAGCTGTTCCAGGATTGCCCACGATGGGTTGTTCCGTGGGCAGCACCTGGGCGTCGCTTCGTTTTGGCTGTCAGGGGACAAGTCACACCACCCTCTGTGGTGGGAAGGGGTTGCCTGGTGGTGTCTCCCGCCTGGGGGGCGTGTGGTCCCTGCGTTGCCTGGGCGCTGGGGTGGGCCTGGTGTCCCAACAGCGGAGGCAGTGAGGGGGGTCACCCCTATACTGTGCGGGAGGCCTCGAGCACCTGTCTGCCCGCCTGGGGTTTGTGGGGGATCATCCTGCCGTTGGGGTGATCGCTCTCCGCCCGTGACTTGGGGGAATCTGGAGATCCGTCTCCATTGGGTATGTGTCCCCCACCACCCAGGGGCGGGTGGCAGGTGGAGTGGCCTCCTTTCCCCCCCTGGGGCGGGTGGCAGGCTGGTCAGCCAGAGGGCATTCCCGGGAGGGTTGGCATTATGCTAGGTCCCTCAGGACCCCCATCCTGTGCTGCAGGAAGGTTAAGAGTGCCTCAGCCTGCAGCTGTCTGTGCTCTGCCCCCTATTAGGGGGCGCTTAGCCAGGCCCTTGTTTGGCCCCTTATTTCTCTTTCCCATCCTGCCATGGAGTGAGGTAGGGCTAATGCCCTGCTGTTAAGGCTGCTCTGTAGTGGGGGTGGGGTGGGGGGGACCGTTTGGTTGCCTCCCCCGCTTGCTGTGGCTCCCCCGTTGCACGGTTGGGATGGGGTGCAGGGTGCTTCGGCCGAGGAGAGATCTGTAGCCGTGCCACTGCTGCGATTTGAGGAAGTTGGAGCTGCTGCTCCTGCTTCCTCCTCCTCGCTCGTCTTGAATTGTGCCCAGAAGGGTATAGGGAACTGGTGCAGATTGTAGAGCGCACGCTTATTGTGCTCACGGTGATCCGTCCCCGGAAACAAACCAAGCTGCCTCATTGTGCACCAGCTGCAGCTTCAGAACAGTCACCAAGGGCAGCACCAGGTAGAGCACATTATAGTAGTCTAGCCTTGAGTTAATGAAAGTGTGGGTGATGGTGGCCAGATCTGAGTCAGGCAGAAAGCGACAGTCTCCTCACCAGGTAGAGATGGTGAAAAGCGCTCCTGGGACCTCCAAGAAGGCACCCCGGCAGACCAAAGGAGCCACTCTGGCACGCGGAGGGCAAGGCGGTCCCTGAGGTACGAGGGGCCCAGAACTCAGGTAACAGATTGTACTGGATGGAGGGTATCAGCAGGAGTTAGGTGAGGGGAGCAAGAAGTCGGGGACGGCAGAGCGGAAGAGGTGGGTCTTGAGGAGGGATTTGACGGTACGAAGGGAAGAGGCGAGGCAGATGTGGGCAGGGAGGAAGTTCCAGACGTGAGGGTAGCTAGGGAGAAGGGACGAAGGAGGTTAGGGGAGCAGAGGAGGCATGGGAGAGCGAGAGAGGGAACAGAGGAGGAGCCGAGTTGGAGTACGGAGGGAAATTAGCGCAGAGAGGTAGGGGAGAGCAAGGTTGTGAAGAGCTTTATAGGTGAAGACTAGGAGCTTGTGCAGGATTCGTTCAGGAAGGGGGAGCCAGTGACGAGAGGAGAGAAGGAGCTGCACGTGGTCGAAGCGATGGGCAAGGTGGATGACCCTGGCAGCAGAGCTTTGGATGGAGATAAGGGGAGAAAGGGATAGAAATGGGGAGGCCAGTGAGGTTACATTAATCGAGGCAAGAGATGACCAGGGCATAGTCCCTTCGCCGAAAATAAAGGCGAGGGGGATTTGTTGCGCCCCTCCCTCTCCTCAGGGAATGAAATGCCGCGTGTAGAGCGGGGCCCGTCAGAGGGTTCGCTCTATGTTTACTGGGTTGCTAAGCAACCCTCCCTGGAGGCGCGAAGTTGGCCCGGGGCTGGGGAGCCCGCCCTTTGATAGGAAGGGCTGTCTCCCTGCAGTGCTGAACCATTCAACGCCTGTGTAGCAAGCAGGTAGCCCACCCACCTCCCCTCTTCCACTGCGGGTCATCTGGTTGCCATTAAGGGACCATGGAGGAATTTTGAATGAATATCCTAATTAAGGATCATGTTTTCGCCTCTTTCACAGTGGGAGAATAGGTTAAATAGGTTAATTACCCATTTGGTTTAGGACTATTTTGTTTGGCTTATTTTATTTGACTATTAATAGGGTAATCTGGTTACTGAAAACGAATTTTGATTGAATTTGATTGGGGAATTATGAAGGGTAATATTTGTCGCACTCGGCAGGGGTCCAGTATGTGAAAGTAGATAAATAGGTAGGGCATAGGAAATTGAAGTCATCTCCTTAAGAGATGGGGCCGTGATACACAGACAATGTTGGGCGCAGCATGTCTGGGGTTACGTCCCGGGGAGTGTGCGATAGCTGGGGGACCAAGGATGGGCACAATCCTGGGCCTTGCTGATGCATTAACTCCTTGCTTGGTATAGGGTGGGTTTGCACAACTCACCCTCCCCCATTCGGCCACGGCCAGGGCCTGTCGAGGGGGTTGTTCAGTTATTGTTGAGCAGGGCTGACACTGGAAGGCACATCCAGGTCAGTTCTAGTTAATATGAGTTTGAATTAGCTAGCATACTGGACCCAGATTGCTTGGAGCAATTACCCACC
>QEPC01010552.1:1372867-1405058 GCA_003113815.1 Sphenodon punctatus | reverse complement strand
CATGGAATCTCCTGCCCCGCGTCCCCGCAGCGCAGGCTGGAAATTCTGCGCTGGGGGAAGCAGGGCAGGAGATTCCGCGGGGGGAGGGGAATTCCGCGGGAAATCTGCGATTCGCAGACCCGCGGATCCCTCGGGGCCCTGGAGGAGAACCAGTCAAGGATGGAGCCACGGAAGCCTAGGGAGTGGAGTGAGTGGTCAACAGTATCGAAGGCAGCAGAGAGGTCAAGGAGGACAAGAATGGAGTAGAGGTGATTAGATTTAGCCACAAGAAGATCGTTGGTGATCTTAGCGAGAGCAGTTTCAGTAGAGTGAAGGGGGGTGGAAACCAGATTGGAGGGGGTCAAGGGAGGAGTTGGCGCAGAGGAAGTCGAGGCAGCGGGAGTAGACAACACGTTCAAGAAGTTTGGAAGCAAAAGGAAGGAGTGAGACAGGACAGTAGCTAAAAGGGTCAGAGGGGTCAAGAGTGGACGTTTTGAGGATAGGAGAGACAGTGGTGTGCTTGATGGCAGAGGGGAAGGAGCCAGTAGAGAGGGAGAGGTTGATGATGTGCAGGAGGGAAGGGGCAACAGTGGAAACAATGGAGGTTAGAAGGCGGGAGGGGATGGGGTCAAGTAAAAGGGTTGTTGGAGGAGATTTTCTCAAGGGAGGTGGGAGAGAAGGAGGACAGAGGAGGAGGGGGAGGAGGTAGAGGGGAGGGAGTCAGAAGAGGAGAGGAGAGGAGTGGGAAGCGATGTCAAGGCGGATCTTGTCTGTCTTGGAGCTGAAGAAGGGAGCAAGATCCTGAGCAGAAAGTGAAGAGGGAGGAGGAGGACAGGGGGGGCTTGAGAAGGGAGTCAAGGTGGTGAAGAACAGGCGGCAAGGGTCCCAAGAACAGGACTCAATGCAGGAGACGTAGTAATGCTGTCTAGCGAGGGAGATAGCAGAAGTAAGGGAGGAGAGACAGAATTTGAAGTGAATAAAGTCAGCATGAGAGTGGGATTTGCACCAGCGTTCAAGCAGCACGGGTGCACGAGTGGAGGTGGCAGATACTGGAGGTGAGCCAAGGACGGAGGTTGTGGGAGCAGCCAGGGCGGGAGGAGAGGAGGGCAAGGGAGCCAAGTGTGGAGGGGAGAGAAGCATTGAAAGCAGAAATGGCAGAGTCAGGGGAGGAGGAGGAGGGAAAAGAGAGGCGGCAAAGTCCAGGGGGTTAATGGCCTGCAGGTCACGGAAGGGGCATGGAGACAGGGAAGAGGAGTGGACAGTGGGAGACATTGAAAGAGGCAAGGAAGTTGTCAGAGATGGGATGAGGACCGAAGGAGAGATCAGACAGAGCAGTTCCTAGAGAAGACGAGGTCAAAAGAATGGCCGTTAGCAACCACACTAACGGCCCCTTCTTGGGGATAGAACTGGACACCAAAGAGGAGTCACACCTCCCCCAAGATGAACTAGTCCCCTTCTTGGGACGATCAGGCAATGTCTCGCGCATGCAAAAGTCACTTTGTGTCAACTGCAGGGCCTCTTGGGTAGCCTGAACTGCACCTGCCGCGTGGTAGCGCCGGGCTGGGCCTTTCTTTCCTGTCTCTACGCCATGGTAGCAGGCAACCTCCCCTCCCCCCCCTCCACGGCCTCCAACTACCATATATGAGTGAAAGCAGACATGAAAGAAGATCTCCTGATTTGGCCTATTCTTGTCTGCCTTCAATGGGGTGAGACTCTGGAGGCAACAATTGCTGCTGGAGGCTGAACTACAAGTCCAGTCCGACACAGCCGGGTCCCTGGGCTTTGGTATCTACTTCAGGGGAAAGTGGTGCGATGCCCCATGGCCCTCCACATGGGTGGAGTCAGGAGCAACCCGGGACCTCACCTTCCTCGAGCTCTACCCTATCATGCTCACGGTTCATTTGTGTCCCGGAGAATTCGCCAACAAAACCGTCCTGTTCTGGTGCAACAATCTAGCTGTGGTTCATGTTCTCAACAACCTGTCCTCCAGATCCACCAGGGTAATGGGGCTGGTCAGGGCCTTCGTGCTGCAGTGACTAAATAACGTTTTGTTTACATCTAAGCAAGTCTTGGGAGTAAAAAAACGGCATAGCCGATGCACTCTCCCGCCGCCAGATGGACCGCTTCCGCCAACTGGCACCAGAAGCTAGCGAGGAGCCCAAAGCCATGCCGCCCCATATGTGGAGCATTGGACAGTACAACTGTACAAGGCGGTGCAAGGTTCACTAGCACCCAGCACCAGGGAGGCATACCTCCAGGCATTCTCCCAGTTCCAGCAATTCAGAACGGGCATGGGTTGGAACCTGGGTTTCCCCATACCGGAGTGACAAGTGTTGCAGTTCGCCATGTCACAGCGCATGAGTGGCCTCACACCAGCCACAATAGCTGGCAAACTAGCAGCAGTCTCATCACCAAGCTAGCAGCCACACCATCCCAGACCGAGGTTTCTTTTCCAGTAAATTGATCGAATCCTGGGCTCATCAACGAGGTCCCAGGGCAGACACCAGGTTTCCCATCACCCCGGAGATCCTCACGGCATTGGCAGACTCCCACCCTCAGATTTGTTTCAGTGGGTTTGAAGCCACACTATTTGGCGCGGCCTTCAAGTTGGCCTTCTTCGGAGTCTTCTAAGTCGGCGAACTGATGGCAGCGTCTAAGTGGGACCTGGCTGTCAGGGTAGTAAGCGAGAAAGACATCTCAATTCAGGGCCAGTCCCTCCATATCCTCCTCCACACCTCAAAAAATGATCAAAGGTCCAGGGGTCAAACAATAACACTCCACTCGGCAAGCTCACCCAAGCTGTGCCCGGTGGCAGCAACACGACAATACATGACCATCTGCCCTAACTTTCCTGGCCCTTTTCTCATACACATAGACGGTGCGCCTTTGACCCGCCACCAATTTTCTGCTGTCCTTTACCGAGCACTGCGCAAAATACACCAGCCAGCCCACTGCTTTAGTTCCCACTCCTTCCGCATAGGCACAGCGAGCAATTGGCCTGCCGGATGACAAAATCCGGGAAATATGGAGATGGAGATTGGGTGCATTCCGATCATACGTGCGTGGCTTAGCACAATAGGCCCACCTGTATTAACCAGGTACAGTAATGGCTTATTGCGTGGTTGATGACCATTGAAAACAAATACAATACAAAGCCCCAAAACAGGCATAAACACAATACAAATATGCCAATAATACAAAATAGGATAATATAAAATAAAAAAGTTGCTCGTCCCACCAGGGGGAAAATAAAACCATAACAGTACAAAGATATAATTTACACATTTTTAAAACAAATAAATTACAGTACCCTGGAACAAGAAAGGACTACAATCTGTTCCAATCCTAACCCCCATATTTCCAGGGTACTCGGGCCAGTCAGCAGCTCCTCAGCCCGAATTCTCAAAAATAAAATAACGAATTCAGTTTTAAATTTGGCAGAGCCTAAACACCAGGAAATTCTTACAACTATGAAAAGATTGGTGCAAAAAAGAAGCACTATTCAAAATAACCTGCAGCTCCGGGCTATCCAAGAGAAAGCTTAGAAGAACCAGCTCAGACCTACCAGGGAATTTCCCCAGCAGGGGTTGTAAAAGATTCTCTCTGAGGCTGTCATACAGATGGCAAAAGAGAATAATATGCCCTACCAATTCTGTGGAGAAATAGTCAAACGGGCATACTCGCTCAGAAAAAGGAATACCTTGAAAGCACCCCTCCAGAACCTGTGATGGGACGCCATTAACATGTGCTTGAAAAATAAGTTGTTTAGCCCTCATTGAGATAGGCGATAACAAGTACTTGGCCATCTGACCCATACTAGGAACCCATAAAAGGTACATCGCTAAATGAGGAGAGGCACCAATTCTGCTTATTTCCATTTGCCGTTCTATATCACTAATTCTGGTTAGAAGCTCCTTAGCTATTGTATCTGGAAGCTTATGGGCCAGATAAACCTTAGACACCCCCATTTTATTCAGGAAAATATCTATACTCTCATCCCAAGGGTTCACAAATGCATCCCCTTCCACCTCCCTCAGTAAAGGTGAACTCCGGTGAAGGAACAGTTTACACCAAAACTTGGCAGTCAAATTCCATGGCCAATGATTGCCAGGATTTTGGGCCCAACTCAGTCCTAGCTACAACATGTGGGACGCTTTTTGGATTCCCCAGCAGGCTCATCAAGAATTTTGATTGCACTGAGTTGACCCTATGCGCCAAGGAGGGAGCCCAGAGTTCCGCCCCATACAACAATTGGGCTCTCACCTTACTATTAAACACCTGTATTGCCAGTTCAACTACTCTTCGATCCTGTCGTTTAAACAGGCTATAAATAGCTTGTGAGGGACCTTTGGCTGCAATAATTGCTCTGGTAACATGCTCATTCCAGTTACCAGATTTGTGAAAGAGGCAGATACGGCCGCAAAAAGATGGAACCTGTTCTACCGAATGCCCCTCTATATACCATTTGTGAATTTTACGTCTGTTGGAAAAGATCATCACCTTGGATTTCCCAGAGTTGATGGATAATTTGTTAATGGAGCAGAAGGTGGCAAAGGAATTCGATTGCCTAGTGAGCCCTAACCTGGTCTGCGACAGCAATGCCACATCATCTGCATAACTGAGACAGCCCACTGCCCTAGAGCTAAGTTTAGGTGGAAAAAACTTGGGATCAGCCATTAAGGAAAATACATCATTAATATAAAAATTAAAGAGCAGGGGGGCAAGAACACAACCCTGCCTCACCCCCCTATGAACATTTACCGGAGAAGTGACATGGCCAATTCCACCAACCCTAACCACTAGGGAAGAGTTAGCATGCAAAGAACAAATCAGGCTGGCAAGTCTTCTGTCAACAGAGGATCCCTGGAGCTTACCCCACAAAATATCCCTATCCACAGAATCAAATGCGGCCTTGAGATCCAAAAAGGCCACACAAAAGGAGCCGTTGAGAGCTCTATATTTGGACATTAGGTGGAATAAGATGTAACACTGCTCAATGGTAGAACGGCCCTTCTGGAAACCAGCTTGCTCCCAGGCTAATATATTAGCCTCACGCATCTAATCCAAAAGCTTGCCAAAAAGAAGTTTGGCATAAAATTTTCCCCACCACACACAGAAGGCTGATAGGCCTATAATTGGACTGGTTTGATCTAAGACCTTTTTAAATACAGGGATAACTACAGCCTTTGTCCAAACTATGGGAATTCTACCAGAGTTATTTATAACAGTGAATAATGCTGCTAGGAGGGGAATCCACCAATCTTTGCAGAACTTAATAAACTCAATATGGATGGAATCCAGACCGGGGGGTCTTATGATTTTTAAAGGAATCTACCAGGGCTTCTACCTTGGCCTCCAAAACTGGGGGCCAAGAAGGTAGCTCATCCAAGTCCGGAAACAAATCATCCCGGGATTGGATTCCATCACCTACATCAAACAAGTCACTGAAGTATTCCATCCATGTATGAGGAGGACCTGGGAAGTTTGAAACCCTCAATTCTCTACTAGTGGAGCCATTAACTAACTGCCTAAATTTCCTTACATCCTTTTGATCTGCAGCCTGCAGTAATCCAATCCATCTGGCCTCTAAGTATTCCCTCTTTTTTCCTTTGATCAATTTCTTATACTCTAATCTCAGGACCGAGTGTTCAGGGGGTAATTTGCTCGAGGACCTTCTCCTGTAGGCTTGGTAGAGAGCATTCAGTCTACCACAAATAGATTGACACTCCCTATCAAACCAGATTTTCCCATTATTGGCATTGGGAGTATTCAGGCCCCCAACCGACGCTTGAACATGTCAGGAGAGTTCCACACCAAGCTGATGAAATAAACTCACTGTAACCTCACTCCCCTCAGAGCACAGCAGTTGAGTCCACAGTTGGCAAATATCGGGCTGGGATATTCACTCAGCTAAGGAATCGGCCAAACCTTGGCTCCAAGGAGGTTCCCTACAGATTCCCAGATGTAATTCCTCGGTACCTAAGAAAGTGCCATGCCCTGGGTTTGGACACGACATGTTCAAATCGAGGGTTAAAGGAAGATGGTACCCAATCAGTGCTGTCCCTACTGCAAAATCACTGACGTAGGTGAGCATCGCTGTGGAAACCAAGATATAGTCCACTACACTGGACCCATGTGAATCCAGATGAGTATATTCTCCATCTGGGTCATTGAATTCTGACCCATTGAGGATACAAAGATTATAACTGCCAGCCATCTTAGCCAGTTTGATCCCAGAGGAATTAATATGCTCGTCTTTAGATATCCTGGAATTAAGGATCTCGGGCCTCACCTCTAAACACACATCACAATAAGGTTCCATAGCAAGATCATCCAGACCCAATCTGGCATTGAAATCCCCAGTAACCAGGACTAGCCCCTCCGGGTAGTCAGAGCACAGCTCACCTATAAAGTTTTCCAGCCTTAACCACATATCTTCTCTGAAAGAACCAGCATTACATGGGGGGATATAGACTGTGAGAATAAGAAGGGTTATATTCTCCAGTTTTGCCACAAAGCCCAACGCCAAGTGCGGGGCAGAAGCTTCTTTAAAATCCCTAAAAGTTAGGGACTGGGCTACAAAGCACCCCAGTCCCCCACAGGGCCTGCCCCTAGCATGCAAATTTATAGCAGGGAGCACCAAGGACCTATATCCCTCCAATTCCATAGGCCCCTTAGCCCACATCTCTTGCAGCAGTATGATTTGATAACTTTTGAGGCCAGCAATGGAGCCCACCTCCTCCTTATGTCTCTCCCATCTGGCTATATTCTAGAATGGGTCCAGAGCAAGGGGAGACGGGTAGTCATGGAGTTACGGCAGGTGTATGTACATAGACCGATTTAGAAGAATCCATGCCTTCATCATCTCCATCAACATACTAAGTTGAAGAGATTGGGCATTCAGCTGGGTACAAAGGTCCTCTAGCTGAGAATTTAGTTTAGCCACCAAATCCCCAATTAAATAGCATTGTTCACTCATAAGCTCTAAAAAGGAGGAATCGGGCCTGTGTGTCAAAGGAGGGGCATCGGGGGGCAGCTTTCCACTCCCCTGTGCTAAAGGCGAGAGACTAGAGATGATTTCGGAGGGATCTTGCAAAATTTCACCAGTCACCTCTGCACTACCTAATTGGGACTCAGTATTTGCTAGTCCTAATGAAACATGTGCCTCCTCAGGGACAGTTCTTAACTGGGGGCTCTTCAGGAAGTCCTCTAGGCTAAGTTGTTTAGCTAGGGACCGAGCTCTAGTCACCATCCCCTGCTGCTTCTTCCTTTTAGTCATGGTCCCACTTCCCTAAGAGACCCGACTGCGTTCTATTCCACAGATGATTCCAATCAGACATGCAGATCAAAAAGCTGTTCAACAGGTTCGCATAGCAGAATTCTGCTGGGGGAGGGGATGCACCACCAACCAAATTGTCACTACCCCCACCAATACACCGGAACAGTGAAGGCTAAGTAGGCGCCCAAGAATTAATTCCACACCCACCAACTGGATACCCCTCCCACAAACTTCCAAAGCAACTCAAGTCTTTACAAATCCGATATCACAAGGCAGCTCGCAATACTATCAGCCCCTAAATCCCCTACAATCCCTGAAGGGCCCCAAAGGGCTGCACCCCTTGGTCACGGCCCTTTGGCTCGTGGCTGCTGGCTTGCGGCCTGCAGCAAAGCCGCAGGCTTGCGGCCTGCAGCAAAGCCGCAGGCATCTCCCTTTAATGCCCCCCGGGCTACTTCCGGGTGCGGGTGGGGGGGGAGGAGGAAGGAGGAGTCCCAGTTCTAGGCTCCCCCAAGCCCCTGCACTCGCAATCCTTTTCTTCCCCGCAGGTGGATGGCGGGGACCTAGCGCAGCAGCGGCAGCACAAGGTCAGCCCAGTAGGAGCAGCAGCAGCAGGCGGCCGTATTAACCAAGATCTGTTTTCTCAACAGGACCAAGAACGGAAGGCCAGCGCAAGCGGATATGGATAGCTGGCCACAGTATTGTGTATTGGGCAGGCAAAGTCGTGGGCCGCACCCACTGGGGCTCCCAGCTGGGCCTCAGAGACAAGGCCGAAGTTGTCTGGAAGGCCAGAAGTGACATAAGGTGAGAACAGCTGATGCCGCTGATCCAGGGGGCTTCCGGGGGCGGCACCCCGATATTTTGATAGTGCACCTGGGTGAGAACAATCTTCCAAAATCAACTGGGCTTGAACTAGTGGTAAGGATAAAGAGGGACTGGGTAGAAGCCCGCAGGCTACTGCCTGCCACCAAGTTGATATGGTCACACATGATCGAGAGGATCAGATGGGCCAACACGATCCGCCCGGGTAGAGTAGATAGGGTACGCAAGAAGATCAATAATAAAGTGGAAAAGTTGGTCCTCGCCCACAGCGGGGACATCATTGTCCACAGTGGAGTTCACTTTTTGTGGCCCGAATTGTACAGGGCAGACGGAGTGCGCCTCTCTGATGAGGGTATCCAGATGTACCTGACGGCCATAAAAGAAAAGCTGCTACAGTGTATCTGAGGCCGGGCTTGGGGGACTCAAACTAGTCAAGCATCCGCTGACAGTTTGCTGTGGCAGGGACCCAGGGTATTAATAATTAATAGGTTTCAGTAGAGTTGGCTGTTCGTTAAGTCATCTCCTTACGAGATGGGGCCACGAGCAAAGCTAGAGCAGGGGCGGCCAGCTTCCAACTCAGGCCCAGAAGGGAGGGACGAGCTATACACCGGAGGACAAGGGTGGTTCCTGTGGCAGCCACCGCCTCCTTTCTACTTCGGTCACGAGAGGTCCCGTACCGCCCCGACCAGTCGGGAGGCTGGAGTGAGAGTGACCTAGTAGCAGTTAAACGTTACGCAGTACCGAGGGACAGCGGACCGTTCACGTTTAGATGTTTCAGTTAAATGTTACATTAATTAGTTAAAAGTATAGTCTAGGCTGGGCCCAGGAGGGAGGATGCCCCCTCCCCGACTTTAACAACAGTCAATAAAAATGCGGCCTTTAAATCCCAACATTTGTGCGGGACTTCTGGGGCGTGCTGGGGCAATGTGGACTTATGTCACTGCTCAAGGGGCAAAAAGTCAGACCACTTAACCAGGATTTCTAGCAGGCCAGTCAAATATTAAGGCCTACATTTTCCAAACCTTTGGGCGGCTGGCTTAAGAACTTGTTTCTCAAGTGGCTGGGCAATGGCTCAGCAATTTCTCAAATGTAGGTCTCATGCAGATGTCCCAAAAATCAGCACTTTATAACCTAGTCATACAAAATCTATTTAGGCCTTTGTTTTGGCCAACTTTCAGCCCTGGCTTCCGCATGCCTCTTGGCAATGTTTTTTTTTTAAATGGGAAACCCAATACAACTTGGGAAAATATCTTTAGATTAAAACCTCTCCTTTTGGCCAAGGTTCAGTAAATTGTATTTGTAAAACCATAAAGAAATAATACTTCGCAAGAAAACTACCACTGACAATCTTATCTTAGGAGTTTGGTCATCTGTTTCTTTGTTCAATACATAATACTTTGAAGATGTTAATTCCCTTTATTTGTTGCCAATCAAGGAGGTTTTGAAAGCTGAAACCTGACCTTTTCCGTGTTTGCCTGTGCTGGGTGCTAACGGACTCTCCTCTCCACTAAAGCAGTTACTCATCACAGGAGCATTTCTGCAATGTGCCAACACTGTTTTCCAATTTCATACTGACCGAGCACACGCACAGCTGTTCATATTGTTGCCATAATCCCAAAATCAATTGTGCCTTTGAAATGAGGGATGCGCGCACACGCATACACCCATAAAGAGCCTCACTGAACTTCTTTTCATTAGCAACCTGTAACAGTTCTGAACTACTCTAGTGCAGGGTGATGGTGCACCAGCATGAAGCTGTCAGAAGAAAGGTTTTTAAACCCCAGTACAGAAGGCACCACAATGTAACCCACTCTTTGCTGTATGCCAGAGTGGGGAACTTTCTTTCCTTCCAGCAGGCCACTTTGAAAATGAGTACACGTTCTGCAGGCAGGATAGGAGCTGGGGGCGGGAATGATTAAAATAGGGGTGGGTAACCCCAAGCTCAGGGGCCAAAGGCAGCCTGCAGCTTGTTTTTATTTGGTCTTTTTCCAGTTCCTGGATCTGGCCCCTAGATCCAGTTCCTACGCCCAAGCACTAAAAAAACTAAAGCTAGGAGCAGAGATTAAGGGTTGCACACAAGGATAAGTGACAGATCCATGGCACCATGATCTGAAAATAGAGGTTACTTACCAGTAACTCTGTTCTTCGAGAGAGCGCCGCGTATTCTCACTTCCTGCTTCGCAGGCACCGGAAAACCTCTCGTCAGCAGTATCCAAACAGAATAGGCCTGGAAAAGACTAGAATATGGTGAGGGCTCCGCCCCTCCATCTCCCTCCCATCCTGAGAAAAGCACGGGCCCGCATCACATGGGATGGGCTAGTATAAATAGGGGGAGGAGCCCTCGCTGCCTCAGTTCCTTCCAACCCCAGTCCGGAAGACCCCAGCAATGTCCATCCTAGACTGAGGGGAAGGAGGGCGGGATGTGAGAATACGCGGAGTTCTCTCGAAGAACAGAGTTACTGGTAAGTAACCTCTATTTCTTCTTCGAGGATCTACGTGATTCTCACTCTTGGGAGAGTAATACACAGTTGTATCACCTATCTCTAGGAGGAGGGAGTCGAGGAAGTCAATCAAACAGCGAATTCAGAACCGCTTTCCCCACCTGGGAATCTGACCTGGCTGCAAGGTCCAACAAGTAGTGCTTCGGAAAGGTATGCACTGACGCCCATGTGGCAGCTCTACAAATGTCCGGGATCAGGATCCCATGGAAATTAGCAAGAGACGCAGCAGTAGCTCTAGTGGAATGCGCTCTTAGGCCCAAGGGTGGGACTTTATTTGCTAAAGCGTAACATTTCTGTATGCATAGGGTAATCCATTTGGAAAGCCGTTGTGAGGAGATCTTAACCCCAAGCTTCTGTTCTCCATAAGATATAAACAGTGAGTCACATGCTCTAGTGCTCCTGGTTCTGTCAATGTAGAAAGCCAACGCTCTCTTAACATCCAAAGTGTGAAGAATCCGTTCTGCGTATGAACCATGAGGTTTTGGAAAGAACACTGGTAATGAAATTGTCTGATTAAGGTGAAAAGGAGAAACTACCTTCGGAACAAAGGCAGGATCATTGCCGAGGCATAATTGGCGATCCTAAACGATAAGGAGTCGGAGGAGAACATTTTCCATCCCAACACATCCAATCTCCTTCCCTCCCTATCCGATGGAGATGTCTGTACCACTCCCACTCAGGATTTTACTGATGCTGCCGCAATTACCAGGGAGTTGGGAGGTATGGAATATCTACACACCTTCCTTGGGGACAGCATATAGGGAGTCCGCCAATTTATTAGTGGGTGTCACAGAAGCGGCTTTATTCCAAATGGCTGAGGCAGGTTCCATTAGCTGTTCTGATAGTGGCAACATTATGTGGCCTGATTCACCTGCCCCTAAAATCCCAAATATTGGCCCAGTCTGGGACTTTTTGACTGCCCTGGTAGGGAGCTTAGGGAGGGAGGCGGCCATCCTACGTAGCATCGCCTGAAAGGCCTTGGAGTCTTCAGTAGCCAGGGATAGATTTGGATCCAATATGACGTCAGGAGGAGGAGGAGATAGTTTCATCTTCCTCCAGAGATGGTGAGGCTGAGGAAGATGACCGGGATGCAGATCTCCCTGGGGAGGCTACTGTGGCTGGAGCCAGTACCGATGGTACCGCTTTGTCCCTTGGGTTCCCCAGCAGTGAAGTCAACAACTCTGTGGCCCCGGAGGGTGCTAACCTTTCACCGTGATGTTGAGTAGTCACAGCCTCCGGCGGTGCTGTTGTACGGTGCCCGGTGTCAGCGCTCCCAGTGTTCTGTAGGGCCGGTGCCGAGCCCGCATCCGAGGGTGGAGGGCAGGATATAGTTACTGTCGGTGCCACCCTCGGTGGAAGTGGGGGCACATAGGAACGTGCCAGACCTGAACGTGCTAAGATATCGAAATCCGCCCGTGTTGTGTATGGCGAGGGGCTCCGGGATCGGTAGCGGTAGCCTTGAGAGTAGGTATAATCATTATGCCGGTCCCTAGGATAATAGGGTGAACAGCATGAACATGGTGAGCGGGACCTGCATTCCTGGTGGTACCTCAGCGGGGTTCCATGCTCGTCCCGGTACTGTGGAGATCTGGATCTTGAGCAGTAGCGTCTATGGGACTGGGCGCACGTGTCCCTGGGTACCGGTGTCGGGAGTGATAGTAGGGGGGAGGAATGGCCCGTGCAGGCGGTACCGGTTGCGGAAGCTGCAATTGCAGTGCCACACTCGGTCTCGACGGTGTTAACTCGCCCCGCATGTGTTGCAGTTGGGGAGCTGCCACGTCCCCCATGTCTGCCCGTTCCGGCATATCTCGTGTAGAGCTCGTCTACTTCTCCCCTTCCACCCGTCTAGTGCCCCGTTCCGAAGAACGAGCGGTGCTGTGCGCGCGGGGGAGCTTGGTACTGCCCTCTGCTGGCCGAGCAGTGCCGTGGACACGGTCTCCGCCGGCGGGGACAGTATCGCAGTTCTCTGTTCCGGTAGGGACCCGTCAGTACCGGGTTGTGCCGGTTCCGTCGGTGCCTTCTGCGCCAGTTCCATTGCCGATGTCGCCGAGGGGGGATCCTAAGAGGCCCCTCTTCTCCACCCTCTAGTGCCCTCTTTGTTAGTATACCCTGCAGGCGCAGTGCTCTGGTGCGTTTAGCCTTGTTCGATAGTACTGAACAAGCTCTGCATGGCTGAGTATTATGGGCTTCACCCAAACAGGCTAGGCAGTGAGTTTGCTGATCGCTGACTGATCGAGTAGTGGGGCAGGAGCTACACCTCTTAAAGCCTGGTTGCTTGGGCATTCCCAATCACCCTGAAGGGCGAATTGTGCCCGGGGGAAGGACCCCGCGGGCTAGGGCGGCACTCACTAACTCACAGTTCTTCTTTCCTTTACTACTGACCAACGCTGAGTAGCGCTGCAAGGTCTTCCAACGCCACGCAGTTGGAAGGAACTGACGCGGTGAGGGCTCCTCCCCGTTTATACTAACCCATCCCACGTGATGCGGGCCCATGCTTTTCTCAGGATGGGAGGGGGTGGAGCCCTCACCATATTCTAGTCTTTTCCAGGCATATTCTGCCTGGATACTGCTGACGAGAGGTTTTTCGGTGCCTGCGGAGCAGGAAGTGAATCCCAAGAGTGAGAATCATGGAGATCCTCGAAGAAGAACTCCCTCTTCCTGAGCGCACGCCTGCAGCACCCCCATTCTCAATTTCTATGTAGCCCTCAGAGCTTGTACCTCATTTTCAAAGTGGCCCCATGGAAGAAAATGGTTTGGTTAAGGGTATACACAAGGAGAGGAAGTAAGAGGAGAGGGTTCAGATCACCATGGATCTGTGCCATGAATCCATCCCCTGTCCTTGAGCGCATGCCCTCATCTCCATTCCCTCCCCCTGAACTCACTCACTCAGCACTTGAGGGGGAAACTGGATCCACAGACCGGATCCAAGAATTTAAAAGGGACCAAGCCACCTGGCATAAAGCCTAGCTAAAGCTCCCTCCTTGTACATTCAATTATTTAGTTTAGAGGGGGCCAGGCTGATGATGCACATGATCCCACTTGATCCAGATGCCAACCTTGGGCAATCAAGACCCCTCCCACTGGCTCTGACACACCACCCTGGGGCCCCTTTCTCAAGAGTCTCTCATGAGGGACCTTATCAAATGCTTTCTGGAAATCCAGGTACACTATATCTACCGGGTCTCCCTTGTCCACATGCTTATTTACACCCTCAAAGAATTACAACAGATTAGTGAGACAAGACTTACATTTACTAAATCCATGTTGACTCTTCCCCATTAAGCCATGTTTGTCAACATGCCCTGTAAATCTGTCCTTAATGATGGTTAGCTGTCCTTAACTTTGGACCCCCCTTTCCTCCAACCCTGCCCTCAAGTGCAGGCACAGAAAAAACAAGAATCAGGTCCACTGCATTTAACACCCAACATAAACGGCCCAGGGCCCTGAAAGACCACCTCTCCCCCCTCACGTCCCGTTGCAGTCTCCAAGGTCAGCCAGGAGTGCCCTCTTGCAGGTACCCTCTGCCCATCAAGTTCACACAAGGGCATGCACAGAAGTATTCTCCATGGTTACCCTACAAATATGAAACTCCCTCCCCTTGGAGATTTTTCTAAGTCTGAGCCTGCTCAACTTCTGGAAGCAACGCAAGATTTTTTTTTTTGGCCAGTTGCTTGGCAGAAAGGGATAGGGGAGTGGTGGGTAGGGGGATTTGACTTGGTTTTATTGGGGTGTTTTTATATTTGGTCTTATTCTGGGCATTTTTGACTGGTTTTATGTATTGTAACCTGCCCGGAGCGTTAATTGGAAGGGCAGGATAAAAAATGTGAATGAATGAACGAAGCCATTAGCTACAGAGCCATGCCAAGCACGTCCTCAGTACAAAGCAAAGATGTATGGACACATGCTTATACAAGTAATAGTTAATCCTCACTGGACACTGAACAAGGAAAAGAGGCTCAATACAGTACCCAACAAGTGTGTGCTGTGATGTAGAAGAGACGCTAGGATAAGGCCAATAAACCCATCTCCACTTACAACCTTGGCTTCCCCAAGGGCACTAACCAGACGCGCCTTTGGTCACGGTAAAGGCTGGAATAAGATTTCCTGGAGAACAGCTACTCCTTACAAACAGATACAGAAGGAAGCTACGAAGGCCGCATGTCACATTTCACTGTCCTACACTGTTGAAAAGACCTTTTTTAAAAAAAAAAAAAAAAAAAAAAACCACCTCCAAACCTCTAAGGCTGGCACAATGGCCAGAAGTGCCTCCCAGTCTCTTTACCGAATGCCTCACTACAAACAAATAAAATAAATAAAAAGGAAAGGACTTCAGATATCAACGCAGTCTTTATTGAAGCTATTCAAGGCAGGGAAAAAACTTCCTCCTCACGCATTCAGTGACCCCCATCGTAACCGGAAGCTGCTCTGAGCTGGATGTCAATAAAACATTCAAGCTGTTCCATGCAGTAACATTTTGTTTGCTTTTCATAAGAGGTAAGGAAAGAACCAAGGCCAAAACTCTTGCCTCAGATCTGTGCTCCGCCCCCTTCGAAATGGGTACTTGAAAGGCTGACAGACAAAGCCATAGCTTAAGTGTTCGCAGCAAGGCAGCCCTCGCTTGGACTTTGGCTTTGTTACCAATCAACACGGGCTGGGGGGGAAGCTAAAGGGGACAGATGAGGGTTGATAGGTGACTACCAGTGGCCTTAATACCAGTTAGGGCTGCTCTAACCTCCACCAGCTTCCCATGAAAGTATATGGTGCTCTAGCCACACCTCCCTTTTGCCCTGGAGGCAGAGGCAAAAGGGAGGATGTGATGTGTGTGTGCACGTAAAATCATGTCAGTTCTGACTCTGGGAGTCTCAAGTTGGCGGTAACGGGTGTGAGCACCACATTTCCCTGTCTCCACCCCACCCAAGAATCAGTGCTGATCGGATTTTACACACACACACCCCTCTGCCCTCTCTCTCCACTTAGGAAGGGTGGAAAGGGGACTTGAAATGGAGAAACCTGGTGCTAACTTAATCTGAGCGTCAGTTTTCTCTGTCTCCAGGTCCATTTCCTTAAGATCTGCTAAAGTAGAATTTCTGATAAAATGAACTTTAGACATGGCTGGAGAAATTCAACTTAAACAGATTCCACTGCACATAACTCTTCTGCATACCTAAATACATGAGTATGCACGGCGTAGGAAGGCCTTTCCTAAAATCTGCAGTGAAATTCATTCCATCCATCAGATAATGTTGCATATGCCCATGTAATATTAAAATGCATGGAAGTGACATTGCACTTACCAGGAGAAATACATATCTATAAGATTTCCAAACTCTGCAGTTTATTCTACCACAGTGGCATGACGCAACACAGTAAAACTCGGCCAGGTGTGAACCAAGTCCTAAGTGGCCAAAAGTACTCAAAAGTGGATGGTTGTAGAGGAGCGCTAAGTGCCAACCATGACCTTACACCAGCCACATCAAATCCTCCAAGAGCTGCCAACACACCCTTCTCACTCCAATAGTTCTTGCAGTTATCTCCAAATCACAATAAGTCTTTGTTGTGCAACATGACGGAGGTTCTTTTTCCAACTCGGACACCAACCTTACGTACAACCTTCTTCCTTGGTCTGAACTTCTAACCTTCACTTCACTGCATCTACGGTGGTGAACTATAAAAGTAGCCATTTTTCTTTCATACACAGTGATAAATATCCCGGTTTATTGTTCTACTGCATTTGCTTTTTTAAGAAAAAAAATAATCAATAAAACAAAGCACATGAGCTGATGTGTCTAAATAAAGAAAGGTGTCTTCCTTTCAGACTTTTGTTCACCTGTTCCTGATTTGATCTACATACAGAACATATTTTAAATTCAGGGCATAGCTGACCGATAGGTGCACGCTCCCATACAAGGTTTTTGCCTCCCTCCTCGGTCTTTAAATAATTGTGCTTACAAAGCAAGACAGCAACTCCTTACGACTTCTTCTACTCCTTCGCAAAATGCCTGGGGCAATAAAGAAGGATTTCTGACTAAACATTTTTCAATCAGCATTCAACAGTCTAGGAGACAGACTCTTCAAAGGCCTAACAGCTTCTTCAAACCACAAGTAAAACATTCCTAGTTATGAAAACATTTTTAATTGTTAAAAGGTAATATAAAATTAAAAAGTTCTGCTGGTTGATAATTGCATGGGAAAACGCAAACCGACGCACCGACGGCATGACCCCATCTTGTGGCCTGCTACTTTTTCTGCAAATTGTCTATAAAAATGGAAAATCACTAATTAGCATTAGAACCACTGATTCAGCTGCTTTTGTATTTTAATAGGAGTCATTTGCCTTTTTAAAAAAAAAAAAAAAAATTAAATCAGCCCTTTATATATTAAAAAAGAGGGCTCAGGATTATGCTGTTCCTTAAAGTGTGTGTACATTAAGGAGAGGCTGATTGGATTAAATTATCCAATTTTTCCTTTGGAAATTAAATGGGCAAGTTGTATAAGCAGAAACATGCAGTGTGTTGCCTACTCAGCGTTATAAAACACATACAGGATGAGTCAGCCTAGATTAAAGCCAGCAAGAGTCATTAGTGACTGGCCAGAGCTGTATTGTGTTCTGTTCTCTCACACACTCACTCTCAGGCAACTAAACAGATATCCAAAACTTTGGGGGCTCCAACAACAGACTCCTTAATACAGTAGGTGTATACACAACCACACACGCTGTGCCTTTACATCTACAATTACCCTGTTAGAGACACATGCAAAACTTTCTATATAGTTTAGGTTTATTTGTGTGTATTATATGTACACACACACATATATATACATATGCATATAATATAGACAAATGGAGAAATCTAGAGTAGCATTGGGGAGCTGCAAGCCCAGGGGCCAAATGTGGCCTGCACCTATAAGGATTTTTTTGGCTCCTTTCTAGTTGGTCTGGATTTGTCCCCTAGATACAGTTCCTACCCCCAAGTGCTGAAAGACTGCGCTCAGAGTAAGGGAGCAGTTGAGGGCGTGCACACAAGGCCAGGGGACAGATCTATGTCACAGATCCATGATCTGGACCCCACCCTTCCTGAGCGCACCCCTTAAGTGCCCCCGCTCCCCCAACCTACGTGGCCCACGGAGCTTGTACTAATTTTCAAAGTGACCCCTGCGAGGGCAAATATTCCCTAACCGAGGTCTAGACTGTGTACTTGCAGCATTGGACCCCAAAAGTAGTAGATGCCACGTATGGCCAAGCTAGGAGCACTCTCAGCTGGTGCCTTACCCTCCACAGATCGCTTTTAGCCGTGCTGGAAACAATATGCAAAGCGACAGAGCTGCACAGGGAAAACTTTGCAAAGGACTAGCTCCAGAACGGAGCGTTCTGACGCACCCAGAGGCTTCCCCCTTCCTTGACTTCTTCCTGCAGACCAGTGGAAAATACATAGTGGTCTACAGGCAATGGGGAGCCTCCAGGGGCCAGATGAAGGGGGTGCCATGAACCAGAAGTGTACCACAGACCGGAAGATCCTCACTCCGATCTATGCTGTTAAACCTTTGGAGAATGGGTACAACCTTATTTCTTCAGGACAGCAGGACAAGAGGGGGTGGAATGGCGATGGTAAGTTACCATGGCAAATCTGTATCCTACCTTTCAAACAAGGAGGGTTTGTTTGCTTGCCTTGTTGGAGCAGAAGAGGATTATTTCCCTACTAACTGCCTCTGGACATCGAGGAAGCCAGATACATACCTGCCAAACAGAGATGCCACATTGCAGAGGAACTCTGTGAAACTTGGAAGAGAAGGGATTCCTGGAAAAAGTGAGCCTGTGATGTAATGTAATCCTCGGAGGTGGTTTGTTTTTTCCCTTCCTAATCCACCGTCAGCAGCAAAAGAAATTAAAAACCAGATGATCCAGGATGAAAAGGGCAGGGGCAAACTGCCACATATTTCCCCAAGATGCTCTATCCACAGATGACACTCGCGGGTGGTTTTAGCAGTACGGTAAATCCCATGGCCTTGGAAATCCTTGAACGCTACAGCAGGAACACAGGGCTGGGCGGCTCTGTCCCTTACTCCAGACTGGTCCAGAGACTAGGTCGGAGACCTTGAGAAACAAAACAAAACGAGACACGGTTACAGGATTACAGACATTCAGAAAAGCAGTCGCCCTTCCCAGACTAGAAATGCATCATGTTCAAGACAAAAAAAAACCAAAGCCGGCCTTACCACAGGGCAACCCAGAGCAGCTGCTCCGGCCCCCATGCTATCTAGAGGGGCTCACAGCGGCCCGACCTACTCCCAGTGGGGCTCAACCATCTTCAGGGACCTGCAGAGGGTGCCATCAAGGGGGTGGGGCTACAGGAGATGGGCTACCAGGGGCCCTGCATTTCACCTTCATGATGGGCACCACAAATTCTAAGGTCAGTCCTGGACAAAATGATCTTTGATTCCTTCAATATCATTACTGAGAAAGAGAGGATGGGCTGTTTGGGGGACACAGAGGGTTGTTTTGTTGCAAATTCTCTGTGTTGCAACACTTGCTGCACGGAGCCAATTCACAACATGGGCGTCGTGACGAAGAGATCAGGGCAAAGTTGCTCTGCAGAGCTAACACTTCATGATGCCTTACAGGGAAGTAGGTGATGGAGAACAACATGGCTGCTTGAGAGCAAGGATTGAATCAACTTCCCACCTGCCTGTCAAATCCTTTTATTAAAGAGCTTTAAAAATTCTCTTCATTGGCCCCAATCCCAGGCTCTGCGGATCCCCCGCGCATCCACACGGAACCTGCGCATCCCCATTGCTGGCACACCGTGCATGCGTCCGCACGTGGCGGCTTGCACAGGGATCCGCGGAGCATGGGATTGCAGCCAACAATATAAAAACGGACCTGTCCCCCAAGACGGGTATTGGAGTGACAAGAAAGAAGAGCATCGGAGGATAAAACCAGAGGACGGTGGCCGGCTCTGGCCCACTGCAGCCCAGGATTCATCTGCTCATCTGTTTGCACACCACCAGAAGATGACCAAGGACCGCCCCAGGGTAGGTAGGCAGGGAAATTGCGATGGCGTATCCCAGGCGGGCCACTCCAGGCCAATGTGGGCCTGGATATTTGTTCAGGGCCCCTCCCTGACCCAGGGAGTGCCAGCCGCAGTTTCCTGCCCCAGACCAGGGAGCTGCCTCACCACCTGCACATTGTCTCCAAGTGTGTCTGGGTAAAAAACCCAACAGACAGCTAATTTCGCTTACCAGCAAATGTCTGACGTAATGTTAGTGAGTGTAAATAAGCATGTGGACAAGGGAGACCCAGTAGAGATAGTGTACCTGGATTTTCAGAAAACATTTGATACGGTCCCTCATGAGAGACTCTTGAGAAAATTAAAAAGTCATGGGATAGGAGATAGTGTCTTACTATGGATCAGATATTGGTTGAAAGAGGGATGTAAAAAGTGGTGTGCCTCAGGGATCTGTATTGGGACCGGTGCTGTTTAATGTATTCATTAATGATTTGGAAAAGGGTCTTAAGAGTGACTGTGAGGTGATCACACTTGCAGACGACACCAAATTATTCAAGGTAGCTAAAACACGAGCAGACTGTGAGGAACTGCAACGAGATCTGACGACACTGGGTGCCTGGGCATCTCAATGGCAGATGAGATTTAATGTGGACAAGTGCAAAGTGATGCATGTGAGGAAAAATAATCCAAACTATGCGTACACAATGCTGGGTACTAAGCTAGGAGTTACCACTCAGGATCTGGGGGTGGTTGTGGACAATACAATGAAATCCACAGCGCAGTAGCAGTCAAAAAAGCAAACAAGATGTTAGGAATTATTCGGAAGGGGATAGAGAATAAAACTGAGGATGTCATAATGTCTCTATACAAATCAATGGTGCGACCGCACCTTGAATACCATGTGCAGTTCTGGTCGCCCCATCTCAAAAAAAACATAGCTGAACTAGAAAAGGTACAGAGAAGGGCAACAAAAATGATCACGGGCATGGAAGGGCTCCCGTATGAGGAGAGGCTTGGTAGGTTGGGGCTCTTCAGTTTGGAGAAGAGACGACAGAGGAGATATGATAGAGGTCTATAAAATCATGAGTGGGGTGGAGCTAATAAACAAGGAACAGTTATTTACCCTCTCAGCTAGTACTAGAACTAGGGAACACGCTACGAAACTCATGAGCGGCAAGTTTAAAACAAATAAAATATTTTTTCACTCGGCGTATAATTGGGTTGTGGAATCTACTGCCAGAGGCTGTGGTAAGGGCCAGTACTATCGCTGGGTTTAAAAGAGGTTTGGACAAGTTTCTGGAAGATAGATCCATTAGAAACTGTTAGCCGGACAGGATCAGGGAACATGACGGGAGCTGGGGGAAAACAACAGGGAATGGATCCCCCTTGTGACCTGTTGGGTGCTTCTCCCAAGCCACCGTGATTGGCCACTGTCGGAGACAGGATGCTGGGCTAGATGGACCACTGGTCTGACCCAGTATGGCTCTTCTTATGTTCTTATCTGTCATCCGCATTTGGCCCCCATGCCTGAGTTTCTCCATCCCTGAATTAGACGATTAATAGAATTTAAAGAAGTGTCATGCTTCAGGAATCCTCCACTTACTTCAGTGAATCTTTGAGGTTCAGGGCTTGTTCACACACAATGCTGGGTGAATATCACCCCCAAGTTAACACCACAGCAGTCACATGTAAAGCTTGTGATTGTGACTCCAAAGGTCGTCTTTGGGTGGTGTAGTTAGTTACCACAGAGTTTAACATAACCCTTGGGCACTGGGTTTGTGTTTCTGGGGTGAGTAGTGGTACTGTGTACTTTCATTACTTATTCTTCTGTCATTTTTTTATTTGTATTTAATGACGTTACGCTGTTTGAGGGCAGATCTAACTATTGACACAATTGGCAAAGTAAATATTGCCAATTGAAATTATTATTGTACCTCTGTGTCCCTGCGCTATTCTATCTGTTTGTTCATTTTATTACTCATTGACTTGGTCATGTAAAGCACAGTGCCACTGTCTCATGCCTGTTTGAGTTTTAAGAAAAGGAAATCCTTTGTGCTCTCAGCTGCTGCCTTCAGGATAAAGACTAGTTAAACCATGTCAAAAGGCAAAGAGAACTTTTTTGGCTTTCCTTTTGGAGGAGTGTTACTCCTTGGTGTAGTGGGGTTTTTGTTGGTATTAAAAACCCATTGGTTGTAACATTTTTCTAGAATGTCGGTTCTCTGTCTCGTAAACCTCTCTGTATAACCTAGCACTCTGCACTCACTGAGCTAGGAGGAATTTCCAAAATAATGGTCGACACTGGGGAAGAGAGAACCGAAGTGACAGAAGGGTGGGAAAGGGAAAAGGAAGAGAGGGAGCAAGGTATGTATTGTGTGTTGTCCGGGGAGGGGCCTGGGCTACCACAAGCAAGTAGAAGGAGGGCACAGTTCAAAAAGGTTTGGGAGCCAGTGGTCTAATCTATGCGTATTACCACTGTATTTGACAAAGTAGTTCAGATGATCTTTTACTTGAACCAACTTTTGTTAATATTTGAGGACCACAAAATCTTTAGCATATTTCCCCCCCACGGCGCCACACCGTAAAATGATGCGCCATGTAAAAAATCCAGTGGGCAGGGTTTAGATGGGACGTCACACGCATGATTAGCCGCTCCTACATTCTTTAGCGCCACGGACTAAATACCTCAATATTGAGGTATTTGCTTAGCTTGCGGTAAGGCTCTCCTGCAGTCGTGTACACGGCTTTTACCTTTAGGATAACTGTTTGTGTGACTGCTGCTATCTGCTAACATTGAGAAAGGGGGAGTTGACCTGTGGGTCACAGCAAGTATGTGAACATGTGTTCAGAGTTATATTTGTTCAAAGACGTGAGTGGTACTTCGCTACCTAACGCCTGTTGACTTTTGAAGGAAGTTAGGTATCTGAGGGTCATTTTTGCTTTTGGAAAGCCCCGCTCCTGGTCATTCAGTGTTTCCAAAGCAAGGAAACTTTGGCTATCCTTCCTCATGCCAAATAGAGTTCTCCCCCTTCACTAGTGTTTCCACTGACAGCAGCAGCATCGTTTTGTGCAATGTGGACTCCATCCAGCTAAAAGGAGTTGCCTGCTTTTTTGCTTTTTTTTTTTGTAAAATCCAAAAATTGGGACAAGGAAGAGGGGCAGAGCCAAAATACAGCTGATACAGGGAAGTTAAATTTACATGAATGTATAGCGTTTATGAATTAACTTCACTGTAGCGCCATTGCCAAGATTTTTCTCAGTTTGCTGGTGTATTAAGTCGTTTTAGACATTTTCTTGGGACATAAGAACATAAGTGTCATACTGGGTCAGACCAATGGTCCATCTAGCCCAGCATCCTGTCTCCGACAGTGGCCAATCACGGTGGCTTGGGAGAAGCACCCAACAGATCACAAGGGGGGATCCAGTCCCTGTTGTTTTGCCCCAGCTCCTGTCATGTTTGTCTGGTTAACAGTTTCTAATGGATCCATCTTCCAGAAACTTGTCCAGACCTCTTTTATACTCAGCTATAGTACTGGCCCTTACCACAGCCTCTGGCAGTAGATTCCACAACCCAATTATACGCTGCGTGAAAAAATATTTTCTGTTATTTGTTTGAAACTTGCCACCCCTGAGTTTCATGGAGTGTCCCCTAGTTCCAGAACTATCTGAGAGGGTAAATATCTGCTCCTTGTTTATTAGTTCCACACCACTCATGATTTTATGCAGACCCTTTCGAGTTCCTGGTCCCTGGATCCAGTTCCTACCCCCAAGCACTGAAAAACCAGAGTTCAAGGTAGGAGAGCACAGAGCTGAGGGCATGCACATAAGGCATGGGGACAGATCCTTGGCAGCAATTTAAGATCAGGACCCTCCTCTTCCCAAGTGCACCCACTCCCCCAACTTCTATGTGGTCCTCAGAGCACATACAGATTTTCAAAGTAGCCTCTGGGAAGGAAAAGGTTCTTCACCCCTGGTCTCAATGCCTTTTATTCTAGGTACCCAATGACCTGCAAACCAGGGGGCTAGACCAGGGATGGGGAAACCTTTTCCCTCCTAGACACCACTTTGAAAATTAGTACAAGCTCTGAGGGCTGCACAGAAGTTGGGGGCGGGGGTGCACTCAAAGAGGGGTGTCCAGATTATGGATCTGCTCTCTCTACCGTGTGCCTGGGAGCTATAGCTGAGCTTTGAACTGGGGTGCTAAGTATCCAAGTGTTTAACCAAGCAATTAGTGATTCTATCTAATATATCTTTGTATTCCTCTGAGATGGTTCCAGGAAGTCTCCTGATCTGCCTTTAGATAACCTTACTGCAAACAGGTGTTGACCCTTACTGACAAACAGGTAACTTAGCAAGTAAATGGAAGGGGGTGGAAGCTACCCCATATGGCTGACTGGTAAGTAGTATTCTTCAACATGAACTCTGCAAGCAGCTATCAGGAAAAAAGTTTTGAAGGTTCACACCAGGAAGGTGATAACTGCTTAAAAATATACCACACACTTTCTGTCTGTAAATTGGTTTCTTTAGCTTTGGGTTTAATAGACCGCCCAAATGCCTTCGCACTGATATTTTTGTACACACACAGAGGTCATTTATGGAAACAGACACAATGCTATATTATTTTTCTATTTCCTCCTTTCTTCCAACAAATGGAAAGAACAGGTTCTGGTTTAAGCATTTAAAGAAATAATTTGTTTAAAAAGCCATTTTAACATTTTGGGGATCAATATTACAACCACCACCCTAGGTGCATAGTACTTTCAGTTTCCCATGCAATGCAATTGGGGTCAAACTGACCCCAACTGCATCAGAGTATCAACCTTGAATAAAACAAATTACAAGTGGGGGAGCACGAAACACCACAGGCCAGTTGAGCCCATTATGGTTGAGGAATACATGGAGTATGGAGTGATAGAAGTTTGCTTTAAAAGTTTTATTAATTTTTTTGTACCCCTCTGGGGGCAATTTGACCCCACCTAGGGTGGCTAGGCTTAAACTGAAGTAGTTACCTCAGTTGCTTGAGTGATGGAATGTGACCTGAGGCACAGAGAGATAAGAGGACGAAAGTTACAAAGCCGTAAGTGCCACTGAAGCATTAACTACCAAATCTTTAACTACCATTAACTACCAAACCACAGCGCCCTGGTTCATTTATTTCAATGGGTGTTAAGCACCAAAATGACAGGTACGTAAACACGCCTTGGCAGCAGGCCACCTAGATGTTTAGGCGGATGGCCACCAAGCAGAAGTCTGCCTCTGATGGCTGGTGTCCCTAAATGACTGATCCACAGTCACAAATGGCAAGTCTGCTGTAGAGCTCGGAACGGAACCCTCTTCACCTAGAATACCTCAGCCACAAAATCATCCTGCTTCTTGTTGGTGAACCATGGCCGTAATCGCAAGCCTTCCGCACGCAGGATCTGTGGGGCTTGTGAATGGCACAATGCCCTCGTAATGGGCAAGCACATGTACCGTGTGCAACATTCAAGGCATGGGATCAGCCCCACTGTCTTCCAAGTCCTTGTGCATGGCACGGCTACGTAAAAATAAATAAATATCAAAAACACGTGGAAGAAACGTGTCATGGTAACTAACACAAATCAGCTCAGAAAGAAAGTTATCAGCGTCAGAAAGTCAACACCGAGCTTTGACTCTCGATCTCATTTTCAAGGGCAGCAAATAAACACGAGTCACAAGAGGTAAAGGGCAACAATGGGAAATGAAGTCAACCGCACAGTTCTGAGTGGGTAAGAGGGAGTCTAGATTACTAATCACCGCATGGGCCAGAGGTAGCTAACTAGGAATGTCTCTGGCTTAAGGAATTCAAGGCAAGCTCAGAGAAGCACCATCTGTTAAATATTTACTGCTGCCGGCCCAAGTGTTAAAGTACAGGAGTTCTGTAGAGAGTTGTTTATCCCCATTTTCGCCTGTACATTACAACCCAGGCACATGATGCAGGATTACTAAAGGATTCGCTGAACTCTGCTACCCATTGTGGCCGTGCTCCAAGCTCAGTTTTACAACAAACAAATGCAGCTAGGCTTTTATTTCCACTGACTTCAAATATAAGCTAACTCAGCTATTGAGTGAAATTCTGACCCTACTTAAAAGTCCACTGGAGCTGCACCGCTGATGTCAACGTTGACAGGATTGCACTGAACTCAACTTAGAGAAACTCCCTTTCTAGAAGCAGAAATGTGTCTCACTTCAGCACAATGTGCATATTATTACTATTATGTATTCCTAGAGCACCTGCAGTGAGTGAGCCTGGCTCTGAACAATCATCAAATTATAAGGAGGTCCCTGCCCCCAAGGGGCTTACAATCTAGGATAGACAAGGGAAGGGAGATAAAGGAGAGGGGAACATAGGGAGAGAGAAATCTATTTCACAAAGTTAAGGATCATAGGAAGGTGATCTAGTCCAACTCCCTGGTGAACGCAAGAAGTCACAGGTGCACGAGATTAGCTTAGTGACAGGGGAAAACGGCGACCGCGAATGAAAGAAGGGTAGAAGAGGCAACGCAGGTGAGGAATTCAGTTTGCAGGGAATCACTGCACAGCCTCCCCAAGCAAACTTGGGTGAGGGTGCAATTTACTGCTAACAAGACAGCAAGTTTGTTTTCAGGGCAGAGTGGGATGCACCTGTAGCGTCATCTTGTGTGAGCACTGGTTTTCAATGAGTAACCCTTAATACCTCCGTCAGAGCTACAGATACTAGGAGTGGGAAATTTGGATTCAGATTAATCCCTAACTGGCCGTAATTAGCAGTTGCGGATGAAACTGTACAAAACCGCAACTGTGGCTAACACGTCCGTTGCAGTTCAGTTCAAAAATCTATAAATAAATTTTTAAAAATAGTTGTGCATGTGCAAAATGGGCTGCTCTGGATCATTCTGCGCAGGGATACCCTATTCCGAAGTGGCGGCAGCAGCACCACCACCGCCATTTTGGGAAAGGCAACTGGTCTACGCACGTGCAAAGTGGCCACTGTGCTTGTGCAGACTGGCTGCCCTTCTCCAAAATGGCAGCGACACTGCCACTGCCATTTTGGAAAAGGGCACCCCCTGTGCAGAATGGTCCAAGGGCCAGTTTGTGCATGTGGAGTTTGTTTGGGTTTTTTTAATTATTAGTTCTTATTTTTAAATGGATTCTCTGTAATACGAATCTGTATTTAAATCTGGAAATTTACAGATAAGAAACGCAACGGAACCATATCTGTACTTTCCACCCGAGAACCACCCCTAAGATGCACAAGTTTTCAGTCAAAAAGCTGCATTTGTCCTAATCTACCCCACAAAGCTGCGTTTATTAGTTATATGTAAAGCACCCAAGTGCCATAGCGGCGGGGCGGGGGTGCTATACAGCACCAGCAATGTGCCAGGCACCGAACAGTTTTAATTCTAGATAGCTCCCTGTCCCTTACACTTGAGGACGGGCAAGAAAGCAGGCACAAGGAGAAGGGGAATATAGGGAGAGAGAGGGATACATCCATTCCCGTTTTACAGATGGGGAGCGGAGGTTGAGAGGTAGTGCCTTGAGCAGGTCCACCCAGTAAGATCACAGCTAAGCAGAGGTTTGAACGCAGGTCTCCCAGGTCCAAGTTCAGCACTAGTTACACTGCATGCAGAAAACTACTGTGGTAATGATGTTTGCAACTCTCTTACCAGATTGTAGACTATATCTATGGCTGGAACAGAGAAATGACCCCAGCACCGTCAAAGCCTTATAACCCCCATGCACCATGGGGAAGGGGGTGTCTGATTCCCAGATCCTAACATACCAGCTTCCATGCTCCAAAAGCAAAACAAGGAAGGAACAAAGAGCAGCGTTAAAAGGGTCGCTCTCACGTAGATTTAGGAGCCAGACATACTGTTCTTAAAAAACAAGATTATGCAAAACCTCAGAACCACTGAAGCATTTCCTCAATTTTGTTACTTTTTAAAAAAAATACCACCAATAAGTATACTCCACTGACGTATTTTCAACCCAATAGCCCCCTTCTGGCCTTCCTCAAACATAGGTTTCGTACTGAACGGTCAACACGGCAACACTATCGGATTATGTGCGAGCTAGAAAGCAGAACTGCAGTATTTCCAACCCACTTTAAAAATTGCAAAAAGGACACGCACACCCCAGGGGATTGACTTTATTTACTTCGTCATTAATATACCTATTGTGTTATTTTATTTACTTCTCAGTTTCTGAACCTTGAGGTCACATTTTAAACGTTTAATTTATGATCACAAGGGCGAGAAACATTTTTAAAAAGCAAAACTGAGAAGCTGGCTTACCTAAAGAAGTGGGGCATTTAAAAAAATTAATCAATCATCAAATAGCAAGCATCACCAAGGGGCCAATCCAAGGTGCGTGCACTTGTTGTGTGCGCGTGCCAAGCTCAGGATGTGTGCGTACCAAGCGCATGGTGAGAGCACGCATCCCACAATGTGCATTTGGTATTCGGGCGCAACCTACACTTTATGCGTACGCATACCTTGGGTTGGGCCCAAAGTTGTGCATTATAAAAATCATGTGTGACAGCAACGGTGAAACTAGTTCGTTACCTTCAGTCCCTAATCCAGAGATGGGAAACCATTTTTCTTCCCAGGGGCCTCTTTGAAAATTAGTACAAACTCCGAGGGCAGCACAGAAGCTGGGTCGCAGATGCTGTTACAGAGCGTGCTTAGGAAAAGGCGGCTCCAGATCATACATCCCCTTCTGTGCACGACTTCATCTCTGCTCCCTTCCTCGGAGTTCATTCTTTCTGTGCTTGGGGATAGGAACTGGATAGGGGCCAAATAAGAACTATCCAGGGATCTCATTTGGCCCCCAGACCCGAGATTTCCCCACCGCTGGCCTAAACCACAATGTAAAGGAGAAAAGCTGCCCTAGCACAACCAAGCAAATTACTTTTCTAAAAGTGTTTTAAATGTTAAGTAGATGGTGTGACACAATCATTAGCAACAGATAGAAAAATACGCATTATTTAAAAGGTAAGATTTATAAAACAGCCTGTTAACGTTAACAGGACGTGAAGAAGAAAAGCCATTCAAACTTTCCAAATTCTCAATATTAATCTAGTTTCAATCAGTTTTTTAAGCAAGTTTTAACATAGTAATGACCCGTCTGCACCAGCTGGTATAGCTGTGCTAGCAGAAAGTTTAAAAACTGTTTCCTAATAGGGAATAAAATGTAGCATGGACAGGCCCAAAAAAAGGTATTCTGTAGTAAATCTCATTTATCTCTGGATGCTGTCCAAGACAGGAGTGCTGTTATGTCTGGCGTGTGTGTTGGTGCTCATAAGTAGGAGGGTAAAATGATTTATTTGAAGTGATCAAAATGTTGTAGCCCTCACAAAAACACCACTTTTTACCCACCACGCACATGCACACAAATCATGCCATGTCATTAATTAAAAAGCAAACTCCTCAAGAGATCCTGAACAGATATGCTGGTTTGGAAAAGCAAACGGCTCTACCACATACTACTCAGAAGTGGTCACGACTAGATATACCTACCCCTCCCAGCTCAGCCAGACATAAGAAACTTACCACAAGGTAAATGCTCTTCACCCTAGGGTACATTTGAAGCAGGCTCCCAACACAGAGTGAAAACAATTGCCCCTTTGCAAGCCAAGTGGCTGCAACAGAGCCCCTTGCTGCGCCCCCTAGCAGAATGGGGCAGGACATGGGAGGGGGCTGAAGCCACTGTTCTTTCCCCGGACAGGGTTGCTAGGCAGCCCTGGCCAGTTTAGGTGAGAAAAGGGCGGGTGACGATTGGCACGATGCTCGGCAGTGGGCGGAGCTCCAGTCTTGCAGACAGGAGCCCTTAGGAGTAGCACCGCCCACCCTGCCCAAGAAACACTGTGGATTATATCGGTCGTCTAGTAGGACCAGGAAGGAATCTTTACGAAAAATAACTGGCATGGAAAGTTCCCGTTTTTCGCATTCCTCAGAGTGCTGGGCTACGTGGTTTGATTGAATTTGTCCTGTTAGGCTAGTTATGGGAGGTGTTACTCTAGGTTCACTTGTCGCACTCAGCAGGGGCCCAGTACCGTGCATAGTCAGAACGAAACATAGGAAACAAGGATTCTCCATACGAGATGGGTAGGCAACACCTGCCGCAAAAGCAGGGTACGCTTCCCTGGGAGGGGTAACCTGTGAAGGTGGTAGGGACAAGTATGGTCCCCAGCCTGCAGGTACCTTCATTCTTCCTCTGGTCCGGAAGGGTCTTGTCCCCATCCCAGATTCGCACAGGAGAGGGGGAGACGTTGAGGTAAACAGAGTTTGGCTACCAAGGGTATATCGGGCCAACCCCCAGTAGGAGTTAGCTCATGTTATTGGAGGTACTGGACCCAGTTCGCATAGACAATCACCCATACTAATCGGAAGTTGAAGTTAATCTGAATAAAGAGTGCGGCCGTTTAAACCCATCCAAGTTGTCCTGTCTCATTCGGGGCGCGCTGGCAAACAAGCCAGTAGCCTGCTTTAGCCCACAGTTGCCTCTGAGGCACCGGCTCGTTTGGCAGGTATTTATATAGTGCCAGCAATGTACCTGGCACTGCACAGTCAGTAGTTACAGACAGGACCCTACCTGCCACGGGCTCTTCACCAGCTACAGATTGCGTAGGCCGGCGACACAGCCCGGGTGAAGGCCCACTCTCGTGGGTTAAAGCAGGCTCACCGTCTTCCTCCCATCTAATCAGACCCCACACCCAGGTTTGGTCCTGGAGAAACACCCTCACCCCAGCGGCCAAACCATTGATGCAAGGGCCTAGCAGAGGACCCCCGATCAGCTGTTTGGCACACGCGTCCAGGTCAGGAGAGGATTTCCCCATCATCTGTTTTGCGGCAGCTCTTACCAGGGTCCAATCCTGCTGCGTGGCGGGGGTCCAGCTGTCTTGTTCCATATGGATGGCTCCGTGGTCAACCCACGCCATAGTAGAGCCTAGGACAGCAGCCCCCATACCCAGATTACCGAGGTAGGGGGCTGCTTGTTTGACCCACCCTCTCCACCGGACCCAGGAAGTGGCAGCTGCAGTGGCCCTGCCCGGGGCAGCGCGGAGAACCGGCTCGCCGTTGGCTCGTTTGTTTTCACCCATCATTGCTACCCCATAGTAATCTGCTGGGGTAGCAATAATTGTTTTGGACCAAACTCATTGCTTTGGATTAGGGCTAAATCCCAAGTTCAAGGTAGCAGGTAATATTATTAATTATTTAGATAGCAACAGCAATGGGCCTGGCACTGAACGATCGTGATTAAAGAGGAGCCCTGCCCAAGGGGCTAACAATGCAGAAGGGGGTCTGCTTTGCTTCACCCCATCACACCCTTCTCCGAACATCATGACACGCTCACACCCAGAAAACAGGTGCAGTCACGTCAGAAAGCCGCAAGGCGAAGGGTTCCCATCCCTTTCCGATGTAACCACTCCTCTTTCCTGAGCATCACGACATCGCAACGGCTGGCAGGGGCGGACAGGGCCAGGCAGGAGCCATGGGGGTGCAATTGCAGCCCCTTGTGCCCTCCTCCTGGCACCCACAGATGGGAACAGCGGTCCGACCCGGCACGGCAGTCCTTGGTCATTTTGAATAATGGAAAATGATGCTTAGACAGTACCAGCAGTTGCCATGCAATACCCCAAAGGGGTTTCAGACAAATGGGGACGTAAAATAAACCTGGAAAGGTGGTTGCAGAGAGGAATTTTATAATCTGAATTCCTGAAGGATAAAAACGTACTAACTTAATGGTCTCAGCATAGCCCGGCGTTTTGCCAGCATCTTTTCAGAGGTGTTAAAATAAGCTTTTGCTGACTCTGGCCGGTACTAAAATAAGCAGCATGACTGATTGGCTTCTGAGACATACACCGACTTCCAGAAAGCCTTTCCATTTACTTCACCCTGTTATGATGTCAAAAGCGGGAGGCTCTACCCATCACTTTCATCGTGGGGCCAAAGGCAGCTGCCTCTGCCCATGTAAGGAGGCACGTCTGAATGGCGCTGGGACTGTGGCGTGACCTCTCTCTCTCAATGGATATTACCAGATGTAACACTCCTCACTAGAGCCGAGAACTCATCAAATGGGCAAACTCATCACATTCATCACACATCACAGGCCCTGGGAATCCTCCCCACCTGCATCCACTCCGCTGTCCCTCCCCCTTGCAGGTAACCATCGTGTACAAAGGGGAGCTGCCCCTGAGGGCGTGGAAGGACTGGGAAGGAGGGTGGGGTGTGGGCTCCCTGGCCAAGGCCCTGGGAATCCTCCCCACTTGCATCCACTCTGCTGTCCCTCCCCCTTGCAGGTAACCATTGTGTACAAAGGGGAGCTGCCCCTGAGGGCAGAAGGTCGCCACCAAAGGACGAAGTGCCGTTGGCGGGCCGTTAGCGGACAGAGGCGGCTACCAGGGACATTATAATTCTTGCAGAGCACCCGTGGGGTGAGAGGTTGTGACATTGCCCCGCCCCCCTCCCCCTACGTGGGAGGGAGTGGGGGGTGAAGATATTGATTGACCGACAGGAGTGGGGTCCTGTGTTTTCTGGTGTGGGGAATTTTAATATTGAAGGGGTGCTATTTTGGGGGTTGGGGAACCCCTGGTGTGAGCAGAGGCGATCCTC
>QEPC01010552.1:1322590-1360212 GCA_003113815.1 Sphenodon punctatus | reverse complement strand
GTGCAGAATGCGGCGGCTCATCTTCTTACGGGGACGGGCAGCCGGGAGCATATTACACCAGTGCTCCGAGCGCTGCACTGGCTGCCGATAGCGTGCCGAGCCAAGTTCAAGGTGTTGGTGACGATCTATAAAGCCCTACACGGTCTGGGCCCCTCATACCTTAGGGACCGCCTCGCCCTCCATGCCCCAGAGCGGCTCCTGCGGTCTGCCGGGGGTGCCTTCCTGGAGGTCGCCCGTGTTAAGCGGGGGGCCACAATGGAGAGGGCATTCTCGGTAGTGGGGCCGCGGCTATGGAACTCCCTTCCGGAGGAAGCTCGCCGGGCCCCCAGCCTGCTAACATTCTGGCGAAATTGTAAGACCTGGCTGTTCGCCCAGGCCTTTGGGAGGGAGGGTGAGTAGGGTGGGGGGTTTTAGTTCCCCCACCTATTTTTGACTTTTAGATTGTATCTTAGCCCTGTTTTAATATTTTATAATATTTATGATAATTTATAACTGATTTTACTGTATTTTAATGCTTGGAAGCCACCCCGAGCTGCGTGGCAGGAGGGGCGGGGTAAAAATTTATAAAATAAATAAATAAATAACGTGAGTTGCGGCTCCCGGAAATATGAAAGTTTTGGTATGAGGCTCTTGGGTGTGGGAACTTTGCCACCCCTGGCCTAGATGATCTTTGGAGGTCCCTTCCAATTCTGTTTCCAAGAGAAACTTTAACAGGCCAGGTTTCTTATTACACTTCAGCATCATCTTCTATAGCTTGATATGCCACTACAGGATCACTGACTTGAATCTAACTGGGAACTTTTGCTTTACTATTTCCCAACTCTGCCAATGTCCACTTTTATAGAAGAAGGAGAATCACAAAAAGCAATCGCTCATTTCCAAGAGTGTTCAGGAACTTCACCTCCGCTGGCTTTGGGAAGCTATGCACCAATGAGAACCACGGGGGACCTCTCCATCTCCCATGGAGGTGGGGTAAACTGCAGAGTAAGGCTGCTACGTGCACTTCAAGCCGAGCGTGACAGTACACAGAGCGAGTAATTATCACAGAATTTCCACTGAGGAAGCCACCAAGAATTAAGCTTTAAGTCTTCCAAATAGTGGAAGCCTGAAATCACCCATGCAAGTTGTAATCTGAACTGATTAAAAGAAGCAGCAGCTAAATCCTCCCTCTATTGTGTCCTTCTTTGGGTTATTTGGGGGCTTTCATTTTAAAGTTTACATTTTTGTTCGCAATTTAGATGATTTCTGCCTTCCTCAGTCACTCACAAAAGTAGTCCATGTGCTCCAGGATTCCACCAAGTCCTGGCCCCGTTCAAATTTAGTAAGATAAACACATGCTTAAGAATCTTCCACCTGCTTAATGTTAAGTATATGAGCCAGTAATCAGAGGGATGGTTCCCTGTCCTTGACCTAAGGGTGGGTGTTGCTAAATCATTGCAGGATTGGTTCATTTCCTACAACCAGCAACCTAACCTGCCACTCAAGACCCAGTCGCATCCCAGGCTGAACTAATAGCCTTAAAATCAGCAAAGGTAAAGCAATATGAATGAGAGCAGTGGCCAGAGAAGGGGCCAGCCCTGGAAAGAGCTCCAGAGAGGAACCGGACGACTGGAAGGTTGTCCCCCAGAGCTTTGAGTAGGGGTAGGGCTGGGAGCACAATTCAAGGTGCTGGTTTTGAAGACCGTCTGTCCTTCCATGCCCCACTGTGGCCCCTGCGATTGGCCAGGAGCGCTTCCCTGTGGTTACCTCGTTCGTATGACAAGGGCTCGCAGGAAGGCAATCTCAGGCCACTTTCAGACCTCCCCCCTCCCCCATGCATATTCTGGCTGCGGGAGGGAACGTGCAGGATAAGCGCGGGGTGCTGCCAGTCTGAAAGCCCCCCTGCGCGGCTTTGCCAGCAGACACACACAGGGATGCAGAGCAGGAAATCCAGTGCCCCCCCCCCCCCCCCGGGGCTTCGTTTGAGCCCGAGCATCTTCCGGAGGCAGCGGAAGACTTTTCTGTTAGAAAAGGCATTTGGTAAGTGGGGATAGGGGGTGGAAGGGTTTGGGGTACAGGTGTGACAGGGGGTTGGCTGGGTTTTATTTTTTTTATTGAGGTAGTTCCATTTTTACCTCACCTTTCCCAAATGGCTGTGGGAAGTGTTTATATTTTATTTTGCAAGCCACCCTGCGCCTGAGGGAAGGGCAGGATAAAAATGTAAATAAATAAAATAAATTCACATAGCCCTCTGGTTATCTGAACAGTATCTGCATATCTGCTTATTTGGGCACTTAAATCAATTCCATTATTTTGTTTATTTGACTTTGTTTACTTCAGGTTTGGTCATTTCAGCCTTCTCAATACTTCATTTCAGTCACTACACATGCAACCTAGCGTTAATCATGACAAACCAAAGTAACAAAGATACCAAAATGACCGACTTGAAACAAACAAAATACCAAAACGAACAAAATAACCAAACCGGAATAACGGAAAGGGATCTCCCAGCTAAGTGGGATCCAACCATGGTTTGCATCTGCTTTGCCAGACACAAATCGAAGAGGGTTAATTTGTTGGCTATGATACGCGCCACAAATATTCATTCCTACTCTACTCTAGGACCATGGAGATGGGTGCAAGAATGGCCACTGCTCATACCTAAATATATTGCGTGAATGCCACTCAAGACATATTCTGATCTGGGTCCATGAAGGAGGAAGAATAAAAGCACCGATGAAGGAAATCTTCTAGAAGGAAAGTATCTTGTGTTCAGCCAAGAGGCCAGCAGCAATACGATGGATCCTGTAAATACTTACCATCAGGACTATGTCTCGTTACACTTGGTCCCAACATCCTGCCCTGTTTTAATATACTTCTAACTTCCCCAAACTCCCTGTTTCACATATAATTTTAGTGAGATGTCCTGGCTCATGTGTGCATTCACAGGAGACCCAAAAGAAACAAAACAGAACATAAACCATTTCCCCGGCAATTTCCTTGCCCATGTTAACAAATTAGCTTGCTGGATCACGCGCTACTGATTTGCAAAACAACCGGCAATTGCTAGAAACCCGAGGTTTAACAATAGTGCTAACTACCTCTTATGCATTTCTTGTAATCTGGGAAGAAAAGGTGCAACGATTACCACCTCCTACAGGGAATTAAACCAGTGAGAGAGGAAACTTGTGTGAACGCGCCTTCTCTCTTTGCTGTTGGTGAAGAGAATTTCTCTTTCCAAGAGTAATACATGTTGAACAGCTTTAATCTCTTCAGTCAGTCATCAATCTCCATTAGAAACAAAAATCTGCTCTCTTCCCTGTCCTCTGCCTCCGTACAGCCTTTCTCAAGATTTTGTTACAGTCACATCAGGAAGAGAATTTTTATTATTATTATTTTAAAGGAGTATTGGCTACACTTCCTGAATAAATAAAGCTAACGAAGACAGACAGGGGAACCGGCTACTTCATTTTCAGCCTCAGAATCAGCTCCCCTCAATTCCATGCCACATATAATCAATGTAAGCCTTTGCTGTTCGCAATCTAGTGATTTAGCAACTCGAGGGTTGGAGCTCAACTGACAAGAAGATCTTTTCCTGACAAGCACAGACTTGGAAAGAATCACAGAGAATCATTTCAATACAAATGCCGTTCAGGCAGGAAAAAGATACATGGACTGCAACCTAAAGACAAAGGCAATTATAGATATCTATTTTAATAAAATAGAAATTCCACTATTAAACTCTCAGCAGCTCTAACAAGAGCAGCAAGCAGTCAGAATTATTCAGGAAAGCTCCCTCCTCCTGCCCCCCAAAATAAAATAATAATAATAATGTGCTGTATAAAGAAAAATGTGGGCAAGGGGGATAATCAGCATCTGTGGTAAAAGTAGGCTGCTATCCCATGCTAAATAGACACTTCTTTTCTTGTTTGTATTGGGTGAGTCAATGATAGAATGTAAGCCCGTTGGGGCAGGGACCTGCCTCTAATTAAGAACTGTATAGTGTCAGGTACATTGCTGGTGCTATGTAAATACATAATAGTTACATACACGGTGCTGGTCATTCAACATCTGGTGTTATTTATTTATTTATTGTATTTGATGGTTTAAATTTCTACCCTGGCCTTTTCCCCTAAGGCTCAGGGTGGCTTACAATATTGAAAACACAAAATACATTAAAATCTCTTTCCAAAAAAAAAAAAAAAAAAAAAATCACCCTCACCCTCACCCACACTCACAACACTCACCCCAACCCTTATCCCCACCTGCCAAACACTTTCCAAAACAGAAAGGTCTTATATTGCCTCCAAAATATGTTCCGATGGACCTCTGTGGGGAAAGGTGTTCCACAATACTAGGGCAACAACCGAGAAAGTCTCCCTGTGGGCCCTTGTCGTATGAACAAGATTGTCAGGTGATACCCACAAGATATCTCTCCCAGCTCACCGTAGAGGTTGCAGTGGAGCATAGAAGGAAAGGCGGTCTTTCAGATACATGGGGTCCAGGCCGTTTAGGGCTTTAAAGGTCAAACACAGGACCTTAAATTGCACCCAGAAAGCTACACTGTTATGATCCTGCATGCTTATTATTGAAATAAACCCAAGTGTGCCGATATCTGCTTCGGTTGTAGATATTATTCGGTTAGCTATTGAAACCAATCATGAATATAAAACCCGCTATTCGTTTCAGCTGTATGTAGTCACATGTCTGCATTTTTGATATTTCAGTTATTTCATTTCAGCTTACTGGCAAGAACACAAATCTGAACACAAATAACGTCAAAACAAAGTCCCTTCGCCGCCAAAATGGCGGCGACGGACATTTGTTGCGCCCCCCCCCGAAGGATTAAGAGACCGGCAGGCGGAATGGCGCCGCTGCGGGGAGGCTTGTTAGAGAGCCTTCCCCGCTGGAAACAAAGGGTTGCGGTAGCAACCGTCCTGGAGCGAGGCGGCGCATGCGCGCCTCGCTGGACTGGGGGACCCGCCCCTGTTAGAAAGGGCGGAGCCCCTGTTGTCGGGCAGAACGGCAGTGTGCAGGGAAAGGCCGATCAGTCAGCCGCAAAAGAACATTGCTGCTGAGTCTCGGCCTGAACTTGGGCGGGAAAAGGAAAAAAAATTTTTGTAAAATTAAAGGAAAAAGGGGTGCGGAGAGATATGGGGAAAGCCAAAAAGAAGAAGGAGTCTGGGGGTCAGAAGACAAGGAGCTCCCCCCCGGAGAGGGCGCCCAGCTGCGGTGGAGACCCAGCCTGGGCATGGTGATATGGGTGAGGATGAGACCCTTCCAAGTAGGGCTGTATTGGCGGAGCGCCTCCGTGATTGCGAGGCGTGGAGGAGGGCTATGTGTTACCAAGCTGAGGAGGTGGGGAATAGGGGGCACAGGGACCCAATACAAGGGGAAGGGGGCGAGCGCACCATCATGGAAAGGGATAGGGACTTGTTGCCTCCCACCCAGGGGCCAGCCCACACATCGGGCATTGATGAAGGCCTGGGGGCCCCCCCGCGAATTGCGGGTAGGGCTAAAAGGGCTGTTGGGCTCCCAGCACGATATAGGGAGGGGGGAGAGATGGGGGTCCCCTTTCCTTCACAGGGAAACATGGTCACCCAAGGGACCGGGGTAGCAGGCCCTCGTGGGTCAAAAAGAGAGGAGGGTTCTCAACCCCACCGGAATGTAGAGGCCACAAGGGGAGAGAGAACTGGCGAGATGGGCCCATTATTACAGGCCTTGTACCCGGGTGGGGTGCTGCAGTCAGGGGGAGATCAACAGCCCCTTTCACACCCCGTGGATCAGCAAGGGGTCCCTGGATTAACACGTTTCTACCATCAGGCCCCTCCCTCAGCAGGGTTTCACCTACGAGGGGGGCCCAGTTGTGCCGAAGAGGGGAGGGGCACTCGGGGTACGTCCGCCGTAGGGGTGTCATTACAGGTAAATGAAGGACCCCCAGCCAGCGGAAGGAGGACAGAGCGCGATGAGAGGGAAGACGACATAAGCAATGAAAACCTCTGGCGAAGGATTTTGGCGATTGAAACACAGCTCCGCGGGAGGGAAGGACAAGCAGCCCAGGTCCAGCCAGCCTGTTCGCATCATCCCTATCAGCTTCCAGGACGGGAAGGGGAAGGTGAGCAGGGGCAGCACGGCAGGGGTGAAGAGAGGACTTTAAGCAGGACTGGTGCCACTGGGGGGGGCGCCGAGACTGACCACACGGCTCAAACAATAGTAGTCAGGACAGTGGGAAGTACCCCTACTGGGCAAGAGGAAGGTAGGACCCAAGGGGCCGATGGCACAAGTGTAGGGGCAATTACCCAAACAGGGGCCCCCCAACTAATGCAGTTACATGGGAATTGGGTTTGGGTCACTCCTGCGGTGACTCCGGGTCTGGGAAGGGAACCAATCCAGCTAAGTCAAACACCGGTTGGGAATACCCCTCAGGGTTTGGGTGTGATAACGGCCACAGAAAAGGGAGTGGAAACACCCGCAGCAGGTGTCAAGGAAAGCGAGGCCCAGGGGGTGGCCCGACCACCCCCTCCTCCAGGGGGCCCTATCCCAAGTGTGGCAGCTCCTTTTGGAGCCCATCTTCTTCCAGCGGTAAAGGAAAAAATATTGAAAGGGGAATATGTAGATATTTACGCCCTTTTGTTTAGTGACCCGATTTTGGATCACTCGGAGCCAGAAGAGGGCAAAGACAAAGAAAAGTTTAAACGACCGAAGGCTGACCGTAATTGGGCTAATTGGACGGCGGCCTTTGCGGTGTATATGGGGGTGATTCTCCAGGCAGATCCTTCCCGGGCTCTTGAGCTTCATAAGTATGCCGACATAGTGCGGCGTGCCTGTGGAACAGGGCCAGTGGGAGGGTGGTTAAGATACGACGAAGCATTTCGTCATCGGGCCGCTACGACGCCAGGGTTACGGTGGGATATACATGCCCCCGACCTCTGGCTTGAATGTATGGTCGATGTTACCAGAGCCTCGAGGTCGGATAGCGGGCACCCCCTAGTGCGGGGTGGGGTGGCCTGGGGGATTGAGTCCTTTCGAGCCGATTCTAGGAGGAGTGGCCAAAGTAACCCTGCCCCCTGTTGGGATTTCAATAAGGCAAAGGGGTGTAACAGAGCAACCTGTAAATTTCGGCACGGGTGCTCGAATTGTGGGGGAGGTCACCCAGCTATCAACTGCTACAGACCCAGATACAAGGGGGGGGAAATCGGGTTTCAACCAAGGAGGCGGGCCAGGAAAGGGGAGTCAGGGATCATCAGCCGGGTCCCGGGCTTCAAAGGGGGCCGACTCCAGTCAAAACTAGGCAGTTGCAGCGCGCATTACGGGGGTACCCTAACAAGGAAGAAGTTAGTTACATGGTTAATGGGTTTAGTTTTGGTTTTTTGATTCCTGCGGGGCCAGTTTGGCAAGAGAGGAAGGTACGCAATTTGAGATCAACGATAGGCATGGAAAACACAGTACTGGAAAAAATTCAAAAAGAACTAGATGAAGGAAGGATAGCGGGCCCATTTGATTCCCCACCCATGGATAACCTGGTGCTTTCCCCCTTGGGAATTGTCCCAAAAAAGGTAGAAGGTGAATACCGATTGATCCATCACCTGTCTCACCCCAAAGGCGCCTCTGTGAACGATGCCATCCCTAGGGAATTATCCACCATCAAGTATGCAACGTTAGATGAGGCGATAGGAAAAATCAGGGCTATGGGTCGAGGAGCAATGTTGGCCAAGTGTGATGTTAAATCCGCTTTTAGGATACTGCCGGTACATCCTAGTAGCTTCCGACTATTGGGTTTCCAGTTTCAAGGGAGGTACTACTATGACCGAGCTATGCCTATGGGTTGCTCGATCTCTTGTTCCGTTTTTGAGAGGTTTAGCACCCTGATTGCTTGGGTGGTGTGTCAAAGATTAAAAGGGGGTGACATAACAAAATATTTGGATGATTTTTTGTTAATTGGTCACCCCCGGTCGAGGGAATGCGCGGCTGCACTACAAACGATGGTAGAGGTGGCGGAAGAATTGGGCGTCCCTTTGGCACCTGAAAAAACGGAAGGGCCAGCAACACGTCTCACTTATTTAGGGATCGAACTGGACACGGAGTGTAGCACATCTAGGTTACCTGAGGGCAAATTGGTTACAATTCGGACCAAGATCAAGGACTGCATGAGGGCTAGGAAGATATCAGTTCACAGTTTACAATCATTAGTGGGCTCCTTGAACTTTGCGTGTAGAGTAGTGGCTCCAGGCAGAGCATTTTTATCACGATTATATGCTAAGCTTAAAGGGGACCCTCCGCCTCACTACTGGGTTTGGGTCACGAGGGACATGTGTTCGGACCTAGAGGTTTGGTTAGCATTCCTCGAAGAGTTCAACGGGGTTAGCTTTTGGCGGGAGCAGTTACTCCTGCAGGCTGACCTTCAAGTGCAGTCCGACGCAGCAGGTAGGGTAGGATTCGGAATTTACTGGCGTGGCCACTGGTGTGCCGCCCCCTGGCCTGAGGCATGGCACGCAGCAGGGGTCACGCGGGACCTTACGTTCTTGGAATTATTCCCGATAGTGGTGGCGGTAAGGACATGGAAGGAACATTTTGCTAATCACACTGTAAGGTTTTGGTGTGACAATGCAGCTGTGGTTCACGTAGTGAATTCCATGTCTTCCCGGTCCACAAGGGTTATGGGGCTTGTTCGATCTCTGGTGTTCGAATGTTTACAGAACAACATCCTTTTCGTAGCCCGACACGTCCCAGGAATCGACAACGGCATAGCTGATGCCTTGTCTCGATTCCAGATGGAACGTTTTCGGGAATTGGCGCCAGAGGCCCTGGTGGACCCGGATCCGTTGCCAGCGAGTATGTGGAGCCTTGGCAATTTGACTTACAGCACACCATTCAGGGATCTTTGGCCCCAAGAACACAGGCTGCCTACGGAAGAGCATTTCGGGAATTCCAAGATTTCAGGTTCAAAAAAGTTGGGGGGGGGTTTCCCTATCACGGAGCCCGAAGCAATCCAATTTGCACAATCACTCAGGAGCAAGGGCTTGGCAGTAGGTACCATCGCCGGAAAGCTAGCAGCACTTGCTTTTGTCAGCAGGATGAAAGGTTTTCACCCTCCTGATAAAGGTTTTTTCTTGAAACATATGCTAGAGTCCTGGGCTAGGTCTCAGAAGGTGCAAAGTAGAAAACGTGAGCCAATAACAACACCAATTTTGTTGAGGATAACCCAGTCCCTTTCTGCAGTTTGTTACAGTTTATACGAAGTACAGTTGTTTACAGCTCTCTATGTCATCATGTACTTCGGGGGTTTTCGGAACAGCGAACTGGTATGCAGTTCGGCAAAAGATTCCACAGCCAGGGCCGTGGGCGTGGAGGATATACAGGTGGCGGAAGATCGAGTACTGATTCACCTCAGGTGGTCAAAAACCGACCAGAGGGGTCGCGGCCACGTAGTGGAGATTTTTGAAGTGGGGCGTCGTTTGATTTGTCCCGTATTCCAAATGAAACGATACTTAGGAATACGCCCGCAAGTTCCAGGGGAATTATTTATTCATAAGAACGGGGCAGTGGTTACATATTATCAATTAACGGGGGTTCTCCGGGCAGCGCTGAAACAGGTGGGATTGTCACCCCGGGAATTCGGGTCCCATTCCTTTCGTATCGGAGCGGCCTCAACAGCGGCTGCGGCAGGGTTACCTGAGGGGGCAATAATGGGGGTAGGGAGATGGCGTTCAATGGCTTACAAAAAGTACATACGCCCAGTCCATGAGTAACAATGTTTTTTATCTTGTCTTCTGTTAGGGACCAGAGCAGCCGGGGGTAGTCGCAGGGCAATATGGATCATCGGCCACAGCCTCGTGCGATGGGCAAAGGCAGCGGCAACATCATCCGCTTGGGGAGAAAATCTGGGCCTGTCCGACAAGGCCCGTATTAATTGGATGGGTAGGAGTGGGTTAAGATGGAAGCAACTCATACCGATGTTGCAGGGTTTGCGCAGCAACCGCCCCCCAGCGATAATGGTGATACATCTTGGGGAAAATGACCTGTCCATAAGGAAAGGAGTTGACTTGGTCATCAATATAAAGAGGGATTTATTAAGGATTAAGGACTGGTTCATAGGAACCCATTTAGTTTGGGTAGAATGGATCCCCAGAATCAAATGGGAGAGGGCAATCAACCCAGGCAGGATAGACAAGGCCAGACGTAATGTTAATAGGGAAGTTACAAAATGGTTGAAGGGGTTAGGGGGATCTAGTATTAGGCATTCTGGGATAGTTCACACAAGGGCTGAGTTGTACCGGGATGATGGAATACATCTTTCCATAAAGGGGAATGAGTTGTACTTAGCTGTGATGGCTGGACATTTGATTAAATTGTTGGAAGGCTAGTTGGTGGGGGTCGGGGCGGTTCGGGATCGACCGCCCCTTTGTTGGCAGGGGTCCAGTATGCCAGGATAGGATTACTAGGGAGGTGAACAGGTTAAGAAGAGTCATCTCCTTAAGAGATGGGGAGATGAGACACAGTGTAATGCGGGGTACAGCATGCACTGGTGGTCATCCCCCTGGGAGTGAGGCCACAGCTCGGTTTGCAGGGACATGCGCTGTCCTCGGGCCGCGCGGAAGCCACACTCCTTACTCGCGCCCAGGGTTTGGGGCAGTTCCCCCCCTTTCGGCCTGAGGGTTGTCGAAAGAGGGGAGGTTTGGTTAGAAGGGACTGTCAACGGAAGGCACATCCGGGCAGGACCAATGTTAATAAGTTATTAGAATTTGGCATACTGGACCCAGGATTGCTGTTGCAATTACCCACCAACAGTTGAATTTCTGTGGTGAATAAATGAGTGCGGCCAGCATTTAAACCAACACATGCCTCCGAGTCTCATTTGGGGTGCGTCGACAAGTAACCCAATAACCGAAATGCCAAACCACCAAAATACCCGAAACAGGTATACAACAAAGTGAAAGCCAAACAAGTAGCTACTATGTGCTTTGTTGGCTCCAGATCAAAGCAGGTCAATTCGACAAACGAGATATTTTCTTAAAATAGTCATATCAACCTTGCTTTTTATCACCGAGTACCAGCTTCACGTATTCCCATGCCCCTGCTCTTGGTGAATAAAAGGTCAGATAAGGTTCTTAGGAGTGAGGGGAACCAGCATCTTGTGTTAACAGGCTCACGCAGAGGCTAAGTACATACACAGACATCAAAGGAAACTTGCCACTGTTCTCACTAGCCTGTAGAGATACTGAATTTTAATTTGGTAGCAACCGCTCCTAAACATAGGAGATGCCTTCAAACAGCAGCTCATGAACTGCTATGGAAAGCAAGCTTCTCAGAAGCAATGCAGTTGTCGTGATTTCACTTCCCTCGCTCTCAATATTGTCATGGCAATGGGGGCCATCTTAAGCAGGCCTCTTACTGCTCCGCCTCGCTAGAAGTCATCATCTCCACTTGGGATGTGGATGTGAACGGAAAGTCTTGTTTTCATGCAAGTGTCCTTGCCTTTGCCACTAGGAATAGGAGAGAAATGACTGCTTGAGTTGACATATTTCCCAGAGCATTATGGGAAAAGCACTACCGACCATGAATTTGCAGGACACCTGGCAAAGCTTGTTACATGCCCAAGGATGGGCCCTGTATGGCCCAAAAGCTTGCGCACTTTCATCCACATAAGTCGGTCCAAAGAAATACAACATCTCAATACTCAGTCTTCATTTCTTACCTTTGGGACCAAGATGGCAACCACACTCTCTCTCTAGACATGGCAACGGGTACCATTTTGCTTACTTTTACCTGTGGTCAAGTCTGTGGAAAGCACAACATGATAGGATGTGTGAATACCAGGGATTTACCACATAGTAAACGTTCACACATGACAAATAAATCTGTGAGAAGTTACCACATCATGCTTTCCACAGATTTTCTCAGGCCTTGCCACCTGAACATGAAGTTGTGTGAATGTATCCTTTAACTTGTACTAAACACGGCACATCGAAGAGACACAGGCTATCGTGTTTAAGTTCCTACATGCTCCATGACTGAAACATGTGGTAGGCTGTCTACATGAATATTTTAACATGTGATCAGTTACATGTCTTGGCTAAAGTCAATGACATTAAACAGACGTATTTGCCTGTTCTCCCTTGGTGTGTGTCCCCCCCCCCCCCCCCAAAAAAAAAACACCTGAAACTCCCTTCCCTTAACCATTCACTCCTCTCCCTCCTTCTGTGACTGACTGAGCAGGGTTTGGGCTTGGCTCCACCCTGGGGATTACTCCCCACTTCAGCCTTGCTTCTGGCTTCCCCTCTGAGGCGCCAGCCAGCCCCTTCTACCCTGGCGGACGCTCCTGGTTCCCACTGCCCAATGCACCAGTTCCCTGACTCCGCCAATTACACCCCATGGGATCGGGCAGCCCAGAACTGCAAGGTATAAAAGGAAGATAGGGTTTCTCTGGGTAAACAAAGTGTCAGCTAAGGGACACTGGACCACACACACGCTACTGTAGTAAAGGAAAACCAGTTTATTCTAACAAGGTGTACGGAACAAAGCCAATTGGTAAGAAAAGTCTGACAAAAGCATGGTTATGGCAAACAACAGCAACCACATAAACGCAAAGAGCAAACCACGCACGCTTCTAACTTCGCTTAGGGAGAGCCATATAGGGGAACTGAGTGGAGTATATTCATGACCACTTACCCTGGGCCAGGTCCTTCCCTGTTGAAGCTGATTCAGGAGCGTCTCTGCCCCCAGTCCTTTCTTGGCAAAACTGGGCTGGCTAGGTACTTTTGCAGTCCCATTAAGAGAAAGAATTGGCCGTGATTCGCACCCACTGTTCTACCTTGACCTGCCCCTCAAGTTAGAGATTCCCCAAGCCCACAGGTGGGTTTTATTCACCTAATCATGCCCTCTGCCCCTACTCACAAGTACAACGCCATGGGTCTTATTCAAACACTGAGAACATAATGATCCGTTAAACAAGTCATAGCCATTCAAGATTATAAATGTAGTGTGTATACATGTATGTAGCATGCCCACTCCCAGCCCCGTCTGGGGACAGACTCACAACCTTCAAATCCCTCCTGAAAGCGTACCTCGTCCATCAGGCCTTCCCTAGCTCCTCATCCCCTCGGTCCCCTTCCATCTTCCCATCACCACCTTTCCCTATGTACTAATACCACATTCACGCCCGACACAGCGGCGGTGATAAAGACCCGTGAGGCAAAGACGTGGCAGCAGGGAGGGGCACCGGTACGAACCGGGGTTCTGCATGGGCGCTTTGCTCGCAGACGACAGGGCGCGAAATCCAGCCCCGTCATCTGTGAGCAAAACCATGGCAGAACCCCATTCACACCGGTGCCACGTCCGGCATTGGGCTCCTCCCCGCTGCCACGCCCTTGCTTTGCGGGTCAGGTGTGAATGTGGACTAAGCTGCACACATCTACCTGCAACCTCACGCCTTTATGAATGTATCCACGTCTCTCCCTCTGTTGCCCCCATCCCTCATCTCCCCTCCCTTGTCTTTCTTAAGACTGTAAGTCCCATTGTAAGGCAGGGACCCTGTCTATTTTCAACAGTTGTAAAGTGCCAAATACACTGCTGGTGCTATGTAAATACTACAACAACAAAAGCTTGCTCAGCAGTGAAAGCCTTGAGAAATACAACACTTCATTTGGACAAAAAAAAACCTGGGGTGCAGGGCGGAGGGGAGGGTATCTGCAAGTATGCAATGATTTGCTAAATACAAGATTTAAAAGATGGAAAGTCAATTCCCTTACACCAAATTGAGAAACTTCTCCTTGTAGAAAATGCACGTAAGGGGTTTGCTGCACACCGTTATAAAGTACTAAGATCCCTTAGAACCACCACAGATATAGGCTATAGCGAAGATTTCTCGATGAGCCACAGATCTACAGACGCCTGTTGAAGTGTCCGAATGGCCAACGGCATTTAATTCAGTGTCAATTAACAAGGACGTGAGACCGACAGAGTTTCTTACTATACGCAGGGGATTTCTTTCCCCACGTGTATAAATATACAAAATCATAGCTGGCAACTATAAGACGCGCTCTCAGGAGAGACCAGATTTTTTTCATTCAGTGTGGACCTGCGTGGGAATACAAACAACTTTGGCATTAGGCTGGGAGTAGAATCAGAAATATTTACAAAAATTAATTTCCAATCGAATCTTAAGGAATACTTGTCAGGTATATTGGAAAAAGAGAAACTTGTCTATGCTAAAAAGTAACCCACTCTTATTTTTGCTGCTGTTGACCCAAAAATCTATTTTATCCAACGGATGGAGGCTATGGACAGTCACTACAGCACAACAGCTACAGTCTTGTATAACACCCCTCCTACCTGTGGAACAATTCACATCCCAGCTGAAGGTGCTTTTCTGGATGGACAGACGGACGTTCTGAGAGAAAGAGGTCTTTCCTTACTACCTGTCATACAATATAAATTATACTATAGCCCTCTGTTTCTTGATCTGTCATCAGATAATGGTGTATTCACTTGTAAACCCTCTACCGACGGGTTCGGACGGACTCCGGGGGAGGTTGCCTCAGTCTGAATCTTCCCGCCTTCCGATGAAATTGTAAGACCTGGCTTTTCCGCCAGGCGTTTGGCGGGGGAAAGAGGGGAGAGTGCGATTTTGCACTGTGGGTTTTATTTTGCGCATGATTCAAGTTTTATTAGGTTTTATATTTACACTGTTTTTATTATGAATTTTGTCAGCTGCCCCGAGTCGCTTGTAGTGAAGGGTGAGGTAAAAATGTACAAATAAATTGTAAAAAGGAAGGGCCCTGTACGGCCTGAAAGCTTGCTTCTTTCCACCAGCAGCAGTTGGTCCAATAAAAGATACCATTCAAACCACTCTGCTTCCCTCTCGGTCATTTGGGACCAATACGGCAACCGCACAATCTTTCTAGCTTGTAAACGTATGCCAGCATTTGTAATCTGTTGTTGTGAAAATTTTATTTGAAAATAAATTTTTTAAAAAAGTTTGCTCAAGACCAGCATGTGGAAAGATAGAAATGGCTGCTGGACTCTATTCCAGACACCCATAAACAGGTGACTGGACAGAACGTAGAGCTCATGTCATTCAAAGGCCTAGAATGGCCAGAGTGCTCTCACTGGCACGCGCACGCAGAGGGCAGCTGTCAGTCTAATGAGACAGCCGTGCTACTAAAAGCGCAGCAAGCCCGGGGGCAGGAGATGAAGGGGGACTGCGAGGAGATGGGTCAGATTGCACTCGCCAGCCTTTCACCTATATTTGCTGAGCTGCTTTGCAAATAAAAAAAATAATTAGGGAAACGAGTTCTCCCACAGCTGCCTGCTAGGTTGAGCGCGTCGACTAGCTTCTCAAGTCCAGACACCGACAGCATAACAGGGACAGACCAAATGAAGGCTGAAGAGGGTAGCAGAGACAGCCCAGACACTTTGTCTGAACCACGCGTGGTCAAAGAACTAGTTGTTAGAGTGGGAGAGGGAAATTTATTTATTTTATGGAATATGGGGGGGATTTGGGGCCGAGATCCTGGGGCTGGTGTCAGCGTTGCTGTGAGAGTGTCCGAGGATGCTTGTCCTCGGGGACTTAAATGTGCACGTCGGTGGCAGCTCTCGGGGTCTGGCTTCCGAGTTCCTGGATGCGATGACATCTCTTGGTTTTACACAGAGCATCCAGGAGAGCACCCACAGTGCTAACCGGGCACTGGACCTCGTTTTGGGGCTGGGGTTTCCAATTTCGGATGTTCGAGTCACCCCTGTTGCATGATCCGACCATCACCTCATGTGTTTCAGTTCAGGCGCTGCCCTACCTGGCCAATAGCACTAGAGCCGATTGATCGTCATACAACCATGGAGACTGCTGTATCCGGTGGATTTCAGCAACCTCATTATTAGTACTGGAGTTGATGCATCGGCCCCTTCCAACCAGGGGGTTGACAGGCTCCCCAACAGCTATTTTCAGCTATTAGAGGGGGTCCTCAGTTCCCTGGCTCCTCGCCGGTCCCTAGTTGTCTCGACAGTCCGTAGACTGCTGTAGTATAACGGTGACCTGGTGGACTTAAAGAGGCTGGGGCATAGACTGGACAGGAGATGACTGAGGCCAATCTTCCGCTGTAGAAAAAGTTTATGCGAGCGTACAGAAGAGCTGTTACTGAGGCCAAGCGCTTGTACTTCTCCTAGGGCATAGACGCTGCAGGGAACAGATCAGTGCAACTGTTTTGGGTTGTGCGCGGCCTGGTGAATTCAGACTGTCTCAATCCATCTACAGTTTTCTCGGTAGAGCACTATGAGAAATGTTCAACGCTCTCTGCAGAGACGATAGAGGGACTCCGGGCAGGACTTGTTGGGCCTTTTGATGTGGAGAGCCGCAGAGTCCCTATGGACTGTATTCCCCTGGTTGATGATGAAGTCTGTGCGCTGCTGGGATCGTTGAGACCCAGCACGTGTGTCTCCGACCCGTGCCCATCCTGGCTACTGAAAGAGAGCACTGAGGCAGTGGTACCTTTATTGACAGGCATTGTTAACGCCTCCTTTAAGGAGGGGAGGGTGCCGGCCCCTCTCAAATGTGTGGAGGTCTGCCCTCTCCTCAAGAAACCATCTCTTGACGTTGGAGTGCTTGCCAATTATCGCCTGTCTCTTAGGGAAGGTGACTGAGAAGGCTGTGGCTGTGCAGCCAGACACCTGGATTCCAACAATATTTTGGGGAAATTCCAGTCTGGGTTTAGGCCTGCCTATGGGGTAGAGACCGCACTTTTCAGGGTGTTGGACGATCTGCTGATGATCTTCAATTGAGGACAGCTGGCCATTTTGGTCATTCTGGGCCTTGCAGCAGCGTTTGATACGAATGACCACGGGTTGTTGCTTCAGCTCCTGAGGAACGTCGCTGGTGTGACGGGAGCTACTGGTCGGTGGTTTCAGTCATACGTGGAAGGGAAGAGCCAGTCGGTGGTGATGGAGGGATACGTGTCATTCCCAAGGGGCCTGAATTGCGTTGTTCCTCTAGGTTCTTTCACCCATGTTCAACATATACATGCAGCCCTTTTGGGGATGTCATGATTAAGCACGGGGTTGGAGTACCATCAGTACAGTGATGATACACAACTGCATATCTCTTGTCCTGTGAGCCCTGCCAACTTGGCCTCTGCCTTAGAGGAATGCTTGCATGATACAGCTGCCTGGATGTGCCGAAGCTACCTCGTGCTCAATCCGGGGAAGACTGAGGTGATGTTGGTGGAAAGCGGTAGCCGATATGAGGATATTCTTGCCTCCCTCAGGTCCCTGAATGTGGATGGGGGTAGCAGGCCAGGTAAAGAACTTGGGTGTCATTGTCAACCACGCTCTGTCTATGAAAACCCAGGTGTCAGGTGGGGTTTGAATATGCTTTTTTCAATTATGCAATTTGTGTAAGTTATGCCCTTATTTATCCCAGGCTGACCTTGCCACAAGGACACATGCCCTGGTGACTACGAGGCTTGATTTTTGTAATTGCCTCGTCTTCAGGCTTTCGGCAGTACTTCTCCATCACTTGCAGCTTATTCAGAGCACGGCAGCTTACTTGTTTGGGCAGCCATGATAGCATTACGTCCGCCCTGCGTTCTCTGCACTGGCTGCCTGTGGCGCGACGGATTGAGTTTAAGATCACACTGCTGGTTTTTAGGGCCCTGAACAGTTTAGGCCTTGGGTTATATTCGAGACCTACTCCTGGAGTCTGACACCGATGGGTCTCTGCACTCAGGAACCACCCGCGGTTTGGGGGTTCTGCCATCGTGCCTTAAGTCGGTGGGTGTTCGGGCTTTTGCTGCGGCGGGCCCCTCGGTGCCGAACTCGCTCCCGCCAGATATTCGTCTCAGTTCCTCCCTCCTTACCTTCAAAAAGCACCAGAAAACTTATTTATTATCTAGGTACTTTTAGGATCCACTGCCGGTTCCCTTAAGCGTACTCTGTCCTCCCTTTTTCCTTCCCCTATCTTAAAATATTTTATTACTTTTTAAAATTGTTTTGAATTACTTTATACTTTTATATTACTTTAAATTCTGTAAAGCACTCCCGAGTGCCAAACAAGGCAGGAGGGGGCTATATAAATAAAAAATATTATTAATAATTATTTAAATTTATACACCCTTCCCAAAGGGTTGCTCACAAACAATAAAAATATTAAAAGTCATATACAAAAATACCCTTAAACCGCCAACCCTCCCACAACTCCGCACCAAATCCACCTCCCAATTCCCCACACCCAAACGCACCACGATCCACCCCTATCCCCACCTGCCAAACACTATCAAACACAAAAAGTCGTACGCTGTCTTCTGAAGATGCTCAGGGCCAGGTTCAACCAAACCTCCAGGGGAAGGGAGTTCCATAATATCGGGTCAGCAACTGAGAATGCCCCCCTGCAAGCTCCCGTCGTACAAACAAGGCTAACAGACGGTACCCACAGAAGGGCGACCCCAGCTGATCGAAGAGGCCTCAAATCGGGCAAAGGAGGACAGGCTGTCTTTCAGACATAAAACATGTGGGGCCCAGACCGTTTAGACTGAATTTGCCCCCTCAGGGGAATTTTCCTTTTAGAACACTTCATTCTCAACAACAGCCCACTGTGGCCACGGCACCTGATGGAGAAAGATATGGCAGTGTCACTCATTACTTTTTCTGATGGGCCTGGTTTGGATTTTTTTTTTAAAAAAGGACATCTTGGTCCAAGCAATTAACTAGCAATTAAATAGGCACATTTAAAACTATTGGTAAAGAGCTGGGGAGTAAAAATGAGGGGTGAAGGGGCAGAGCAGGACAGACTGAAGGCACAAGGAGTGAAATGGTAAAGTGGAAAGGTCGGGAAAAGAACATGGGGAGCCTTGACACACAATGCAGTCTAGAAGGAACGGGGAGCAAGAGGCAGAATTAAGCTCACATTTCAGCTCCAGCAGCTGCGGCTGAGTTGTCTACATGCAGCAGGGAACTGGGGGCTACAGAAACAGGATCCACAGGCTGGATTTGGTCATCGGGTTGCCACGTTAGGAAACTGGAGGTAAAGTCTGGACTTTCATAGTAACAGCTGACACATTCACAGGGGGATTTATTTTTCTTTTACAGACCTAGCTTATTAATCTTGAGACTGTCCCTTTAACCAATGTGATATAGTCATTAAACAGCTTATGGGTCATGTTGCTTTCCCACGATTAAAAGAGGGAATGATTTTATGTTATTTATTCGTAAATCAATTTTAAAAAACCTATTTCCACTTGGCCTAAAAAAAAAAGAGTCTCCCAAAGTCACGTTTGTTGACAAATCACCAGGCTTCCCTATGCAAGTGAGGTCCCCTTTGCCAAGGAAAGGTTTTCAGTCTACAGCTGACAGCGTCTGGAACTCCCAGCACATCCGCACACATAACATGCAGTACTGGGATCCAGAGAACCCCAAAGCCCGTCTTTTCTACCGGCACACGCAACGCACTGGGTTTATAGCATTGCATGTACAAGGCTCTTTGATACCTTGATGTTCTTTCGTGGAACGGGATGGGAGTAGGGTTTATAATACCTCAGAACAGACCGTGGCCTGCAAGGCAATGTTTTCAAGTAGCTACCTAGCTGACCCTAGAAGCTACTATATCTGAATGTGAACACAAAGTTATAGTCACAAATGCCAAGACAATAAATACTGCACCAACTGTGTGTGTTAAGTTCCTTTCCCCATACAAATACTTCTTCTCCCCCACCTTGCATTCGTATTTTGCAGGTACAAAACAGGCATTTTTAATACAGATTTGCCTATGGAAGGCAAAGTGTACGCATCCTCCTGGCTTAAGAAAGTGAAGGAATTAGCACTCCTGCAAGCGAGAAATGTCCCCCATGAGAGCTCATGTGATGCCTGGAAGAGGAAGTCACATGATTATCTGAAGCAATCATGGAACAAAACATGGCTGCATAAGTCCCCTTCGCCGCCGAAATGACGGCAACGGGGAATTTGTTGAGCCCCCATTGCAAAATGGAGGCACAGAGCGGGGGGAGGGCCGTAGCCACTTACTTGGGCATAGAATTAGACACCGAATTAACGTTGTCAAGACTGACGGAGAATAAGCTTCAGGGCATCAGGGTTAAGATCAAGGAGTGCATGGACGCACGTAAGGTTACTCTCCAGTCCTTACAGTGCCTAGTTGGGAGCCTCAACTTTGCATGCCATGTGGTGGCACCGGGCCGTACCTTTTTATCTAGGTTGTACGGTAAGTTGAAGGGGAAAATACCGCCTCATCAGGTTAGATCGACCAATGACATGAAACAGGATTTAGGAACCTGGTTGCAGTTTCTGGAAGGTTTTAACAGGATCAGTTTTTGGAGGGAAAGGTGGTTGCTCCAGATAAAACTACAAGTACATTTGGATGCGACCGGGGGTGCAGGCTTTGGAGTCTATTTTCGAACCCATTCGTGTGCAGCCCCATGGCCCCAGGAGTGGCAGGAGACAGGAGTAACCAGGGATATCACATTCCTCAAACTGTTCCCGATAGTGATAGCAGTGTTGTTGTGGGCTCGGCACTTTTCCAACCGCGCAGTATTATTCTGGTGCGATAATCAGGCGGTGGTTCAACGTGGTCAATACAATCTCTTCCCGCTCTCCTCGAGTCATGTCTTTGGTGAGGACCCTGGTGGGGGCGTGACTGAGGAACAATATATTGTTCACGGCACAGCATGTCCCAGGCATCGACAACAGGATAGCTGATGCCCTATCTTGGTTTCAGATGGACTGATTCCGGGAAATGGCACCGGAGGCCAGGGAGCTACCGAACCCTTTACCACCCGGGGTTTGAAGCCTTGCGAGGTAAAGTTGATAAAACTCGAAGGAATATGAACCGAGAAATAGTTAAATGGATACAAGGGCTAGGAGGTACTGCCATCAGGCAAATAGAAATTTATTGAACGGAGAGGCGGTGGGCGTCGGGGAAGTCAGGATTGTCTCCCCCTTAGCGGCAGGGGTTCAGCATGCTATGGTAGGATAAACAGGATGAGAATAGGATGTTAAAAGTCATCTCCTTAAGAGATGGGGAGGCGATACCTAGTGTAATGTGGGGCACAGCATGGACGGGGGTCATGACCCTGGGAGGAGTGCCTTAGCAGGGGTAGTAATGACATGCGCTGTCCTCATACCTTGTGGGTGTTTACCTCCTTACTCGTGCCCAGAGTTGGGCTTGTCCCCCCTGTTCGTCCAGAGCCAGGGTGTTGTCGAGCGGAGGAGGTGTTCCGTTTGTGGTACTAATACTGGAGGGCACATCCACATCATTACCTGAGTTAACAAATTATAATAGGTAGCTAGCATACTGGTCCCGAATGGCTTGTGCAATTACCCATCGGCCTTTTAGCTAATGTTGGCTAAATAAAAAGAGTGCAGCCTGTTTTGAGCCAAATACTGTCTGTGTCTCTCATTGGGGGTGCGGCGACAAACGGCAGGCTGTGTGCTAAGTGTGCTACATTACAGCATTTGGAGACTTGCGATTCTGAAACTTACGCGAGGCAAAAATCACAGCGGGGACACTCCCGTGAAGCTCCGCACTCACGGCAATTTCATTCATAGATGACAGGGCTGGATTTGAGTCGTCATCAGGGAGTGAAATCGCTGTGAGAGTCACTCAATGTTGTTTTTACCCCCTGCGCCCACAAGCGGAGCTTCACGTGAGAATTTCCCCACCGGGATTTTTGCCTCACGTAAGTTCCCACTGCGCTCCCATAACGTGGGCAAGCAGCCTGAATTCTGTTAAGATCACCATCGCATGTGACCATATTACGAACTTGTGCCTCCAGAGAAAGGACATCGAAACTAAATTGCTCCTAGAGCATGAAATCATCTTCTAAACATAGACTGCGAAATATCCCATGATGAGAGATAGGTTTCCTGTTCAACATCAATCAAGTCAGCAGTATTCAAATGAAAGCCTATTCATACCAATGCCTAGAAGCGCTTAGCAACTGCAACTTGACTCAAGTCTCCAGACCTAACTCTCTAGGATTCATGACGTCCAGGAAACATGTGACAAGCCCCCACTTGGAAGAGCAGGGAGACCATAATTTGAAAATATGCTGGATGCAATCACTTTACACTGGGAGAAGCTCAGGGTCCAGCAGCTGATGCCATCCCATGACCTGGGGAGAAAAAGCCTGCAGCAGCTGGCTCTTTCTGCTTCACAGGCCCAAGGACTGCAAATTCATTTATACTATTAATCCTCTCCAAGATTAACAGATTTGTAGGATTGCACAAATAAGAGAAGCTACACTAAGGGCATGCTCACAACCCAGGGTAACTGGCTTTCACACCAACACATGCACACAATCGTTTTAGAATTTCTGGGAAACACTAGGTGTCATCAGATAATATTACTGGCTACTAACAATTCCATCCCTGGCAGGTGAGTAGATGCCAGGTGGTCCCCTCCTACTAATGCCTGGGTGTGTGGTGTTGACGCTGGGTCTACAGTCGCATACATCCTTAAACACATCACCATTCTTTGCATCTAACCTTTTCGCAACTGATCACACACTAAATACTGTGGGAATAATCCAACGGCCCACATACACCAATTGCGGGCTCCGGGCAGAACGCATGCACTCAGGTGCACATGCGTGCCGCCCGGGGCTGTGCTGCATGCACAGCATAAATACACACGCGTGCACGCGTTCTGGCCGTGTGTCGGGGTACGTCCGCCGTTGGGTTGCTCTCTGGGTGTTTTTAGACAAGCACCTCCCAACCCATTACCCACCAATCACTCGCCCATGGTGCATGTTGCAGGGCCATATTGGCACCCTATGCAGCCCGCAACACGCATGATGGGCGAGTGACTGGTGGATAATGGATGGGGAGGCGCTTGCCTAAAAACACCCACAGAAAAGCTCAAATGTCTGCAGCCACAGACTACTCCATAAAAGAGAAAGAGGAATCTCAGGAATGGCAAAACTCTCATTCCACCCGACCCCAAACCCTGCAAATCCCGTTCATGTGTGAGAAATTCACGGGGCTCTATTTGCCCATAAGAGGGTGGGATCCATGTGACGTGTGTGCAGCTCCGCATGCACACAGCTCCGCGGAGCTTGGGATCGGGCTTACCGAGAAGTGCCAGAGCAATCCGCCCTTCTCCAATTACAAACCCAATTTCTTACACAAGGGAAAAGCCAAGATTCACTAGACTGTCTGAACTGGGGAAAGTTTCCTTCCCAGCTCCTAAAATGGAGAACAGACTCCCAGAGTGCAGCATCTCTTCTCGGTCGGTAACATCACCAAATCCCCAGAGAAAGGGCAATTGGGTTTCCTTACGTTGGGAATTGCCCTTTTATGTCCCTCGAGGGAGGTCATTCAGATGCAGGGAGCGATCTCCCTCTTAGCGAGTAGGAGGCAGCAGACAACTTTCAACTGGGCATGCGTAGGGAGAGTGTGCCCTCGCTTCCCCAGGTGTACCACAGCCACAGGAACCGGATACCAACTACCTGAAATGAAGAAAAACACAACCTCTCCTGAACAAAGATAACCAACTACCCCGGTAAGGCAACGAATTCAGGTCCTCAGAAACTCTGATGGCGCCCAGGAATAAATCCCAGGTGGGCCGAATGACCTCCCTCGAGGGACGTAGAAGGGCAATTCCCAAGGTAAGGAAACCCAATTGCCCTTTCTATGCCCTCTCGGCCGGTCATTCAGACGCAGGGAGGTAACAGAGCAGTAGAGTGCATTCGGCATGGCACCTAAGGCGAGGTTAGGACACCCTGGAGAATCCACTCACTGAAGGCGGCCTCGGCGAGTTCAAAGAGATCGATTTTGTAGTGCTTGGTGAAAGTATGGAGGCTCTTCCAAATAGCGGCCTTACAGATTTCACCAAGTGGAGCCCGGGAGCGGAAGGCCTAGTTAGTGGCAGCCCCACGTGTGGAGTGGGCCAGAGTCCTAGCAGGGGGCAGGTGAATCACGGCTCTATACCCATCAGCGATGCAGGCCGAGATCCACCTGGCAATGACCGCTTTGGAAGCCTTTTGGCCTTTCGAATGGGGATGGTAACTGACCAGAAGACAGGAGGTGCGTCGAAAGGGCTGGGTGCATTCAAGGTAGATTTTGAGAGCACGGCGTACATATAAGGTATGCCATAATTTCTGTAGTTGGTGACGGGGGTGAGGGCAGAAGGAAGGGAGAACCACTTCCTGGGAAAGGTGGAAAAGGGAGGACACCTTGGAGAGGAAGGAAGGGTCCAATCGTAGGCTGACCGATTCCTTACAGAAGGTACATAGGAATGGGTCCATGGAAAGGGAACCAATCTCCAACACTCTTCTGGCTGATGTGATGGCAATGAGGAAGGCTACTTTGATGGATAGGAAGTACAGAGAAACCTCGCGGAGAGGTTCGAACGGAGCCCCAGGAAGGGCCCGGAGTACCACACTGAGATTTCAGGAGGGAAGCCTGTGGACTACCGGGGGGGACACACGGCAGGTGGCCCTTAAAAGCCGCTTGACATGGGGGTGACCCGACAGGCACTGTCCTGAGAAGGCCCCCAAGGTACTGTCTAGGGCTGCTAGCTGTCTAGAAAGAGTTTTGTGCCAGAGACTTTTGTCCAACCCCTCCTGGAGGAATTGGAGGACGTGGGCTACTTCAGGGGATCGAGAGGGAACCTGATGGGCCTGGCACCATTTGACAAATACCTCCCAGGAGCATTGATAAATGCGCGAAGTCGACTTGCATCTGGACACCAGGAGTGTCTGCACCACGGAGGCGGAATAGCCGAGCTTCAGGAGGGCTGAATTTCAGGAGCCAGGCTGTCAGTCTCAGGAATCCCGGCTAGTTGTAGTGCAGGGGGCCCTGGGTTAACAGGTCCGGGAGAATGGGAAGCTCTAGGTGTTCCCCGACAGACAACATGATCAGGTCGGGGAACCACAGTCTGTGGGGCCAGAAGGGGGGGTACTAGGATCACGATGGCTCATTTCTTGGCCCTGTGAACTGCTTGACTGAGGAGGAGAAATGGTGGAAAGGCATAAAGGAGGCCTGGAGGCCATTGTTGATTGAGAGCATCGTGTGCTTCTGCTCTGGGGTGAGGACCCCTGCTGAAGAACCGGCGAGTTTTGGCGTTGGCTGGGGAGGCAAACAGGTCCTATACTGGAAGACCGAACATGTGCACGATTAGCTTGAAAGCGGCTGGGCTGAGGGACCATTCTCCCGGATCTACTGTTTGTCGGCTCAGCCAGTCCGCCTCTACGTTGTCCACCCCTTGAATGCGGAGAGCCGTGAGCGAGAGGAGATGGGCTTCCGTTCAGCGGAACAGTCGTGTGGCTTCCCTGTGGTGCGTCTCGGAGCATGAGCCTCCCTGATTGTTGATATAGGCCATAGCAGTCATATTGTCCGTAAAGACTAGAGCATGTTTCCCCTGCACCTGCTGAGTGAAGTGCTGCAGAGCCAGTCGGATGGCCTTGAGCTCCAGCCAGTTGATGCTGTGGCTGCGATCTAGTGCTGACCATATGCCCTGCGCTGCTTCTGTGAGGAGATGGGCTCCCCATCCTGCCAGATTGGCGTCCGCCGTGATTATCAGCTTTGTTGGTTCCGTGAGGGGGACTCCCAGATCGAACCTGTGAGGGTCCCCCCCACCAAGTGAATGATAGGAGGGTCTCTGGATTGACTGCGATGGTAGCTGGCGAGCTGTTTATGATGGCCGACTGGCAAGGCCGGAGTAGTTTCTGAAGCTCTGGTGAGTGAAAGCAGGCCCACTGCAGATGCCGGGTGCAGGATATTATGAGGCCTAGCAGGGATGCAAGGGTTAGCCGAAGTGAACGTGGCTGCGCTCGTACCGACTTGATAAGCTTCCGAACCTTGGCCTGACATTGTGGTGGGATGAAAACACTGTCCTGAGCGGGGTTGACGATCACACCCAGGTGCTCTAGCCGTTGTGTGGCAGTAAGGTGACTCTTGTCCCTGTTGATTAGAAACCCAATCCAGGTAGCTGATGGAGCGGTGAAGGTGGGCTTGGGCGAGTTGTTGTGACAGAGCCCGGATGAGTAGGTCGTCGAGGTAGGGGAATATGGCTATCACCTCCAAATCGAAGATCTGCAATAAGCAGGACAAGAACCTTGGTGAATGTCCGAGGAGCCATGCCAAGGCCGAAGGGGAGGGCCCGATATTGCCAGTGACGGCCCTCGCAGCAGAAGCGCAGCCATCATCTGTGGGTTGGCAGGATGGAAACGTGGAGATAGGCGTCCTCGAGGTCCAAGGAGGTTAGCCAGTCGTTCCTTGAAAGGGAAAGGAGGCTAAGGTCTCCATTCTGAAGCACTGTGCTCGGAGTGCTTTGTTTAGGCGCTTCAAGTCGAGGACTCCCCTCCACTCTTTTTCTGTACTAAAAAGAGAATGGCGTAGAGGCCTCTTCCCTTTTCGTGCCACGGTACTCTCTCTATGGCTCCCATCTGCTGAAGTCTGGTTAGTTCCCCTTGCATCGCTGAGTGCTTGGCGGGGATGCGCGAGCGGGGAGATACTCGGAAGAGCTCTCTTGGGCAGTGCTTGAATACTATCGAGTACCCCCTCGTTACTGTTTGCAATACCCAGGCGTCCGTGGAGGATTGTTCCCACCTGTGTGCGAACTGGAGCAGTCGCGCGCCCAGCTGGGTGGAGGGTAGGCAGGAGGATCCTGAGTAGTCATGAGTCCTGTTTGCGGGGGGGACCAGAACGCCAGGGGTACTGATGTTTATTTATTTAGTCAAATTTCTACCCCGCCCCTCCTAAAACAGCTCGGAGCAGCTTACAAACCAAAAGTCGTGAGCCTGCTGATCTTTGCCCCACGTCCCTGCTGTTCTCTGGCGCGCGTCTGGAAGTTCCAGGAATTGCCTGGGGACTGGTCGCGTCTTGGTCCCTGAGAAAAGCGGTGAAAGGGACAAAAAAACTTTTAAGGGACTGGACCTGGTTCAGCGAATGTTTTCTTTCTTTATTTGAAGCCTCAGTCAGGGCCTTATCTAAGGCAGAGCCGAAGAGCTTGCCCCCCTTGAAAGTGCTGTTGACTAAAAAGACTCTTCGCATGCGCCATGATTGGAGCCACAGCCTGCGCCTGGTTGCCACGTTGGTCGCCATGCCCTTGGCAGTCCAAGTGACCGTGGTCCATGGATGAGTCCACTAAGAAGGCATGAGCCAGAGTAACATTAGTGGCTAGCTTGCGGGACAGGGCGGTGGAGATGTTCGGATCCTTACCCAGTTTAAACCACTTCATAATGGCCCTAGATACATAGGAGTCAGTAGTGGCCATCCGAAGTAGGTTGGTCAGAGCCTCGTAGCTCATCCTAAGACCTACTTCCACCCCTTTGTCGGTGGAGTCTTTGGGTAGGAGGTCTCCCTCAGCGGGAAAGACGGACTGCCAGGCCAGGGAGGCAGCGGCTGCATCGACCTGTGGCAGCCTGAATATCAAGTTGGTGTGTTTGGTAAAGGAGTAAACGAACTGTTGGGTCCTGGATAACTTGAATGACTTGGTGAGCTGTTTCCATTGTGCCCTAATGATTTTTTCTGGAGCTGCTGTCCAGTTCAGGAATATACTCCCTGTCGGACTCCTCGGAGCAGGAGGAGGAGGAGTCTTTTTTCTTAGTGGCTTTGGGGGTAATCCTAAGGACCCTATCCGCCCGCCGGAGCAGCTCTGGTCCCTGATGAAGGTAGCTCCCTGCCCAGCTCTTTGTGACCCTTGGACAAGAGATCCTCCCATTCCTGGGGCTCTCCGTCTGAAGATTGGGGGGGCGGGGGGGGGGAGGGATTCGAGGATGCAGAGACTGAATCCTCCTCCAACGTAGCCTCTCTTACTCAGGGGGATCTAGATTTGCCGGCTCTGCTGCACCTTTTAGGAGGGGGGGAATTGGGGCATGACTCTTCCTCGGGTGGCAGCTCGCCCTCCTCACTGGGGGGAGAGCCCCCCTCGTCGTCCTCTGAGGAGCCAAGGAGATCCTTAAGGGATTGTTTTTGTGGGGGCTTGCGCTTGCTCTGCTTGCCCTTCCCCGCAGACTTGGATGCTCCTTTGAAAGAAGTCTTGGGGGGGGGGGGAGAAGAGGACAGGACGTGTGCACTTGAGGGAGCGCCACACCCAGGTTTGGTTCCCGTCTATACATGCCAGCACTCCCATCGTTGATTTTAGGGCATCCAGCTGGAGCTGCTGGATGGGATCTATGGAGGGGACCCCTTTTACTTGTAGGGAGGCAGAAGATGCTGCCTCCTCCTCCTCCTCCATTCCGGAGAGGCTGCGAGGCTCCTCGTGCTGAATGCACACCGCGGCTTGGGTCTGGGCAGGGGGGAGAAGAAGCGTGGTTTCGCTTTCCCTTGAAGTCACCTCGGGGCCTTCTCTGTGCTGCGGCATGGCAGGCCGCAGTCCTGTAGGACTTTGCAGTTTCTGCCACTAGCAGGTGCCAGTGGGCCAAACCCCGCACCTGCTCTGCCCCGGTCCATGCTTGAGCGCCTGCTTGGGGGGTGGAGAGAGGAGTTGGAGCAGGAACTTTGGTGGCGCCTTCAGGCACTTGACTTTGGGGAAAAACACCCCTAGGAATGAACTAGAGTGGGGGAGCCCCCCCTCAGAGGGAGAAAGTCGCTCTGGGTATGGAGCACCCTGCTGAAGCTCCTACCGGTCCGGAGGCAGACTTTCAACTGGGGAAGCGAGGGCATGCTCTCCCTACGCATGCCCAGCTGAAAGTTGTCTGCTGCCTCCTACTGGCCAAGAGGGAGATCGCTCCCTGCGTCCGAATGACCGGATGAGAGGGCATAGAACGGCCACTTTACTTAACCCGGCTAGAGTTGTCCCCGGTGCCGGGCACCATAGCAGCCACCATCGGCCGCCATGACTGTCCAGCAGCCAAGGGGGCACAGCACGCAACTGTATGGACGCACATCCATGCATCTCCCTGCCCCCTCCCCAGTCCAGCCACCATAATGTTTGTTCAGCAGCTGGGCCAACTGCTCCACCACCACCCTGAGAAGGCCGTGGCGGCAGCAGAAGCCACCACATCTTAAAACACCCCTAGGTGCCATTGCATGCACTTTAAAAACAGGGCCACTGGGGGCAGATGGTGGCACTACTCAAGCAATCAATCAGCTAGACCACCACCATCAAAACTCTTCAAGGTTCTTCATGGCCTTGCTCCCCCATGTGTCTCTGCTCCTGCCCTCTGTAGCCTGCATCCTGCCACGCTCCTGTCCGGCAGCTTTGCTCCTCCTCTGCCCCCACCCTCACCTGCTCGCAACCCCCTTGGCTCCTCTAAACGTCTTTGCCTCTTCTCTCATGCTGCCCCTCATGCCTGGAACTCCCTCCCTGGAAACGTTCGCTCGGCTCCCTCCCTCCCAACTTTCAAATCCGTCTTGAAAACCTACCTCTTCCGTCAGGCCTTACCGAGCTCGTCATGAGTGAAACGGTGTCCTCTTCCCCCCTTGCTCAGAATCTAGCTCCGCCTGCAACTTCTCAACCTCATGAACATACTCTTGACTCTCCCACTGTTCGCCTCCCCCTTGTCTTTTCGATTGTAAGGCCCACAGGGGTAGGGACCTGTCTAACTATTGATTATACAGTGCCAGGTACACCGGCTGGTGCAATAAATTAGTAATAATAGTCTAGAGTTTAAGAATGCAGTGTGAATAATACCAAAGTGAGTTACTAAAACCTGAACGATTGCTTCCACTTTGATCAATCATTTTAGTGTTGTATGCGTAGATGTGGCCCTGGTTTCCTATGGGAAAGTGGTTTTTGCCTTCACCTTGTCTTTGTGTGTGTGTGTGTGCACACGCGTGCTACTGAACTTCTGATCCTGCAGGACAGTTTGCACCAAACTGAGTAGAAAGAAAAAGGCTCAAAGATAAGTAAGTCCCACAAATTGTGTAATGACATATGCATGAGAAGGGGAGATATGGCATCTTATGCAACCCAAACGTTCAAATGGCTTGCACTGAGCCTTCGACCCTTCTTAGGAAACCAGGGTTCATGGGGGGGGGGGGGGGGGGAACTACTTGTCCATTTTTCTAAATGGAAATTACCTCTTTAAACAATTTTCTTTTATCTTTTCAAGAAGTTGGAAATGCTGCAGCCCCATGCAGTTATTTTTACTATTTACAGGCATGGCTATGCCAAGGGCAGAAGGATCTCGGGCTCTCGGCAAGTTGAACACAAGGATCTCCTAGCTACGAATGTTTTGGCTCTGCTGCAGCTGGTCAGAGAATTACCCTTCCGAGTGAAAGGATGAGGCACGCTGGGATCAAGCTCAATGGAATGTGGCGTGTGCGTGGGCGAGGACCGCGCAGTCCACGCGCAGACAATGCCTCACTGAAGCCAGAGGCTGACGGGGGGCTGGAGTGAGGGAAAGCTACATTTTTCACTGCTGAAACAGCAGCACATGAAGACCATGCTGTTCTGCTAAAATTAGTCAGCAGGGAGCATAAGGAGAGACGAATAAATATTCTCTCTGCTATTAAGGATTATGACTCAGAGGTTTTTTTAATTCACTTTAAATAGGATTAGACGCTGTGGCAGTCACGGTGTTGATTCAGAACACAGCCTAATCTTTCCCGGGCTCCTCCAGAAACGGAAGTGCATTTTGCCTTACATTGGCTTATTCTCCTTGCAAGACAGCTGCTAAGATATAAGCTTTTCCCCCGTGGTCCTGCCTCCCCATTCTCAGCTAGCCCAGATCCAATCTGGGTTGTTTGCGCCCATCCGGTCATGTGCTCATCAGAGACTGTTTGTCCACAAACTGTCAAGAATCCCGTGGGATCCATGTGACTGAGCTTTCCTAATGCGGAGAGAAATGGATGCTCGGGGGGGGGGGGGGGGGGGGAGCGAGCCAAACCCTGCAGCGAGTGAGATCATATTAGAAGAGAGAGGGCTGAGAGGTTATTACAAGTGCAGGGGAGGGTTGAAACATTATTTCATGGGAAACAAGGAGTCAATGAAGAGAGAAAGGAGGCTGGGAGTGGATGCAAATTGACAGGAAACATTAGCAATAAAATGCCCTTGCGACATGCAGTCTGGTAAATTTATTTTGTTAATTCGGATTTCTATCATAATCTATCTCAAGGAGGGGTTCCAGATAAAAAAATCTGACACACATGGAAAATGGGAAAACCAATTAAAAACAATGAAAATGTATCTAAGCCCCTCATCCTCAACCCATCCCAGTCACCAAAAGCCCACCTAAATGTTTTCCACTGTTTCCAGAAAACACACAGGCTTGAGCTTCAGAGCTCACGGGGAAGGGAGCTTCAAAGAGGGGGGTAACCACACACACAAAAAAAACAAGCCCTCTGCCTCAGGGGTGTAACCAAGGTGAGGCCTGTGCTTCTCTCATTCAACACCAGTGCCCCTCATTCATTTCTCCCCTCTATCTGCTCTTACCCTCCTCCAAGTTGTGTCCCCCCATCTGAGACCTCTTTTAGAGGGGTGGTGCTACTTACCAGCTTCAAGGAAGTGCCTCGAATGTCCAAATACGGCTTCAAAGAGACCGCACGAGCCGCGATTCCTGCGACGGCCAGTTACTTCCGGTGCGTCTAAACGCATCCCACGGGGCTTTTTCGGAAGTGCTTCCTTCAAGCCAGTCAGGAGAACCGCTCATCTAAAAGCGATCGGAGACCCCTTGGTTCCGCTACGGCTCCGACTGTGCCCTCACCATCCACCCTTTGTTCCTTTTCACAGTCAGTGTTGGCTGTGTCCTGCCTTGGGCCGAGGCACCCCCGCCCCCCACAGCACCTGCCAGAGGACATTGCAGCCTAACGGGCAGCCGCTTGCTACTTGAGAATCAAACACTCCTCAAATAACCAAAGGAGCACCCAACGCAGAGGAAGGGTTGGTTGACTCAGAGCCAACCTTTAAGACGACAAGGGCCAAATTAAGCTTGAACTCTAGCATGGTCTCCAGCATTAAAAAAAAAAAAAAATAAAGTTACAAATCTCTCTTCCTCTAGGTCCCCAACTTGATTATTCATCCCAAGTTGTTAACGGTCTCTTATAGCAACAGTTCAGTGGCCAAGGGCAGGTTTTTTGAGGTCAGGGATGAAGCACATTGATAGGGAGATGGCGAGGAATTCTGGGCTGCCATTATACAATCTGGGCATGATGAGATTTCAGGGCTACCAACACCACTTGTACTTGGCTGCAGTTACCTCCTCCAACTTTCACCCAATACGGGGCACCACGGACTACAAGAACACACTGACCAGAATACAACACTTCCTAGTATTATAATAAATAGCATCCCAGATCTCACAGAACCATTTTCAGAATCTCAAGACTTGGCTCAATCTCTTTTCCATTTAAATACATGTTTGTTAACCCGCTGTCTAAGAAAAGCAGCAGCAGGGGACCACTAGGGGGCGCACGGAAGGCTAGAAGGGGGGTTTTTTGAGAGCGAGAGAGAGCTCACAGCTCAGCTCATTTATTGCACCAAAATTATAACAGAAGAGACCAACTAATCTTATCAGACTTCAGGAATCTGTTTATGAAGCATGTTCCTCATTGATTACTGGGGAAATTTTGACATTTCTCGGGGTAATGTCAAATCTGCCACGAATGCAGAAGCAGCAGTGCAACTTAGAAAATTATTGAAGAAATCACTAAGAACTTGACCGCCATTCTAGGTGTAATGGCGAGGTGCGCAGTACTTGGACCGGGACGGGGGGGGGGGGGGGGGGGGGGCGGGGGGGGGGGGAACGCCGGTTCTAGTCTCACTTTAGCCAGAAACTCAGTGGGTGACCTTGGGCCAGCCATATTATTGGCTCAGCCTAACCTACCTCACAGGGTTGTTGTGCGGATTAAAAGTTGTGGTAAACTGTTGTACGTAAAGCACTCTAAGTGCCATGGCAGGGGGGCATTATATAAAAAATAAATATTAAATACAAAGTTGGAAAGTTTGGAAAGCAAGTTTGACTCTGGGCTGCAAACTCTGCACAGAAGCAATGAATTCCTTACAGAAATGATGGGCAGTATTAAGCATGCAACTGAAGAACTCCAACAGAGGGTCTCGAACTTAGAGGATGGCTCCGAACAGGTATTCTGATCTACAGCAGGAGCTGGTGAATCAGGTCACAGCCCTAACAGCCAAAACAGAAGACCTGGAAAATCGAGGGAGAAGGAAGAAGATATGAACCTGTGCTGGATTCCTTGAAAAACAGATCCGAGAAGTTCTTCTGTTAAAAATGAAAAACGACACAGCCAAGACTGAAAGAGGCCACCACGCTGATGTTCTTAGAAATTACTCCTACAGACTCCAGATTATTATCGTGCAGCTGCACTATTTTCAGGATCAGCTAAAAACCATGCAGGCTGCATGCTCATTAAAAGACATCAAAATGGGAGAGAACCAAACTTCTTTTTTTCAGGATTACTCCATTGGAATTCAAAAGAAAAGGGCAGAGTATGCAGAGGTGAAAAGGCATCTGCACAAAATGCAGATTAAAATTTGTGCTGGTAAAGCCTGCTACTCTGAATATCTCCTATCAAGGCAAAGCTTGATCTGATAGCTCAACAGCAAAAGCCCTGTCCTTCCTGAATGGCCTTGAGGCATCTACAGTGAAACAGGAAAGTTGATCTTAGAGACAAGCTTAGATAATTCCCATAACCATAAAGCAAAATCTTAATGTTAATAGTCACAAGGTGCAATTAAACAAAAAAACAAAAGCTGCTTGGTGGCTGAATGTGTGTCATTGATGGGTAGGGAGTTTCTGTACATGCTTAGTGGGAAACGTGCCCTATTGTGTTTAAAAGTTACTGTTTATTCCTTTTTAATATGCTGTTAATCTAAGTATGCCAGTCAAAATCTGACACCTTCAATACTGCTTACTCATCCCCTGGTCCCCCGTAACGATCGCAAGGGTGAAGCTGAATAGGTTTATTGTGAGCACTGAGTTATGTTTGAATATTTCATTAGGATAAGTTGTTGGCAGGACTCGTCGGACACTGGTGAAGTAGAATGTCTAGTTAGCACTTTTTAATATGCAATTAGGAAAAAAGGGTGGCTGATGCTACTAAATGCAAGATCAGTGGCAAATAAAACATCAACGATCTTTGATCTTATTCAGGATGAGGCCACCATGCTCATACATATTACAGAGGCCTGGCTGGATGATGCATCTGGGCCTCTAGTGTCCCAGTTAGTGCCAGCCAGGTACTTGGTGCAGCATCAGCCAAGGATCAGGGCCCAGGGGAGGTGGAGCGGCAGTGACCTGGCACCTTGGTCTTTCAAAAAGTATCCGATGCATAACTCATCCAATATGGAGTGTGTCCACTTGATGTTCAAGGCCATGGATAGAACGGGGATTTTGCTGGTGTCCCGACCAGCCCGCTGCACATCAGACTCCCTGACTGAGCTGGTCTCAGAGGTGGTCTTGAGATCACCCAGACTTATAGTCTTGGGTGACTTCAACATACATGCCGAGACTAACCTTTTGGGGTCAGAGCAGGACTTTGTGGCCACCGTGACAACCATGGGTCTATCCCATCTGGCCTGATACATGAAGAGAGACACCTTGGATTTGATGTTTTACATCAGCCTGGAGTGGAAACAGTTACACATGTGATCCTAATGAGTCAGAGAAAAAAATGCCTTAGAGGTACTTTACATCACGGCAGCAGAATCATCAGATGCAGGGGAGACTGCTCTTCCCCCCCCCCCCCCGGACTACATGATCACCTTCCACCAACTAAAAATAAGCCATCAGCAAAATCTGTAGAACTAGAGTTATGTTACAATGGGATCTGTGCTAGGTGTGGGGGCATCAACATCCTATGGAGAGAGATTATACATACCACTCTCCAGCAAAAACAGTCAATACTAGAACGGAGTTTTTTTATTATTCTTTTTTTAGCAACAGAAAAACTCATGCCAGAGATGTGCTCCAACCTATGTTTCATTACCCTAACAGACCACGCACTTGTATTTCTTAGCAGGGAAATCCCAGCAAACTCTCTTAATATTAGGACATGGAAAATCAACAATACCTGGTTAAAGGACCCTCTTTTTGATCTCACAGACACCTGAGAATCGCCGTTCCCATACGCCCGCTCCCCACCCCCCAACCTTACTGGCGGGGGCGCCTTCCGGGGAGTGGGGTTTGCTCTGCCCCCAAAATGGAGGGAGACAAGCCGGGGACGTCAGGCCACTGCTGCCGGCTGGGGAAACGCACAGACAGAGTCTTGCAAGGCAAGATCTCAGAGGGCGCCATTTTGTGAAGCAGCTGGGAAGCCCAGTCGCCTGAAGAGGCGCACCGGACGAGAAGCAAGGAGCAGCCGCTCCTGCTCACACGCTCATTGAGGCTTCGGGCGCAATCAGCGCACCAAAACAGTCAGCCGTCTCGCCCATCGGTATGGGTAACCAGGGGAAGAGGCGCAAGGTGGCCGTGCCACACACCCCTTCACGCTTACGGAGAACAGGGGTTGATCTCTCCCCCCCCTCCTCGTGCATCCAGGGGGCGAGGCCAGTCAACAAGCGAGGTCAGCCAGACACACACCACGATGGGACAGAGAGGCAAAGGGAAGGCCAAGGGCCCAGGAAAGCGACCCCCTGCTGGGGGTAGGGAGGAGATGCAGCTGCAGGCCGAGGCGATCATGGCCTCCCTGTAAGAACGGATGGGGGGATGCGAGGAGGTACTGCGGGGCCTGGCGCAGCACCAGCCCCCACAGGAAAGGACCCGTTCTGCCCCTCGGTGCAAGAGAGCAGTCGCAGTCATTGCCACATACCCCCAGAGAGAGGGATCACCAGAGCCTCTAGACAGGAGGGGCGAAAAGTCTCCCCCCACCCCGAGACAGGTTAGTCCCCCAGGCACCCCCCCCACAGCGTGCCAAGCGGCAAGTGAGGCCCCCCACACGGTACAGACACGACCCCCCCAGGGTGTCACAATGGGAAGAACGGGATGTAGGCCCCCCTCCCAGTGCCCGGGCATGGGGGGGGCAGAACGCCCCCTAGGAGGACAACCTCGCCTGGCACCCCTCCCCCAACTCGGCAGGGGGGGGCGCATTGTGTCTTGACAGCTCCAGCACTGAGCCCCCAACCAGGAGGCGCACGCGGCACGACCCATCATGGGTCATACTGGAGCAGCTGCAGGATTTCGTGGGGAGAATGGATTTGATGGAGGCCGCGGTGCGTGCCATCGCGGAAAGGCACCCCCCAGAATCACGTTAAGGCGGCAGCACACAACGCTGAACCCAGACCGTCAGACCGCCCTCCCAGCCCCCGTCGACGTCATGACATTCCTGCACCAAACCCCAGTAGGTGCTGTTTTGAAATCCACCCATGAGTGGGAACCTCGTTGCAGCAGATGCTGCGCGGGGCGCACCCAAGGTGGCGCCAGCAATACCACCCACCAACAGCGACTGGGTTGACTTGGCTCATGGGTCCCGGGGTCCACCCCCCCGACTGGGGACACACGGAGCCACCTCCCATCAGGTCTCCATCAGGTCCTGTGGGGTTAGCCCACAGATAGCCCAAGTATGGTCGCACCCGGGACACTACACCACCCCGTGTCAGGTGGTGCACACCCCGGCTCAGGAAGTGACTCCTTTGGCAGGAGGATACGCTGAAGTGAATGCTCCCATAGGGGCTCACTTGATGCAGGTCACACGGGACAAGATTTGGAAGGGCAAATACATAGATGTGTTCGCCCTCCTTTTCAGCGACCCTATCCCCGATCCCAACTGAAAGGAGGACAGCAAGGATAAAGAGAAGTTTAAGAGGCCCAAGGTGGACCGAAATTGGTCCAACTGGTCAGCCGCCTTCTCAGTCCTTATTGGGGGTGGGGTGGGGTGTCATGCTGCAAATTTCCCCGGAGCGTGGATATAGTTCAGCTGGCTGACGACACAAGCAACCCGGGGGCATGGCTTTGCTAGGACGAGGCTTTCAAGAAACGAGCCTCCATCACCCCCGGGCTGAGGTGGGACAGATATGCACAGCACTTATGGCTCGAGTGTATGAGCAATGTCAGCAATGTCCCTCGCACGGATAGCGGGCACGCTTTGGTGAAAGGTGGGGTGGCCCCCCATGAACAACCCCTTTCGGTCAGACGGGTGCCCCCCCCTCCCCCACCAAGGGGGACACATGCTGGGAATACAACGGGTCAGGGATTTGCGCCCGCTCCCCCTGTCGTTTCAGGCATGCCTGTTCCCACTGCTTGGGTAACCACCCAGCCTGTCACTGTAACAAGATTAGATCCCCAGCCTAAGGCAAACCCCCAGCCAAATATCCACAAGGGGGGCAAGGGTCAGGTGGCAGCCCGCAAGGAGCCCGAGCCCATGCTACCACACATGTGGAACATTGAACAGTTGAGCTATACGAAGCAGTACAAGGTTCCTTAGCACCCAGCACCAGGGAGGCATACCGCAAGGCCTTTGCAGAGTTCCAGGAATTTAGAATGCGCAAAGGATGGGAACTAGGCTGGCTTTCCCATCTCCGAACCACAAGTGCTGTGGTTCGCCGGTCAATTCGCCTTATCCTCCCCGGCCCTTTCCTTATACACAGAGACGGCTCAGTAATGACCAGGGCCCCGATTCTTCTGCAAAAAAAATTCTGAAATTCTGCGACCCAAAATGGAAAATTCTGCGACCCAATTAAGCACATGGCAAAGCAGCACACCCACCCACGAGGCAAAGCAGCAAGGGCAAGGCCACCCACGAGGCAAAGCAGCAAGGGCAAGGCCACCCACGAGGCAAAGCAGCAAGGGCAAGGCCACCCACGA
>QEPC01010552.1:1273793-1321779 GCA_003113815.1 Sphenodon punctatus | reverse complement strand
GAGACGCAACAGGAAGTTGTGCTGATGTGACCTGCTTTATAAAGGCCGCGCAAGCCCCTGATTGGCTTGCGGCCTGAATAAAGCAGGTCATCATTGGCTGGACGCCAAGGAAGGGAAATCCCGCGGGGATTTCCCCATTTTCTGCGAGAATCCTGCCTAGGGCAGGATTCTGCGCAAATTACGCAATTCGCGGAAGCGCGGATGGCTAGGGGCCCTGGTAATGACCCACCATCAATTCTCTGCCATACTACACCAAGCCCTACGCAAGATTCACCAACCAGCCCACCGCTTCGCATCCCACTCCTTTTGCATAGGCACAGCAAGTTATGCTGCAGCGCTCGGCCTACCAGAGGACAAAATTCAGAAAATAGGGAGATGGAAATCGGCAGTTTTCCGAACATACATACACAAAACTTACCACGTTGATGGCTTCCTTACTAACTCCAATTTGTTTTCATCTGCAGGATTGAGATCGAGGGGTCAGCAGAAGTTGATCTGGATAGCTGGCCACGGTATTGTCTATTGGGCAGGCAAGGCTGCTGGCCACTCCCACTGGGGCACCCAGCTTGGTCTCAGCACAAAGGCCGAAGTTGTCTGGAAGGGCAGACGTTGCATCAGGTGGGAACAGCTGATGCCACTGATCTATAAGACCTCGAGAGGGCGGCACCCCGATATCATAGTTGTTCCCCTAGGCGAAAACAATCTTCCTCAAAACAACAGGTTTGGGGTTAGTAGTAAACATAAAAAGGGACTGGTTAGAGGCAGGCAGCCCGCTGCCCACCACCAAATTAATCTGGACGCACATGCTCAAGAGGATAAAATGGACCAATGTGATCCGCTCCGGCGGGGTTGACCGGGTACGCAAGATTAACCGAGAAGTGGAGAAGTTGGTCCTCGCCCATGGAGGAGACACCATCATTCACTCTGGAATTCGTGTTTTTGTGGCCCGAGCTGTACAGGACAGATGGGGTGAACCTTCTCTGAGGTGGGCGTCCATATGTACCTGTCAGTGCTAAAGGAAAAGCTAGTTAACTTGAGGCTGGGAGTCTCAAACCAGCCAAGCAGGTGCTGGCGGTTTCCTGTGGCAGGGGTCCAGGGTGTCGATCAACAGTTTCAACAGAGTTTGCTGTTTGCTAAGTCATCTCCTTATGAGATGGGGCCACGGGTGAAGCTAGAGCAGGGGTGGCCAGCTTCCAACCCAGGCCCAGAAGGGAGGGGCAAGCTATACAACAGTGGACAAGGGCGGTCCCTCTTACAGCCGCCACTTCCCTCCTGCTTTGGTACGCGAGAGGTCCTGTACCTCCCCGACCAGCCAGGAGGCTGGAGTGCGAGTGACCTGGCACAGAAACAAGTTGGCGGTAAAGAGGGACACTGGGCCGCCCAAGTTCGTGTTTTTAGTTATTTCTTTAAAAGTATCGTTTAGGTTGGACCCAGGAGGGAGAATGCCCCCTCCCCGACTTTAACTATCAGGCAATAAAGAGTGCGGCCTTTAAACCCCACAACACGTCCTTGTCTTCGTCCAGGGTGCTGGGGCAACGACCTGCGACTGACAGTTTCTTTCTATATACAGGGGATTTCTTTTCCCACATGTATACAATACACAAAAGCATAGTTGGCAATTGTAAGAAGTGCTCTCATGAGACACCAGATTTTTTTCCCCATTCATTGTGGAGCTGCCCAGGGATACAATTTTGGGACCAGGTCTGGAGTCGAGTCAGCAAAATTTACAAAATTAACGTTGAACCTAATCCTAAAGCATGCTTGCTAGGTATACTGGAAAAGAGAAACCTGTCTACATTAAAAAGGAAGGCTCTCTTATTCTTGCTGGCGTTGGCCAAAAAAAATGTGTTTTATCCAAATGGTTGAAGGGTCCGGTCCCTCCAGTGCAACAGCTACGCTAGTGTATAACATCCTTCCTATTTGTGGAACAATTAACATCCCAGCTGAACATGGATGAAGATGCTTTCTAGATAAATGGATGGATGTACTTGCTGCTATTGGAGGAAGAGGATTTTCCTTACTACCTGCCACACAAGATAAAGAATTATACAGCACTCTATGGATCCTAAGTGTATCTGTTGCTGGATCGGTCACCAGATAACGATGTATTAGCTTGTAAATTTAGGCCAGTGTCTGTAACCTTTTGTTGTGTTTATTTTGTTGTGAAAATTTATTTTAAAATTAAAAGAAAAAAGAAAAATCATCATCATTCCACCCATCCTTACACAGCCCATGAAAAATGGATGGCAGAGGATTAGCACCAACTCCATACGGTTGGGCAAGAACGAAATCGATCACCGTCTCCCCAGCTTTCATCATTTCAGGTCTCTTTATGAGCATGAATTAAGGATTACTCGAGACAGGCATCGCTCCATTAATCATGAATATCGTAATTCCACTAAATAATGCACACACAAAAATGGTTTAATCATTTAAAAGGCATCATCAATAATGCATACGCCAGGCTATAAACTAGCGTTGCCATGCTTTTTCCGGAGATCATCTTGAGGAAGGAAGAGGGGATATTGCTACTTTTTAACTTCTAAAACAGGGGCCGAGAACCACGAGGCCAGGGGCCAAATGCAGCCCCCAGCAAGATTTTATGAGGCCTCTTTCTGGTTTCTAGATCCGGCTCCTGGGTCCAGTTCCTACAGGAAAGCACTGAAAAACTGAGCTCAGGTTAAGTGAGCAGAGATGGGGGCGTGCACACAAGGATAGGAGACAACTGATCCAATGGTACAGATCCATGATCCTGACCTTCCTTTTCTTGAGTGCACCCTTTACACCCCCTGCTCTCAACATCTATGCTGCCCTCGGAGCTTGTATTAATTTTTAAAGTGGCCCCTGGGAGGAAGGAAAAGGTTCTCCCACCCCTGCTCTAAAAGGTGTGCACAAAACTACTACTAGTAAAACTGTCTAATAGCCGATACCTAATCTAATCTGTCTAATACTAGTAGGAAAGTTGCCAGTAATCTTGTGCGCTTTCTTAGAACGATGACAAAGGATAAACTGGTCCAATTTATCAACCGATGATTGTAGATTAAAAGACCGTAAAAAATAAATAAATATGAAAAGCCACTAAGAATAAAATCTAAACTTTGCAATATCAATCTGAATAGCATGGCGTGAAACTATATTGAGGTTTCAGTACTCTACTACTTCATCAGTTAAAAGCAACACATTAAATCAACTAAGAGAGTTAATTAGCCGACAGCCCTGTTTAAAGTGAAAGCAGCAGCGTATGGAAGGCAACTGTTGTAAGCAACAATTTTACCCACGTCTGCTAGATCTTTAGGCCTTAAACGCCATGTCGCAGCGAATGCCGTATCCATCAGAAACAGGCCATTTGCCTCCATTCGTGAGATAAGGAAACTTACCGAATTTTCTGCTTTTTTTCACACTGGTTAAACACAAAATGAATGGAGCTGCTACTAACTACACTTAGCAGCTTGTGCTAAGCGATGCAAAAGTGCCAGAAACCAATCCAAATGGACCGTCCCAGAAAGTCCCGACAAATCCCGGGCCGTACCGAATGTTCTGGAAAGTGACAGAAATGATGACAAACTGCCAGCACTGGTCTCACAATGGCGGGAGCACAGAAATCACTGAACACTGGGGAAATACCAACGAACAGTTGCAAGGGCTCCTGAAAGATATAGGTATTTCCCAACTTGCTCTCCTCTCAGTACTAGGTCCGAGCAAGGAAAGCTAAGAACGGCAGTGCTTTGCCCCAGCACCTCTGGGAGAAGACAAGGACACAATGTGTGGGGTTTAAAAGGCCGCACTCTTTATTGACTGAAGGTAAAAGTCAGGGGAAGGGAGCATCGCCCCTCCTAGGTTCAGCCTATACTATGCTTTTAAACTTAACTATAACTTATAACTTGCGCGGTCCGATCTCCCTCGGTGCCACTGAACTTCTCTCTGCTGTTAGCTCACTCTCACTCCAGCCACCCGGCTGGTCGGGAAGGTACGAGACCTCTCGTGACAGGAGTAAGAGGGAGGCGGTGGTTGCACCGTGGACCGCCCATGTCCTCCGATGTATGGCTCACCCCTCCCTCCTGGGCCTGGGTTGTAAGCTGGCCGCCCCTGCTCTAGCTTTCCCGTGGCCCCATCTCATAAGGAAATGACTCAACGAGCAGCTAACCCTAACGAACCCTGCTAATTAATACCCTGGACCCCTGCGAGTGCGACAAAAACAACAGCTATGCACGACCGACCTCTCCTTTTGTTTTGTGCCAATCATAGTCTTCATGCACTGTGGGGAGGAAGAAAAACCGACAGGCCCCAAAACCAATCAGGGCCTGCCAGCAAACATTCCCTCCTGGCCCCCAGCGTAAAGCCCGCAATGACACGGAGGAGGGTGGGTGGGTGCTTCTCATCCAATGCTCCTCTCCATGCAACTGGACTTACCAGTCGCTCTCCTAAAATGGCACCCTCCGAGATCTCGCCTTGCGAGACTCGGTCCACGCTCTTCTGAAGCCGGTGGTGGCGCCTGTTATCCCCTGCTTGTCTCCTTCCGTTTTGGGGGCAGAGTAAACCCCGCTCCCACACAGGCGCCCCCGCCAAAGAGACGGGGGGGTAGGGCACGCAGGAACGGTGATTGTCTAACACTAAGACCCCCGATGTTGCTACTGCTAGTGCTGGTAACAGTGAGATTAGGAAAATAGTCGTTTGCCAAATAAGGGCAGGCGGGGCTTGTGTGCCACTCACCTCGAGAGGCAAAGAAAGAGCCTGAGCAGGAGCTTCAGCTCTCTGCAAGGGGATGGCTGCAGCAGCGGCGATCCAAGTGGATGCTCTCACAGCTGTGGGGGAGGGGGCAGAGGGAGCCGAGCAGCTTCGGCTTCTCGGCTTTCCCGCCTCTCGTAAAGGGAACTCTCGCGAGAGTTGTGGCGGCCATTCCGGCACACAGCTTGGCGTGAGCTGTAGCGGGGGTTTTTTTTGTAGAGGAGAGACTCATCCCGCCCAGAGACTGATGCTGCGCACTAAATGAATTGCCTTTATTGGGGTTGGAGAGAAATTTTCTGTGGGACCCAGAGGAGAGGCTAAGGGTTTTCATGAGGGTTTTTTGGCCTTTCCCGCAGTGTTATTACCCAAGTGGTTGCTGTTTTTGCAGCCAAAGGGTAGGTTGCATGTTTGGTGTGGTGTTTTGTTGAATGTAGCACCTGGCGTTCAAAACAGTTTACTTATTCTTTACTTAAGGGTTTACTTAAGGGTGGTTCAGGTCATAGCTCATTAAAGCATCCCTTTGTGATGTAGTTGGGGTTGCCCAACGGGGTTTAAGCAGTCCTGGGGGTTATGACCCCAGAGGGTCATACGGCAGTTTTATTTAAACTGGGGGGTTTAGTAAGGGTGCTGCATGTATGTTTCCTTCACTCCTTGCTCAACTGAACGGGAGGTATCCAGCAGGCTATATCAGCTGGTACGTTTGGGGGCATGGGAGGTTTCCCCCATTACTTCTATGTCCTAAACTGGAGGGAGGGTTACCTTATTTCCCCAAGGGTAAATTTTTGCTAGGGGTTTACCTTTTGTGTACGGTTTTATTTGTTTGACTGGATGCAGGTTAATAAAGGTGCTGTCGTATTTTATCCAAACTTTACTGTGGGCATTTTTACACACGTTAAAGTTCCAGATTTTTCAATCTTCTGGGTTTTACAAATCCACAAGTAAGTTCTAGATGCATTTTTCACACACACACTGCCCTGAGGCAGTTCCTGGATGCATTCTTCAGGGATGGGTGAACACAGTTCGGAAGTTTGGAGTTCGGTCGACCGAACCGAATTTCCGAACCGAACTTGATTTTCGAACCGAACCGAATTTCCGAACTCAGTTCTGTTCGCCCCTGATCAGAAGGTGTGCATATTTCTGAGGGGCAATGAATCTCCCCATGCTAGAGCGGTAGCGGTGTTTGGAACAATGGTGGCTACCCTGAAGAAAAAAAAAAAAAGACAGCCGCAATAGGTTATTCACCTTTTTGGGGGTGGGGGGGTATTCAGGGGTCAAGCTCTGACTCAGTAAACCCCGTGTAAGAGCAAGGCACCCTATGTCTATTACTGGTCCGCTATTTTGGGGGATCAGCAAATAGTAATTACAGCCATTATGATGATATGTAACGTCCGCAATGGCTGGTTGTCTTTTCGGTTTATTTATCTTGATTATGGTGTATGTGAATTGGATTGCGTTCATCTGTATTAGTTTTATTTTTGTTTATATTTCATGTGTTTAATTGACGGGGGATTGTATTTTTATGTGTTTATTTTATTCTGTAGGTTGGCTTGCAGCTATGACCCCTGGTCAGCTGCTGAATAAACAAACCTTTGAATACTTGAATACTGTTCACCCATCCCTAGCATTCTTCACACACACGATGCCCTGAGGCAGCCTAAAGTAGCCGCAGCTGTAGACGTGACAAGCTGCCATGGAAACCAAGTGACCGCAGCTGCCTGGAGAAAACCAGTTTACTAGGAGAACTTTTTACACACAAAAGTTCTGGGAGAAGTTCTACGCAGAAGTTCAAAGATCCGGATGTTGAAGAACTGGGACTGCGTTTCCACCTGTGGTCGCAGCAGGAGGGGCAAGGGAAGATGTGGCAGCGCAGAGGAGCCGGCCAACAGGAAAAGAGCCAGTGCAAATGGGGATCTGCCGTGGCTTCTCGCGCACATTTCAAGGCAGGATTTTGCGCCCTGACATGCGCGTCTTCCCTCACCCCTCCTGCTGCCGCCGCTGCCACCACATGTAGGAACGCAGCCTGGGTGAGTGATTTAGACACACAGAAAGTTCAGGATGTAACAGCAAACATCCAGGAGAAATGTGTGTNGATGTGGCAGCGCAGAGGAGCCGGCCAACAGGAACGCAGCCTGGGTGAGTGATTTAGACACACAGAAAGTTCAGGATGTAACAGCAAACATCCAGGAGAAATGTGTGTGTAAAAACACCCTGTGTTTGTCTTTATTTGCTAATGTGGCCATAAAGCCAGAGTGCAGACACAAGCCATGACAGTTTGGTCAAGTTAGCAGACCCTGCTTTCCCGTGCTTCTCGGTTGCACTGGAGGGCAGGACAGGAAGCTACAGAATGGGAAAGTTAGACTGAACCTCAGGCAAAAGTTCCTGACTGTCAGGGCAGTGAAGCAATAGAACGGGATACCTAGAGAAGTTCTGGATTCTCCATCACTGGAGGTTTTTAAGAGGTGGATGGATGATCTTGGTGTGGTAAACTTTGAGCCAAGCAGAGGGCCTTCCAGCTCTACGATTCTATGAACAGAAACGATCAGTCGTAGCAAATCATGAGAATTGCACACTGACAAATAGTCAGCTGCATGACTTCGAAATCAGTTCTTCTCTCACCGAAGAGTGTCTTTCACCAACAGAAGCATTAATCTAGACCAACGATAGGGTGTTTGGAAGGTGAAGGTGGGAAGACATTTTGGCTTCACTCACACATTTCTCAAGTAGCAACATGACAACTAGCAGCACAGCAAGGGCTCAGTCACACAACATTCAGAGAGAATAGTGGCATAAACCCACATGTTAGAGTATTGTGTGAAATCCTTATCATTTCCTGTGTTATACCATGATACCACAGTGAAGCCAAAACATTGTCCCACCTTCACCTTCCAAACACCCTATCAGGTCATAGCTCATTAAAGCTACATTAAAGCTACACAGGTACACAGACCACCCTAAGGGAGGTATGGGAGCGGACAGGAGGCGAGAGGCCTGCACCAGTCAGGCGCGGGGATAGGCCCATTATTCCTCCAGCCCGATATAGGAGGGAAGATTGGGATGCGGGCCCCCGACCATGGGCCAGTAATCAGGCCAGTGGCACAGGCCCAGGCACAGTGCGGAGTGAGGGTATGTTAAGGGCCCAGCAAGAAAACCCTTATCATGACAACATGGGTCACCAGGATCAACCAGACAGGGATGATGGAATTTGGGGATGGCCTGGCCCCCAGGACCAAACTCCCATGACCCAGGCAAGGCAACAGCAGGACCGTGCCCAGAGAGGGCAAAGGGTACAACCGCCCGCGGCTTTGGGGGCCCCCCCACAGGCGGGGGGCTCGCAAGGGGGAGGGGGCAATATTTATGTCCCAGCAGATTTGGAGGAGGAGCTGCCTGAGGAACCCAGGAGGGAGTCCAGTACTGCAGAAAGGGAGCATGCAGATAGAAGGATGTGGGAAAGAATCCAGGCGCTGGAGAAGGAGCTGCAATCCACGGCCGAGCGAAGGAGACATACTCCCCACCACATGAGTGAGGACGCTGGCTGGCCCCAGGAAGGTGAGGAAAACCGAAGGTATGAGGGCGGTTACAGGGAAGGGGAGGCACAGATAGGTGAGTCCCACTGGCTGACTAATTATGATCCCAGGTTGCAGGGACAGCTGGAAAAAGCCAGGACAGAAGTAGGACAAAGAACAGAGGGTGGGCCAAATGAGTTGTTAGGGATGCAACAATTTCAGTCAGACAGGGGACAACAGTCACAGCCCGCAGGCCATCGTTCGGCACCACAGATGTTGTGGTGGAATGGAACATGGGTAAAGGTTACCCCGATACCCCCCCCAACTGGGTACCAGTCCGTGGCTGGGGGATTTCGCCCTGGGTGGGCTGCCCCTCAGAGATGGGGTACGGATACAGTAAGTCAGCAGCGGGTACAATCCGAGCTACCCATACTGCCCCCGGCCCGCCCTGTGCCACCTTTGGGTGGTGGCTATTCAGAGTTATCCTCCCCCATAGGCGAGCATCTCGCCTATGCCACCAGGGAAAGGATATGGAGAGGCGAATATATAGATATCTTCGCCCTCCTATTCAGCGATCCAATTGCGGATCCGGCTGAAAAAGATGACACAAAAGAGAAGGAGAGGTTCAGAAGGCCCAAGGCAGACAGGAATTGGGCCAACTGGTCATCTGCCTTCTCCGTATACTTAGGAGTGGTGCTGGAAGTTTTCCCCGAGCGGGCAGTGGAAATGTTAAAATACGCAGACATCGTAAAGAGGGCTTACGGAGTGGGCCCTCCAGGAGCCTGGCTTCGATATGACGAAGCATTCAGGCATAGGGCATCTTTTACCCCGGGACTGCGATGGGACCGCCACGCCCAAGATCTCTGGTTGGACTGTATGGTCGACACGACCAATACACCCAAGACAGACAGTGGGCATGTGTTGGTAAAAGGGGGAGTTGCCCCAGCAAATGATCCTAATAGGGCAGAGAACAGACGGCCCGGAAATGCTACCTGCTGGGAGTATAACAGGAACGGGAGGTGTTCTAGGGGAAATTGTAAATTCCGTCATGCCTGTTCCGTGTGTGGAGGGTCTCACTCAGTATCAACCTGTTACAGAGGAAAGCCGGGGGGCATTAGGAAGAACCAGCCAGGAATGGGACCGGGCCCAAGTAGCCAAGGTGGCCAGACAGGGGCCGGGAGAGGGAAAGGGCCCAACTCCAATTGAAGTGAGGCGACTCGAGAAGGCCTTAGTAGACCACCCAGACAGAGCAGAAGTTCGTTATATTATACAAGGTTTTGATTATGGTTTCATTATTCCGGTAGTTAACGTTAACCCCGGCCGTGAACCGCCTAACCTGAAGTCGGTACGGGGGATGGAGGAAGTAGTTAGGAGTAAGATTGGAAAGGAAGTGATAGAAGGGCGTATTGCAGGACCATTTGACGAGCCCCCCTTTGATAACTTTATGGTATCCCCTTTGGGAATCGTGCCAAAAAAGGCTCCAGGTGAATTTCGGCTCATTCACCATTTATCATACCCAAGGGGGCGCTCGGTAAATGACGCCATCCCGAAAGACCTTTCGACGGTAAGGTACACGTCATTTGACCAGGCAATCGAACGAGTAAGGTCATTTGGCAGAGGGGCACGACTGGCCAAATGCGATGTCAAATCTGCATTCCGCCTCCTGCCGGTACACCCGGGTAGCTTTCACCTCTTGGGAATGAAGTTTGAAGGGGCATATTACTATGACAGGGCCATGCCCATGGGCTGTTCGATTTCCTGCTCCGCTTTTGAGCGCTTTAGCTCGTTGGTGGAGTGGATTTTTCGTCAGCGCATGGGGATGGGGGACGTCTCGAAATATCTAGACAATTTTTTGTTAATTGCTCCACCAACCCCAGGAGTGTGCGAGGGCCTGCTCGATGAGTTCCAACGCTTAGCCAAACACTTGGGTTTACCGCTGGCCCCAGAGAAAACGGAGGGCCCAGCTACTAGACTCACGTATTTGGGGATTGAAATCGACACGGAGCGTACCCTTTCGTGCCTCCCCAGGGACAAACTTGATTTGCTCAAAGAAAAGCTGGAAGCGTGCCGGGTGGCCAAAAAAGTAACAGTACGCACAATTCAGTCACTCGTAGGTAGCTTGAATTTTGCATGTAGAGTAATTGTGCCAGGGAGAGCATTCCTGTCACGGTTATACACCCCTCTAGCAGGAAACCCCCCTCAACACCACCACGTTAGGGTAACAAGGGAGATAAAAGAAGACATAGGGACTTGGGCAACCTTCTTGGACAATTTCAATGGAGTTAGTTTTTGGCTAGATAAATATAAGGAAGGGGCTCGACTCCAGGTTCATTCCGACTCAGCAGGAGGAGTGGGATTTGGAGTATATTTTAATGGGCGGTGGTGCGCCGCACCATGGCCCCTATCCTGGTCACAGTCAGGGGTCACACGAGATCTGACCTTCTTAGAACTTTTCCCCATTGTTTTGGCAGTACAACTTTGGGCAACCGATTTTCACAACAAGGCAGTGATGTTTTGGTGTGATAACTTGGCAGTGGTACATGTTATCAACTCCACAACATCTAGGTCCCCAAGGGTTATGCGATTGGTCCGAGTAATGGTTCTCAATTGCCTCAAACACAATATATTGTTCACAGCCCGCCATGTTCCAGGGGTGGATAATACTATTGCAGATGCCCTCTCTCGGTTACAGATGGAGAGATTCCGGGAGTTAGCACCGGAGGCATCACCCTACCCAGAGAAGTTGCCCATGGGTTTGTGGAGCCTTGGCGAGTAGAGATGCGGAGGGTCGTACAGGGATCCCTGGCCACCCGTACCCAAACAGCCTATAATCATGCATTTAAAGAATTCCAAGAGTTTAGAAGGGGGAGGGGCTGGAGACTAGCTTTTCCCATACAAGAGGACGAGATGCTACAATATTTAATACACTTACGAGGTAGGGCATTGACAGGCAGGACAATAGCGGGAAAGGTTGCAGCTTTGGCATTCATGAATCGTTTACACGGATACCCCTCACCCGACAAAGGTTTTTTCGCACGACGCATGATCGAGAGTTGGACTAGAGAGCAAGAACGCCCGGTCGACAAAAGGGCCCCTATTTCACCGGCAATCTTACGGTCGCTTTGTAAAGCGTTGCCCGGAATTTGTTTTAATAGTTACGAAACGTTACTGTTTTCCACGATTTTCAAGTTTATGTTTTTTGGGGCATTCAGGATAAGCGAGGTCGCAGCTGAGGGCAAATACGACCAAGCAGGTAGGGCTATAACGGTCCAGGATATTGAGATTAGCTCAGGTATGTTAACGATCAGGATCCGTCGGTCCAAGACCGATCAGAAAGGGCACGGGCAAATAGTCACCCTAAATCGAACAAGGATGCTCGATATCTGTCCGGTCAGGGCAATTGAGGGATACCTCCAAGCACGGCCCTCGGGGTTGGGCAATTTGTTTATACATCTGAACAAGACACCAATCACACGATTCCAATTCACAAGGGTTTTTAAGAAAACATTGAAAGGGGTTGGCCTGCCGGTAGACAGATACGGGACACATTCATTCAGGATAGGGGCCGCGACAGCAGCTGCGGCGGTGGGTCTGACAGAAAGAGACATCAGGGCCATTGGAAGATGGCGCTCACGGGCCTACCAAGGTTACATCCGCCCACAGACAAAAAACTAATAATTTGTTTTCCCCATTCCTTCAGGACATAGACAACTTGCAGCAAACAAGATGGTGGTGTGGATAATCGGCCACAGTTTCGTTCGCCGGGCTGAGGAGGCGGCGAAGCGATCCAGTGGGGGGACGCAACTAGGTTTGACGCAAAGGGCAAACATTAACTGGATAGGAAAAGGGGGCATGAGGTGGGCCCAGTTAGTACCACAGTTGTCCCATATGAGGAACAAAGAGCACCCAAACATCCTTGTCATACATTTAGGTGAAAATGACCTACGGGTCAGAACTAGTGTCCATTTAATAATTCAAATCAAATCACACCTACCGTTGATTTCGGGTTTTTTCCCGGGGGTTAGAATTTTATGGACTCACCTGATACCACGCCTCTCATGGGGGGGAGGCACTCAACCCAAAAAGATAGATAAGGCCAGGAGAAATGTGAATCGGGAAATCAACAAGTGGTGGTTAGGAATGGGAGGGGTATGTGTAAGGCACAATCAAATTACATATGCAAGGACAGAATTATATTTAGAAGACGGTGTTCATTTGTCCCTTGAGGGAACAAAATTGTACTTAGATAACATAACAGCAATTTTAAGGGATATGGTCTGATTCAGGAGTTGGTGGGGCCACGGCATGGACCAGAATCTGGTGGATGCCGTGGTAGTGGCGGGGGTCCAGTATGGTTAATAGGTTTCCTTGTTAGGTAGATATAGCATAGAAGAAAGAGTCATCTCCTTAAGAGGGGGGGGGGCGATACCTGCTGATAAGCAGGGCATGGCAACGGCAGGATCATTCCCCCTGGGAGAGGTGTCAAGCGGGGGTAAGGGCAAGCATGGCCCTCAATCTTAATGATACCATCCTCCTTACTCGTGCCTGCTTAGGCAAGTTTTCCCCTTCGGCCTTGGCCAGGGAGCTGTTCGAAGGGGATGTTTAGAATTTGAATGGAGTACTGGCATTGGAGGGCATATCCAGGCCAGCAGATACTTGTGTTGGTTAATAATGTTGAGAATTTTAGGTATAAAATACTGGACCTGTGATTGCTTAGAAGCATCTCACCAACTTCACTGATCTTTTGATTAAAGAGTGTGGCCATTTATAATCCACATCACGTCTCTGTGTCTCATTCTCCGGGGGGGAAGGGGTGCGTCGGCAACAAAAAATCTTACCGTTTTTTTTAAAAAAAATGTCAAAGGCAGGACCAATTCTAAACAAAACTTGCATTTCAAACAAAATGTAACACAATAAATAAGAGTTTAACAAAACTTACCACCACAAAACATGGAAATGATTTACACTTCATTATCTACACTGCATAAAATATCAACATTAATACACCATAGGTACTTCATTCATGACTAGACTGTCTTTACCACACACATATTTTGTGGATTATTTGCTGCTCATTACAGAACATTTCCTTAGAGGTCATTAATTTATTATTATAAGTCACCTATGAATTTATTTATTTTTTACAATGCCTTAAACTCTGTCCATTTGTGCAGCAATGCATTTTTATTATTTTACTATTTATATAAATTCAAATCTAATCATTTTCATAAATAATCTCCATGGTTTTAGGCGTTTAAGTTTTGTTGGTATTGTATGTTAAACGTGTTTTGAAATGTAAATATAATTCATTTTCATGTCTTTGGCACTGTTTTTCAAAACGTACGTTTTCTTTAGAATTGGTCGTCCCTTTAATATTTTTTAAAACCATACATTTGTGGGGGTTTTAGGAAATTTTCAAGCTTTTTGTGATGCGAGGATTAGAATAATATGAATTTTTTAACATGTAATAGTTTCAGAACAATGTCAAAGAAGTAGTTAATACAAAGCACTCCTTGGTCTTTGATTTTCGGACAAAAAAGCAAAAAGGAGCTGGTGACATCACTGCTGTAAAGGGAGAATCGATGAATCTTTGGGTGCTTTTAGAGAAGCACCTTCCCGGACCCCACCCACTAACCTCCCACCCATTATACATGTTGCAGGGCACCCGTAGGGCACCACTGCAGCCCTGCAACATGTATAGTGGGTGGAAAGGTGTGTCTAAAACCACCTTTGTTTATTTATTTATCTATCAATCTATTTATACCCCACCCCTCACCCAAAGGTGACTCAAGGCGGCTCACAATAAAAACATTAAGTACAATAAAATTCATAAAACAAATCACAATTACAAGTCTGTATAATAAATACCCAACCAATCAACCCACACCACCCTACCCCCCCTGCCAAACACCTGGTGGAAACGCCAGGTCTTACGCCGCCAGCGGAAAGTAAGGAGAGCTTCACAGGGAGGGCATTCCACAGCGACGGAGTAGCCGCCAAGAACGCCCTCCTCTCTGTCCGGAGCCACTGAAAACGTGGAACCTCCAGGAGGGCACCCCTGGACGACCGCAAGGGCCACCCCGGGGCCCAGGCAGTCCCTCAGGTAAGCTGGACCCAGGCCGTGTAGCACTTTATAGGTCAAAACTATGTTTGACCTGATTGTGCTGCTGCTTCAGTCAGTCCATCTCCAGAAGGGAGAGGAGAGCAGGGGAGCCAGGAGGAAGGGCTGCCATTACGCCCCTCTCCCCCTTTCATCACTAGGCAGGACTACCAGGTTGAGGCCCAACCGTAGGCTTCAACCACCTGCAGCTCGCTATCCGGATCAAATAGAGACGGTGCCCCCGGGACAAGCATCCCTGCACCTCACCTGGTCACTGCCAGAACCAGCCTGTAGGAGGCTGCATCCACTACCAGCACTGAGTCTCCTCCCCAGCAAACTCCTTCCCACAGTCCAGCTCTCTACTGTTGAATGAAGGAGCCTCAGATTAAATTGGCAATTGTGTCCCTTCACCCACTGTCTCGTGAGAGACTCGGCCTGCTTGACTTTGCCCTTGGACTGTGCCGCCCCCGTCCCTCTGCTACGATCGCATGCCCCAACCCCACCCCCCAGAAAGTGCACTGGGTCGTCTGTGCGAGTCCTCCTGTTTGCGGCATGGGGTTCGTGTCCCCCACCCCAGCAGCCGTGACCCCCCTTGGAACGGGGCACCGTAAACTGACACTGTATGCCCTGGACATACAGGTCCTGTGCTGTGGAGGGGCATCTGTTTGGGACAGAGGGAATGTCAGCCGAGGTGCGTCACCCAACGGCCATCCTCGGAACGGGGAACGGCTCAAGGGCGGCAGCTGTTGTCCCCCCCTCAACGAAGGCACATAGGGGCAGTGGGGGCGCACGGCACACACGGGGCGCAAGGCGAACTCTCGCGATGAGCGAGAGTTCGCGGCCGCCATCTTGGCCCATGTGCGGATCCCACCATTCCACACCTGGGCAACATCGAGCGAGCACCCTCCCACCCTTCCCATAGGTACTGTGGGTAGCACTGGTTGTTGAACCTGGTTTCAGGGCTGGGAAGGAATTTTGGCCACCTTGATGATTGGCAGAGGTCTTGGATGGTTTTTTCGCCTTCCTCACAGTGTTGATTGATGTTTGGTTACTGGTGGGAAGGGGTTTTCAAAAATTCATAAACTGTCGCACCGCAGGGGTCCCGCGAGTTAGTTAAGTTAAATGGTAGGGATAGTCTGCTGCCAGATCATCTCCTTATGCCAGATCCCAACTGTCCACGTGATTGCTAGAGCTTGCCCGGCCGGCGTCACGCTGGACCCAGAAAAGGTTCCGCGGCATGGGGCCCTATGACAGGGGCGGTCCAGGGTCCTCATGGGCTGCGCTCACTTCCTTCCTTGGGTCACGGTAGGCAACGGCCTCCTGATCCGGCTGGGGGTGGCCGGGCAGGCGTGACATTGCAGCAGCTATAGTTAGTACGGTTGCAGTACTGAGGAACATCAGACCGCCTTAAGTTTATTCTAGCAGAGTTATTAGTTAACAGTTTAGGTTGACAGGACCCAGAGAGGCATAGCCCCCTCCTCCCCCGACTGGTCTCCCTGCTGCATTAAATGCCCCCTTGTGTTCCGGAGCTGTCCGTGGGTTGTGTGACATGCCTCGGGTGTCGTCGTGTGCGGTCCCCCAGTACCCTTATCTGGCAGCCAGCCCTGCGCACCGCAGCAACTGCCTCAGTCTGCCATCCCCTGTCCCTCCCCACCCCTCTGCGATTCCTGCTGAGGGCGGGTGGAAGCAGTTGCGGAGGCTTCATTTGTCCGCAAGCCTCCATGCTTTTGTCATCTGGTGAGGGTATGTTGATGTGGGGGCTGGGCGGTTCAACTAGGTAAGGTAACTATTTATGCTGCTTTGTAGTCAAGCTGTGGTCAGCGTCCGTTCAACCGCACATGGACTAGAACTAATTTTTAATGTTTAATAACTCTTCATGGCCCTCATTAAACACCATCAGCCCACAACAGCACTTTATTGACATCTCAGGCTACATGCTTGTTAAGTTTTGGGGCTCAGTTCACAAAGGCGAGGAAGATATTATTATTATTATTATTAAACATTTATAAAGCGCCAGTTGCAACCTGGCGCTGTACAGAACATACAATCAGATGCGGTCCCTACCTGTGGCTTACAATCTAAAAGACAAGGAGGGGGAGACAAGGAGAGGGGACAGCGGGAGAGACATGGGAGAAGACAAACAAACATTCAGGCGGATGCGAAGTCTCAGGTGCGTGTACTTGGCTTGGTTACAAGGTGGTCGGTAGCAGCAGTCAGCAGAGGAGGGCTGACAGTAAGAGCAAGGGGAAAGACTAGAGGGCATTGGGAAAGGCAGCATGGAAAAGGTGGGTCTTGAGGAGGGATTTGAAGGAGCGGAGGGAGGAGGCAAGGCGGATGTCGGCAGGGAGGGAGTTCCAGGCATGCGGGGCAGCGAGGGAGAAGGGACGAAGGCGGTTGGGCGAGCAGGAGAAACGAGGGAGAGCGAGGGAGGGGACAGAGGAAGAGCGGAGAGCGCGCGCAGGAGTGCGTAGGGCGATTAGGTCCGAGAGGTAAGGGGGAGCTTGGTCATGGAGCGATTTGAACGTGAAAACCAGGAGTTTGAACAGGATACGTTCAGGAAGGGGGAGCCAGTGAAGGGAGAGGAGGAGAGGCGTTACATGGTCGAAGCGACGGGCAGAGTGAATGATCTTGGCGGCAGAGTTTTGGATCGCAACAAGGGGGGACAGGTGGGAGCGAGGGAGGCCAGCAAGGAGGAGGTTGCAGTAGTCGAGGCGAGAGATAACCATGGCATGAACAAGGATTTTGGCCGAGGAGATAGATAGAAAGGGGCGTATGCGGGCAATGTTGAGGAGAGCGAATCGGCAGGATTTGGCCACAGAGTCAATGTAAGGTTTAAAGGAGAGGTGCGTGTCAAAAATGAAGCCCAAGCTGCGGGCACGGAGAACAGGACGGATGGTGACCCCATCAATGCAGACGGTCAGGTCAGAGGGAGAGGAGGGGGATGGAGGAAAAATGAGGAGTTCAGTCTTGGCCATGTTCAGTTTGAGTTGGCGTCGGGACATCCAGGCGGAGATATCAGAGAGGCAGTCGACGAGGCGTGAGCGGATAGAGGAGGAGAGAGAGGGGGTAGAGAGATAGAGTTGGGTGTCATCAGCATAGAGATGGTATTGGAATCCGTGGGAGGCAATAATTTCGCCAAGGGACAGGGTGTAGATAGAGAAGAGGAGAGGGCCAAGGACAGAACCTTGGGGAACCCCAACCGAGAGGGGAAGGGAGGGGGAGGTCGACTCGGGGAGGGAGACATTAAAGGAGCGGTCAGAGAGGTAGGAGGAGAACCAGTCAAAGACAGAGCCACGGAAGCCCAAAGAGTAAAGCGAGTCCAAGAGGAGCGAGTGGTCGACAGTGTCAAAGGCAGCAGAGAGGTCAAGGAGGACAAGAACGGAGTAGTGGCGCTTCGATTTAGCGACAAGTAGATCATTGGTGATCTTGGCCAGGGCAGTTTCAGTAGAGTGGAGGGGGCGGAAGCCGGACTGGAGAGGGTCGAGGGAGGAGTTGGCAGAGAGGAGGTTCAGGCAGCGGGAGTAGACGACACGTTCCAGGAGCTTCGAAGCAAAGGGAAGGAGGGAGACCGGCCGGTAACTAGAGGGATCGAAAGGGTCCAGGGTAGGCTTTTTGAGGATGGGGGAGACAGTGGCATGTTTGAAGGCAGAGGGGAAGGAGCCTGTGGAAAGGGAGAGATTGACGACATGCAGAAGGGGGGGAGCGACAGTGGGAGCAATAGAGGTCAGGAGGCGGGAGGGGATCGGGTCAAGGGGGCAGGTGGAGGGGTTGGATGAAGAGAGAAGAGCAGAGATTTCCTGGAGAGAGGCAGGAGGGAAGGATGCGAGGAGGGAGGGGGGCGGGGGGGGGAGGGAGGCAATATCCCGACGGATCTTGTCAATCTTGGAGGTGAAGAACGATGCAAGATCCTGAGCAGCAAGGGAAGAGGGCGGAGGAGGGCAGGGGGGTTTGAGAAGGGAGTCGAAAGTAGAGAAAAGGCGGCGAGGGTCGCGGGAGAAAGATTCGATCCTAGAGGCATAATAGCGCTGCCTAGCTAGGGAGATAGCCGAGGAGAGGGAGGAGAGGGAGAATTTGTAATGGAGGAAGTCAGGGAGGGAGCGGGATTTGCGCCAGAGGCGTTCGGCAGCCCGGGCGCAGGAGCGGAGGTAGCGGATGGCAGGGGTAAGCCAGGGGCGGGGGTCGAGGGGGCGGACGGGGCGAGCAGAGGGGGGGGCAAGAGAGTCAAGGGTCGAGGAGAGAGAAGCGTTGAGAGCAGAGACAGCAGAGTCAGGGGAGGAGGAGGCGAAAACGGGGGGGAGAAGGGGGGAAAGATGTGCGGCAAACTCCGAGGGAGTAAGGGCCTGCATATTGCGGAAGGGGCGCATAGAGGGGGAGGCGGAGGGGGGTCGGTGGGAAAGGCTGAAGGAGCCGAGGAAGTGATCAGAACTAGGGAAGGGGTCAAAGGAGAGGTCAGTTAGAGAACAGTTTCGAGTGAAGACGAGGTCGAGGGAATGGCCGTCAGTATGAGTGGGGGAGTCGGTCCAGAGTCGGAGATTAAAGGAGGAAGCGAGAGAGAGAAAGCGGGAAACAGAGGGGGCGGAGGGCGTGTCAACGTGAATGTTGAAATCACCAAGGATAAGAGTGGGGATATCATCGGAGAGGAAGAAGGTGAGCCAGGATTCAAAGTCCGGGAGGAAAGAGGAGAGGGAACCCGGGGGGCGGTAGATGACAGCAACCCGAAGGTGTAGAGGGGAGTATAAGCGCACAGAGTGGGCCTCAAAGGAAGGGAAGGAGGAGGAGGGGGGAGGGGAGAGGGTTTTGAATTGGCAGTGCTTAGCAAGGAGCAAGCCCACACCACCACCCAGGCCCTCAGGGCGGGGGCGGTGAGAGAACGACAGGCCCCCGGAGGATAGAGCAGCCGGGGTAACAGAGTTGGAGGGCGTGATCCAGGTTTCCGTAAGAGCCAGGAGTTGAAAGGGGCGAGAGAGGAAGAGATCGTGGATGAAGGGAGCTTTAGCCACGGACGAGCGGCAGTTCCAGAGGGAGCAGGAAAAAGGCAATTGGTGTTTGGGAAGGCAGGGGATGCGGATGAGGTTGGGGGATGGGGAACGGCCGGGTTTGGGGCTAGGGGGAATGGGCGTGGGTGAGGATAAGGGGTAGGTTGGCTGGAGAAAGGCTGCTGGTGAAGGGAGAGGGAGAAGGAGGGGGTGCGTGAGAGAGGCTAGAAGGAGGGAGGTGATAGAGGGCGAGGAGGCAAGGGAGGTATAGGGAGGCATCATAGGTGTTACCTGTTCAGGTATCGGGGGGAAGCCAGGCCTGCAGGTGCCGCGTGCGCGCGGGTGCTGTCAGGGGGGTGGCCCCTCGCTGTCCTCGCTCCGGCCTCACAACGGCCACAAAACGGCCAGCGCCCTTTTGTCGCCGCCCAAGGGCTGCCGCCCGCTGGGCGCGGGCGTGCACCTTTGGCTTGTGGCTATGGGATGGGGCCCTGCTCACCTGGAGGGGCTTTCTGGGCGCTGATATGAACCGCAACAAAAAAGGTCAGGACGTTTTGAAATTGGGCACTACAAATTAACTTTTTAAATCATTATAACTTTTACTGCCCATGATGGATCTGTTTCAAATTTTCAATATATAACCGTTCCATTAAATGAAAAGAAGGACATTAGGTTTTGGGTTTTTTTTAAGAAGCCATTTACTCCAAAAAGTGCCTTTAAATTTCGGTATTTAGAAGGGAAAGTGGTCCTGCCTTTATCTATCTAACCCTTAGCGGGGGCTAGATAAAACTTATAATTATGTCTGAGGAACAGCAGACCAGACTAAGCAAGTTCAGAGTTTCCAGTGCTCCAGAGTCTAAACTGGCTGCTAATAGCTTTCTGGGCACAATCTGGGTGCTGGTTTTAACCTATAAATCCCTCCTCATGAATGTTACACTCCCTGTCTCTCCCTCTGTTCCCCTTCCTTCATCTCCCTGCCCCACCCCTCACAGATTGTAAGCCCTAGGGCAGCGACCGTGTCTATTCAATTACTTTGTAAAGCGCCAGGTACATTGCTGGCGCTATATGTTTGCTAATAATAATAATAAAACTGATTGGGCCCCATGTATCTGACAAACCGCCTCTTCTCCTATGTCCTGTCGCGGCCCTTAATGCCAGCCGGGGATGCCCTATTGCAAGGGCCAACTGCCCGTCAAGTTGTTACAACGAGGGCATGTGGGGGGTGTTCTAAGATGCTGCCCCACAATTATGGAACTCCCTCCCTTGGGGATCCAACTAAGCCGGAGACAGCTTGTCTTCTGGAGGAGAGGCAAGACCTTTTTGTTTGGCCAGGCATTTGGCAGGCAGGGTTGGGTGGCGAGGTTGGGTGGCGAGGTTTGGGACAAGTTGACGGATGGCAGGTGGGGGATAAAGAATGGGATGAGTGGGTGGTTGGGGTGACACTGGGGTTTTAAGAGTTTTTAATGTGTTTTATTGCAGTTTATATTTTTAATGTCGTAAGTCGCTCTGAGGCTACAGAGAAGAGCAGGGTAAAAATGTGAAAAATAAATAAAGTTAGTGTATTTTATTTATTTTTATTTATATAAAATTTATATCCCGCCCCTCCTGCCCACAGGGCAGCCCGGGGCAGAGAACAATATAAAAATTTAAAAAAATTAAAACAGTTAAAATAGAAATACAGGGGGGAAAAGACCCTCCCCACCACTCCCCCTCGCCAAAAGCCTGGCGGAACAGCCAGGTCTTACATAAACGTCGAAATGACAGGAGAGTGGGGGCCAACCGAGCTTCTTCCGGGAGTGCATTCCACAGCACGGGGGCAGCCGCCGAAAACTAACATCGGTGGTCACCCACCTCACCCGGGGAACCTCCAAAAAAGCTCCCACAGACGATCTCAAGGGTTGCACGGGCACACGGGGAGTGAGGCGGTCCCACAGGTAAGTAGGGCCCAGGCCATGAAGGGCTTTAAAGGTTAAAACCAGCACCTTGAACCTGGCCTGGTGCTTTATAGGTAGCCAGTGCAGAGCACTGGTGTCATGTGCTCCCTGCGACCCACCCCAGTAAGGAGACGGGCCACGGCATTCTGCACCAGCTGCAGCCTCCGGAGCAGCTTCTCGGGCAGCCCCACGTAGAGCGCGTAGCAGTAATCCAGCCTCGAGGCGATGAAGGCATGGATGACAGTGGTGAGAAGCATTGCAAGGGGAGAGAGAGCATTCAAAGCATATGAGAAGCATTGAAAGGGGGGAGAGAGGGAGGGGGTCGCAAACCTGAGCCAGACATTGCAATTCCAAACCACAACCATATTATCGAGTGGTGTATTCCTTACAACCAAGAAAACACAAGTTGCGTAAGAGTTTTACAATTTCCAATGACCCTTTATGCTTTAGCTCACTTGGCACTCGTGGATGAGCCGAATCCAAGGACCAGGCAGAAGACAAAAAGCCTGTAATCTCTCTCAGCGAGAGAGTCAGGCTCCCTTCCCTGCACAGTGCAAGAAGTCTATCAGGATTTAGGCTGGGTTAGGACAAAGGAGTTGTGCCACCAAGTCATAATTTGTATTGTTTCAACATTTCTCTTTTCCCCTCAAGAGACGCTCTTCCAATTCAGTTCCCAAATACTGTGCTATTTTAAGCCACTCCATTTTTATCTTAGTTTTTAAAAAGAACAAAATAATGCTTGTTCGGGACACCTATAAAACTTTTCCACTGGCACAAAGATTAAAAACTGTAACTCAAATTGACTTTACAATGGGGGGTTAGATCATCAGGGGGACCAAAATATCCACTTATTGGACACGGGCTTGGCTTCCCTGCACTTCATAAAAGGTGCTGTGAGCTTCCCAGCTCATTTTGTTACATGTAGGCAACCAGGGATATCTCCAACACAGAAAGAAATTAGTTTATTGATTGCCTGCAGTGCAAGGAGAGAGAGAGAGCAAGAGTAGAGCAAATTAAATTGGAGCTATGTTATTTCAGTGATAGTAGGAGACAGAACAAATTATGGAGCCTGCTCCCCCCCCCCCCACTCAGTGCAGGGGTGGCTGCAAAAATTAAATTCAGCAGGGTAGCAAAATGGGGCTGGAGAGCCCATTTGTCCTGTTGGTTTTTAATGCGATGCCAGCAAGATGCCCAGAAAGGGGGCGTGGTTGCATCAGGAGGGAATGGGGACTCCCGTAGCCCCACCCCTTTCTAAAACAACCACGCCCCTTTCCCCGTGTTCCGACATCACAGCGTTCAGACGAGGGGCAGAGAGACAGTCAGAAATACAGGGACTCCTCAGATTTGAAGTAGTTTGCGTTCCCGAAGGGTGAGCACTGAGCAGGGCAGGAACAGAGAGGAGTGGCAGCACCACTTAAGGGATTTTGTGTGAGATGGCCAGTGTGTATGGTCATTTATACCCTTCCCCTAAGAGTCAAGGTAGCTTGCAACATATAAAAACATTAAAATAAAAAATACCTTAAAAACCGCACCCCAACCCCATAAAGATTCCACCACCCAACACCTATCGCCACCTGCCAAATGCTTGGGCAAAAAGGAAGGTCTTGCAATGCCTCCGGAATATTTATTTTATTTATTTTACAAGATTTATATTCCGCTCTCTCCCACCATAGGCGGCCCAGAGCGGCTGACGACAATATGCTTGAGCGCTTCCAGGGGAAGGTTAGCAGGACAGAGGATGAAGGTGGCAGTCAGTGGAGAAGGGTGAGCCAGAGGGATAGAAGCTGGGATGGGGGTTGCATGGGAGGAAAGGGTATGGGGGCAAGTGAGCGCAATTAGAAAGGAGGAAGAGATAAATGGGGAAATGCTGGTCTAGGGTCCTCAGACTTGTAATTAAGAGAGCGTCTCTGGCCTAATCAAAAGCTTTGCCTGCATCAGAAAACTGCCCCAACGGAACTCAGTTAAGAAGATGGACTGCTTAGCACAGGCATGAATTCCATTGACCTTAATGGGAGTCATGCCATGTTAAATGTTAGCACCAGCAACATCCACTCAGAGGATTGCACTGAAAGACAGAGCTGTGTTTTACCTCAGGCTAGCTTACTCGGGGGTTAGCCGTCTTGAATAAAACTAGAACAAAGACGAGGAATAAATAGGCCTTACCTCCGGTAGCCAGTTACGACTAGGTTATTTATAAAGCAGCAGCAATCTGCCTGGTGCTGAAAATTCATGAGTTAAGAGAAAGGGCCCTGCCCCAAGGAGCCTACAATCTATGATGGACAAGGAAGTGGAGACGAGGGGGAGGGGAACATAGGGCGACGCAGGAATAAATACATGAAGCTTAGAAGTTGCAGGTGCACGTTTAGCTTAGTTACAAGGGAGGAGGGAGACACTGGGTGAACATAAACGACTGCCACAACAGCTGCTCCCCCTGCCTGGGGGTGTGTGGAAGATGACAGCCGCCGCTGCCCTTAGGGTTGGGTCAGGTCACAGAACGTATGCGCGCCTGCCCAGGCCAGCCGGCGAGCCCTTCGCTGCCCCACCCCCAGTTGGGAACAGTGCAGCCGGGCGGCACGACCCCAGCCATGGCAGCTAAATCATGGACAGCCATTTTGGCCTGCCCCCGATCCCCAGTGGGGATGGGGCTGAAAACCGAGGTGCTGGCCTGCTATGGCCTGTATCGGTCCGCCTGAGCAGCCGTTGGCCCAAGCTTGTGCGGCTGGGATTTTCCAGGGGACCAGTTCCAGACCAGCTGGCAACTTAGCCCGGGGCAGCAGCCGACCCAGGGCACAAATTTTGTAGGAGCCTGGGTGCTATTGGCGCCCAGAAAACGGAGGCTGGAGACTGGTTCAGGGACATAGTGAGGCAAACACGGTTTAATATCAGGATAAAGGCTGGGGACTGAATGTGGGGGTTGCCCCGAAGTTCGATCTAAGCAGGCCCACATCTGCTGGCCTGGAAAAAACAGCTTGGCGAGTCCCCAGCCCAGGAGAGCCAGAGTCACATCTATTATCACCTACTGAAGAACAGCACAGTAAAAGGTTCATCAGTGATCAGCCTGATTATGGCCCTGGCTTGACTTACTACCACCTCAAGAGAAAAGCTACCAGTGCCTTGTTCTCATTCAAACTGAACCTCAAAATAGAAAGCTTGAAGCTAGCTACCTCGAGGCAATACACACACCCCCTTTTTCTTAAGGCTAGTTTTGCCCACAGTTGTCAATTCTAGCCTTAAGTCAGGTTCCCAAACACGGATCATGACACTAAGCGGGGCTGTGATCCTGATCTTTGTTTCGGTTTGGGGTTCCAGAATTATATGTAATTCTCAAAGCAGGGTCACGCAGGCAAAATGTTTGAATTGAGAACCCCTGCCTTAAATTCCGTCAGTCCGAACTCATTTCACACGGGCCAAGAAGTCACTGGATGAATGCGGGCTGGATCGGATTGACAGCAAAAAGGCTGTCCAGGTCCCATTATTGATCCCTGGACCTTCTGCCCCCTCCTGTGTTTGTGTCATTCCCCGATTGGAACAACAAACACCTCACCTAATTCAAAGGGAATGAGTTTTTTGAGAGCTTGCTTTCAAGTTCCTTGGGCTGCCCATGTGTCAGCAGTGGTTACTTGGAAACCCAAAAGTGATTCCTAGGGACAAAAATGTGGTGGTGTTGTTTCAAAACACACCAAAAAATGTTTTCCTGGGGAAAACATCAATAGAACAACATCCGCTAGCTGCAACGGCAGCTGCAGCATGCAGTTACGCTGTTATGTCAACAAAAAACCCTTCTGCATTTTATATGCTGTGGAATAATTATTTTGCTTATCACAGGGTGCACTGTACTTCCCAGCCTGATTCCCCATTATTATGCTTGGCCCAGCTGAAAATGTGTTGCCCTTCCAAACTCAGAGCATTGGGCAAGGCATAAAAAAAATAAGTAAAATAAAATACACTCACTGGTTGTGTCATAAGCCGGTGAATAGCAGCCTACCATGTAATTGCTCTGAACAGGAAAAAATAACTTCTCCTGTTAGGCTTCCCGTTTTACGCAAGAACAAACGTTACCACAAATAAAAGGAGGGACAAAAAAAAAAAGTCATACAAGGCAACATAAGAGAGTGTTTCCTTCCAAATTTAACTCAAAGTGGAAGTGGCAAAGAAGATTCCCGTGAACCCAACCAAAGTCCACTCAGCTCAAATAAACCACTCTCTTTGATTCAGTGCATTTTTGACATGAGGTCCCTCTAAAGCAGAGGCTCCCACACTGTGGGTCAGAACTTCGATTGGGCTTTTGCCATCTACAGATGAGGGTCCCAACCCCAAATGGTATTGGATAGACTTTGCACGGCGGTCTGGGAATCACAAAACAGTAGAACTTTCAAAACAAGCATCACACAGAAAAAGAAATCAGCCTCCTGAAGGCAAGGAGGTCATTCTGAATTGCCCACTTCAGGAATTCTTACACCTTCCCCTGAGAGAGGCAAGGGGCAAAGCAGTTAAAATAGTATTTTTTATACCAGGGTGGGGGAACCTTTTTCCTCCCAGGGACCACTTCAAAAATTAGTACAAATTCCAGGGCCACGTAGACATTGGGGGTGCTTAATGGATGCAGTTAGGAAGAAGAGGGCCCAGTTCACAGATCTGAGGCACAGGTCTGTCACCTAGCCTTCTGTAGGGGTGTGCATTTCATTTTCGTTATTATGATAAAAACAAAAAATGTTTTTTGTTTTTGTTACTGAAATAACAAAAGTGACAAATAATGAAAACAAATGAATTTTTGTTTTTGAAATAATGGGAACACACTAAAAAATGTATTTTTGGATATAACTTTTGTTTCTTATCCACTTCTGATGAAACCTGGGGAGATTGTACCTCCAACAGAGGGCACTATGAGTACCAAATTTCAAGAACATTGGATGAAGGGAACTGATTTTAGAATCAACTGAATGTTGTGATTTTAAGAAAAGCTCCATACACATTCATGGCTACATCTCTTACGTCCAATTTGCATGAAACCTGGGAAGATTATATTACTCTACTAGCGTACCAATCATGCCAAATTTCAGAAGGATTGAATAAAGTGTCCTGATGTTATAAGCTATTAACTGGAATATACACTTCCAGCTGTAGCATTTATATATTCCATCCTGTTTACACATAATTTGGCAGACATTTATCACACAACTTGCCTGTCATCTCTGCCAAACTAAAGGACAATCTGATAAAGGGCCCCAATTTTATAAGCAACTGAAGTTGTCCCCTTGAAGACCATTAATCAGATAAATAGCAGCACATGCAGTGCCAGTCAGAAGCAGGCGCATGGCATGGCAGGGGGAGGGAGGCTGTAGGAGGGAGGATGGGGAGCAACCCAACAGACTGACAGACACGTTCACTGGCCAATTACTGCATGCTTCCAGCTTTACAGGACCAATCGGTGGTGGCTTCGAGACCGGTATAGGGGGCAGCCCTGAGGCATGCATAGAAGGGACATAACTGGGACTTTGGGGATAGCATCCCAGCAATCAGGAGACATAGTTTACATATGTAGGCTGGCTAGTTATCATCACAACCACATCCTGCAGTACTGTGACAGAGGACATAAGAGAATCTCTATTGGCTCTTTCCTAAACAGATGCTTCCAATTTCCCAGTAACAAGTGGGGGAGAGATGTTGGGATGATCACAGCACAGAATGAGGATATTTGGTTGACATTTCTGCTGGCCAATTGGTATCATAAACCAATCTTATACCACAGTGACATGAGAGAATCCCTGGCATAAGCTCACTCTCTACGTATGCTGTGCAGGCATATAAAATTGGGACCCTTTAACACATCTTTCTGGTATTTGGCAGAGATGATCCTGAAAGCGTGAGATACATCCCTGCCAAATTTCATGTACACTGGTTGGACTACAAAGATGTTAGTCAGACATACATTTATAAGTTAATTGCTTATACCCACCAGGACCCTTTATCCAATCCTTGTAATTTTGGCATAGATAGCAAACATGGGGAGGGGTATAAACTTACCAAGTTTCATCCACATTAGATGGGAAGCAAAGAAGATACAGATAGGAACGTGTATGATTTTGCAGATTTTTGCAAAATAGCATAATTCAACTGCTAATCAAATCAGATTCCTTTAACCAATGTTTCTGGAATTTGGTACACTTAATGTCTTCCATTGGAAGTACAATCCCCCCATGTTTCATCTAAATATAATGAAAAACAAAAAGGTTACAGCCAAACATGTGTTTTCCATTAAAACCAATATAAATCAAAAATGGAAGCAAAAACAAAGTTTTGATATTTAACAAAAACTACAGATTCAAATAACAAAAATGAAAAATGAGAAGGACATGGGTCTCTGGTGCACACCTCTAGTGTGTATGCCCTCATCTCTGCTCCCTTACCTTGAGCTCAGTTTTTCAGTGCTTGAAAGTAGGAACTGGATCCAGGAACTGGAAAAGGGACCACATAAAAACTAGCCTTGGGCTGCATTTGGCCCCTGGGCCTGTGGTTCCCCACCTTATTTTAAGGTCGGGGTCAGCTTCTGCTGGTAAAGATGAAGGCTTTCCAGTTACACAGAAGTCCTCTTCAGGGAAGGACCCTACATAACGTCATGAATGTGGCGGTCCACCTCCTTATGGATGGAGCACATTACACCAGTGGAGCACATTACCAATGGAGCACATTACACCAATGCTCCGTTCGCTGTACTAGCTACCTACAGTTTTCCAGCCCCGATTCAAGGTGTTGGTTTTGACCTATAAAGCCCTAAACGGCTTGGGCCCTGCCTACCTGTGGGACCGCCTCATTCCCTGGGCCCTGGAGCAGCCCCTGTGGTTGGGCGGGGGCACCTTCTTGGAGGTCCCCCAGGTATCCCGGAGGGCGACTCTGGAGAGGGTGTTCTCAGCGGCCACCAGAAGGAAGTTCCACAGCCTAGGTGCGGAGATCTGGTTGGCTCCGGACCGCCCTTCTTTTCGACAAAGATGAGAGACCTGGCTGTTCCACCAGGCATTTGGTGAGGGAGATGGGTGGGTGGAAGGGTCAATTATTCCCCCCAGTTTTAGCTGAATTTTAATGTAGTATTTTAAGTTACTTTTATTGGTGTATTTTTGTATTCGTGTTTTTATTGTTAGCCGCCTTGAGCGGCTGGGAGCAGAGAAGGCGGGATATAAATATAAATATAACTACAAAAATTTCATAGGAGAATTTTAGGTTCAAAAGGACCTCAAGGTTCATCTAGTCAAACCTCCAGCTCCAAGGCAGAATATCCTCTGCCTGCAGAGTTTGCATATCCTCACCAATAGAGGTTGGTCCAATAAATCATCTTAAGTTTTGACTCTCTCATATTCAGACCCAGCAATGGGGAAAACACAGTAAATGCAGTTCATACTGGGGACTAACACAGAAACCATACTAAATAACTTTCACTGGAAGCACACATCAATGTCAGGGACTGCTAAATGGACCACCAAGCAATTTCTGTGTTCCTAACCCCACAAAATAGGATCAGCCATAGTACAAGCTTCTGCATCCACCTCCAAGCTGGAAAAAATAAATAAATCTGGTGATCAATCAGATCTGATGGCCGAGCGAGCGTTCAAACAGGACTTCTGAAAGCACACAGCCTGTCCAGCCCAGACCACACAGACCTTTTAAAATTATGCTGGGAAATCATGCTGGGCTACAGAACATTAAGCAAGACCCTCCACAACATTTCAGTGAACCGGTTGTTTTAAAGATAAAAAAAAATTAAAAAGACAGACCAAGGTTCCAGTCTTTGCAGAAAACAGAGCAGCATTACCATGCAAAATGAATATATGGTCTCAATCCAGTTCCTATTAAAAAGAGAAGTCCAAATGGAAGTCAATGGCTTCACTTCATGGACAACAGGACCAAGCCCAACTGGCTTTACAACACAAAAACACCACTGTAACTAGCACCAGCTGCCTCACTGGCTTAAAATAATAGTGAGATTCATGACAGGCTAAGACCACGTGGAGACAGTAACCACATCTGGGGTTGGAATCACAACATTGACGGATATTGGATATACTTTCCACTGCTTTGTTACTGTCTGGGGACATGGGATTAGAGTGAATTCTCAAGGTGAGCCCAAGAAGGCAAAAAACTTGTGAATCTCAAACTGGGAGGGAGAAGATACAGAATGTATTTGGAGGGGATGAACGTGCAGCTGCCACACCTCTAACTCCACTCTGACAATCCATTTCCAAAATGGTGTATTCCCCCCAATCTTCCGTGACCCAGTCTAATCTCACTTCTGTCACATGAGTTCCAACTGGCGGCTCCTGCCGCCAATCAAAATTCATGTACCAGAAGTGGGCAGGCTGGCACCATTTCGAAAAATCTGCCCCACACAGCCATTCTGAACTAAGGGAGCTAGGGCAGGGGTGATCTCGTACCAGTTTGGCCAAGTTCAGCAGAGCCAGTTGCTAAAAGTCTACCCCCTATACACATAAAGGAGGGCAGGAGTCTCAAAACTCTTTGAGAATCAGCTGTTGATTGGTTAGAATAACATCCTAGCTCAGCTAGGGTAGCTGAGGTGGAGTGCGGGCAAGGCAGACAAAAGGGGGAAAATTTTAAAAGTTTGAGAATCACTGAATTAAGACTCTGCAGAATTCAATACCTTCACATTCCAGGGGAAGATGCATCATTAAATTTAAGATGCATCATTAAACTTCAATATTAAAACCCTCCTTTTGCCGTTACTGTAAGACCTGGCTGTTCCATCAGGCCTTCGGCAAGGGTAATGGGTAGGTTGGGGGTTTTCATTTCTCTGTGGCACCACTATTTGGTTGACATTTTATTTGATCTGCTTTATAACTTCGTCTGTTTTAAAATTTTAATACTTGTAAGCCACCTCAAGCTACTTGATGTTGGAAAGGCAGGGTAAAAATATTGTAAATAAATAATAAATATTGCACTTCTCTCTTGCAAATAAGAGAGGCTGCTGGCGACATATGGAAGGTTTATGGAAAAACCTTAATGTAGAAAAGTCTTCCAAAAAGCCATTCACATTCACGATATACACACACACACCACGATGGTATCCCTTTAAACAGCAATCAGAATCAATCTTCCAAGAGGCAGTTTCTGTCCAAAGTGAAAGTTCACTCCTGGACATTTACTCAGCGCTTAACTGAAATGACCTCTGAAATTAATGGGCTGAGGCAGCGTTGGGACTCATTACACGCCAAGCATTCTGCAGGCAGCTGCCAATTTTGCAAACAGGGACCTGAAAAGAACAGCTCTTCCCGGCATAGAAACAACCACACTTGATGCTGGAGTTTCTTGGAATAAAGCGGTGTGGGTTAAGTCAGCCAACAACTTCGCTCGCTCCCTCCCTCCCAAGCCTGTAAGGCAGAGACAGCCAGGGATAGATGCCCGACACAAAATTATATTGGAGATTAATGGTGGAAATTTGATGCAGAGTGCCTTCTCATATCAGGCCTCCTCCAATTCTGTAACACAGGGAGGGGGGGACCCAGGGCCGAATGAGGCCTGCAGCTAGTTTTTGTGTAGCCCCCTACCAGCTACTAGATCTTGCTCTTACATCCCCCACCCCAAGAACTGAAAAACTGAGCTGAGGAGGAAGAGATGAGGGCATGCATACAAGGCTAGAGGATAGGTCCAGAGCACTGACTCTCCCAAGTTCTGCTTTTCCTGAATGCACCCCACTCCACAAATTCTAGGCAGCCCTCAAAGCTTGTACTAGTTTTCCAAGTGGCCCACAGGAGGGAAAAGGTTTCCCACCCTTGTTATACGGATGGGCGAACGTGGTTCGGAAGTTCAGACCAAACTCTGTCTGTTCGGTCAACCGAACCGAACTTGAATTTCAAACCGAACCGAACCTCCAAACTCCATTCTGTTTGCCCATCCCTAGTGGCAACACACACCAAAAAAACTGGTTTTGAATGGCCGAACTTGGTTCGGAAGTTCGGAATTCGACCGAACCGAACTCCAATTTCAAACCGAACCGAATTTCCAAACTCGAATTTCAAACCAAACCGAACCTCCAAACTCTGTACTGTTCGCCCATTCCTACCTTGTTATAACCCTGAGGACAAAATAACCAGCTTCACAAACCGAGGATCAAATCACGTGCAGCTCCTACAGGCTTCACAGAAGTAGCAGGCTCTCAGCAAGCCCTTTGCAAGGTTTAACCCCGGCTGAATTCATTTTAAATCCTCCATTTCACCCACTTGCTTCCTCCCCCCACACTCCAGGGCTCGCTCTCCTGTAATCGACAGATTTGTCCAGTTCAATCCGATTGTTATTACCAAGAGAAAGGAACCGGTTTACTCAGCAGATCAAGCCACTTGAAAATGCTTCCCTTCTGAAATCTCTCATTAAGTACAGTCTGAGGCGCACACTGCTCCAGAATAACTGCGCTCAACCGGGTCCCACATGGGCAGCGACTGCAGCCAAAGCCCGCTTTGAAAGTGACACTCGGCACTGAAACCAGGCCAGAAAGACTGGAGCTCGTGCCAAGACGGAATGCTGCCCAAGCCAGGAGCGGGGAAACCAAGGGCAAACACCCCACCCCGCCCCCCCTTGTGCTGCAGGAGACTATTTTGGGAAAAGCGGACACCAGGAGGGGACACCTAAGAGGAGGGGAGGAGCGCTGACCGTCTGTGGCTGTTAAAGAGCCCAACGTGATGGCTAGGATTCCCAGTGCCAAGTTTCGACTCTAAAAAGGCTACGCTTGCATCCTTCTGCCAAAAACATGAGCCAGCAGTTCCGTCTGCTTTGTTCCTTAACCTCACTTGCCTTCTCTAAGCCGCAGCTTTACACCCTGGACAGACAAGGAGGAGGAACTGGATGAGCAGCTGGAAACCTGGCATTTCCTAACTTGCAAGTGCTTGACTTGGCAACCTAAATATTAGAGTCCTGTTCATCCTTCCAGCCCCGTTATGTCAGGCAAAGTGTTACCGCAGAGTCCACCCTGATTGTTTAACTAGCAGGATTCCCCTGGTTGCTAAGATGCCTGCAGTGCATTTTGCACGGACATTCATTTATTTATTTATTTTATTTCTAGCCTGCCCTTATTTCAAGGGCTCACAGCAGATTTCAAAACATAATAAATATAAATAAAAACACCAAAAATATCAAATAAAATCTAAGCATGAACCCCCCCTTAAGTATCACCCACCACCACACCTATCCCCACCCATCTTCTTTTTTTTTTTTAAACTGTTAAAATGAAAATCGAACAAAAAATAAAAATTGAATTTTTTTTATTTTTTTTTTAAATTAAAAAAAATCACTGCCCATGTGCAAATGGCCACCGGGGCTGTTCTGCACATGCACACTCTTTTCCAAAATGCCGCTGGCAGAGTCAGCGCCATCTTGGAGAAGGGCCGTGCATGCTCAGAACAGCCCCGGTGGCCATTTGCACATGGGCAGTGATTTTTTACTATTATTTTAAATAAAATAAAACAAAAAAAAATAGACACAAAAGGTCACAGAGTCCTTTACAACCACCACCCAAAACAAAGGGTTGTGTTTTTTTTAAAAAAACCAATTTTAATGCTGTGCCTTCTGCACACCTCTAATTATCAGTAGTATTTATATAACACTAGCAATGTACCGGGCACTCTACAATCAGTAGTTAGGGACAGATCCCTGAAAAGGAGCGATCGTTCATTATTTCAACAATGATGTAGAAGAGTAGTTATCTATTTACAATTTCCCCCAAAGGCATGACGTTTTGTGAACAAACCATCTAGGCTTTTGCCAGAACACAATGTGCATTGTAAAGCAGTCATTCAGTCTAGAAGACAATAATTAATGTTAAATCTAGAAGTGACAGCTTAGTCCAGAAGTGCATGTATTTCTAATAATTAATCCATGTGAAGATATTTTGGGCGTGATCCCCTGGCAAAATTGCATACATTTTAGCAATGATCGCAGGCAAAAGTTGCACTCCCTTCAATGGGCCAGAGGATTATGCCGCCTGGTTATTAATACTCACACCATAAGGCATCTTTCTGGAATTAAAGCTTCAGGGAAGCTTAGAAACTTCTACAGGAGCTTAGAGGATACTTAGGAGTAGGCAAAGGCTGTAATGAGCTCAGAGCAGTCGTTACAAAGCTTCTAAGGCAGGATTCAAGGTTGAAATGTATGTTTCAAGCAATTCAAACAGTCATCCAGTTTTTCAAACATGCACTTGGAATTCAAAGGTTGCATCCCATTTGCAAACAAACACCACAACCCTCAAAAACCACTTGCTCCAGAGTAACCCCAGAGATTGTGGCAAAAAATTTGCAACAGGATTGTCAACTATACCCACTAAACTTAATCATTCGGTATTAATTCGATATTGGCCATTGTCACAGGGTGCAGGATATGGAGGAGCAAGCTACCCAGCCGCCTCCAGAAAAAAAACCCGTGACAGAGAACCTTCAATTTCTCTAGACAACTACTCCCTTTTCGGAACAGCTCTTACTGGGCATTTTTTCACACACCTTAAAGTGCTGATCTTTCAAAACGTCTGGGTTTACAAGTCCACAAGTAAGTTCCGGATGCATTCTTCACACGCACGCTGCTCTGAGGCAGCTTAAAGTAGCCGCAGCTGTAGACGTGAGGGGCTGCCATGGAAACCAAGTGAGAGCAGTTTAGCAGGAGAAGTTTTTACACACAAAAGTTCTGGGAGAAGTTCTATGCAGAAGTGCAAAGAGCCAGATGTTTAAGATCTGGTTGAGTGATTTAGACACACAGAAAGTTCAGGACGTAACAGCAAACATGCAGGAGAAGTGTGTGTAAAAACACCCACCGTTAGGGAGTTAACTTCTGATATTTAACCAAAATCTACCTTCCTGTAATTGCAGTCCATTATTTGTAGTCCTACACCCCCGTAGCCATGAAGAACGGTTCCTTGCCATCTGCTTGGTGGCAGCCCTTTAGATATCTGAAAACTGCTATCATGTTTCCCTCAATCTTCCCTTCGCTAGGCTAAACAGTTCCTTCAATCCTTCTTCATAAGACTTGTTTTCCAGACCCTTTATCATCTTTGTAGCCCGCCTCTGAACCCCCCTCCAGTTTGTCAACGTTCTTCTTAAAATGAAGTGCCCAGAACTGGACGCAAATACTGCAGGTGAGAGCCGACCAGTGCTGAAGAGAGTGGAATTATTACCTCCAGTGACTTTGAGACAATGCTTCTGCTATAATGCAGCCTAGAATTGCATTAGCCCTTTTTGCAATCACATCATTGTGGCTGATCCAGCCTGAGGCAGGAGGGGCGGGATAATAAACGTTTAAAATAAAATAAAATAAATAAATAAATAAATAAATCATATTGTTGACTCCTATCCAGTCTGTGATCAACCACAATCCCAAGATCCTTTTTACACGTGCTGCTGCCACCAAGCCAGCTACCCCCATCTAATACACAGAAACTAATTTGAAGGTTTGCCAATGGAAATTAAACAACTTCGTGAAATTTGCAGGCACCTGGGAGCTATTGGCACCCAGAAAACTGAGGCTGGCAACCAGTTCAGGGCAAGAACGGTTTAATACCAGGATAAAGTCTAGTGACTGAATTTTTATTTTATTTTTTGCACTCCCAGAGTTTGATCTGAAATTTAAACCTTCAAATTAGATTTGCAAATAGGAAAAGCTCTATTTCTTTCAGTATTAACAGGAATGTTCATTACAGGGACAGAGAGGTGGCTGACCCAGCTTAGACCTACAAGGTTTCTATCCAAGAATCATATAACTGTAGGGCTGGAAAGGGGTCAACTAGTCCAGTCGCTAAAGATCATGAACCAAGGAGAAAGACCAAGTTTGTAACATTTAAATCTTAGCTATTTGAACAGTAGAAAGTTTTCGCCTCTCATTCCTAAACTACTGGGGAAATATACAGCCTATTAGCTAGAACAAAGAAAAAACTCCCCTTCATGAAGGCCGTATAAAGGCAGATCGACCCGACTAGTGAAGGATGGATAGAGAAGTGGTTAGCTCAAAGCCTTTGACCAGACTAAGCTGGGCAGGATGCAGTCACTCCAGTTGGAGCTAGGTCAGGAATGCGGTCTCTCCAAGTACCTCAGGTTCCACACCCAGGTTCCCTCACACATTATAAAATGCTGTGATTTCACAGCGTCCCACAGGGGATGCAGCCACACTGAAAAAGGGCCACACTGCTGGCCCAGGCCATGCCTAATGCAGTCATCCTCATGACCCGCTCAGGTCCGTAGCAATGCAACTGGGGCAAGAGGGTGATGGTCCAGGGCCCCCACGTGCCGAAAAACTCAAAGCAAAGCAAATATCTATCCATTTCACGAATTAGCACCCACGAGTTCAAGATCCAGGTCACCTCTAAATTCTGCCATCTGCAGAATTGAGAGGTGAATTCTATTAGCTTTGACAATTCATGTTCACAATTCCCTGTCAGACAACCACCTTTCTTATCACAAACAGAGATCGAACACAAGTCAGATTGACCACAATTCAGCTGCTGGTGTCCCCCTTTGAAAGAGTACAGGAACGGAAACAACGCATCTGCTTGGACTCCACGTAGCCTACAGAGTTCGCTTGTCCAAGTGAAGCCGCCTGCTCCCAATTTTAGATTAACTAAACAACCAAATAAAATTCAGCATACTGTAGGGGGAGGGGGCTGAATTTCAACTTTGCTGAACAAACAAACAGTGAATTCAAGTCTAATTTCAGGTAGCTTCAATGGGACGTGTGCATTTAGTATTTCTAAAGAGGTAATTGAGGTGGTGCTATTTGGAACTTCTAGGGCGTATTGTGGAAATAGGAAGGAGGGATCTGGGGGGATTGGCCATGATCCCTCTGTGCCGGGGAGGGGAATACGAACTGGGTGGGGAGAGGCGCTTCCCCTGGATGAGAGGCAGGGGAGCTGGGGGCAGGCAGACTTCTTTGGGGGAAGATAATTTTAATTGTAAATTGTTGGGGCGGGAGTCTGAAGAGGATTGTATTTACATCTAGCGTTGTATGTTGGTTTTTTGCATTATCAGCCCCAAGTCTGTAGGATAGGGATGGGATATAAATTTTAATTAATAATAATAATTCATGTTTCTGCAGAACTGCTGAGTCGTCCAAATCCTGGACCGGGGCTTCAATGGATGCAGTGCCTAGCAAACAGAGCAGTAGGACATCCCTGTTGCAAAGAGCTCTCACGTGCTCCATTTACGGAGCATGATTCCTGCCGGGATCGTAGAGACCAACGTATTCACGGCACAAAATCTGAAGGTGCCTGGGAGCCATCGGTGCACAGAAAACGGAGGCTGGTGATTGGCTCTGAGATGTAGTGGGGCAAGAACGGTTTAATATTAGGATATAGCGTTGGTTTTAACCTATAAAGCCCTAAACGGTCTGGGCCCTGTCTATCTGCGGGACCATCTCACCCCCCGGTACTGGACCAGCCCCTGAGGTCATGGGGGGATGCCCTTCTTGTGGTCCCCCAAGTTTTCCAGGGGGCCATGCAGGGGAGGGCGTTCTCGGTGGCCGCACCGAGGCTGTGGAACTCCCTTCCGGTGGGGATGCGTCTGGCCCCGGACCTTCCCTCCTTTCAAAAAAGTGGTAAGACTTGGCTGGCAGGCGTTTAGCAGGGGAGATGGGTAAAGGGTGGGGAAGGAGAGGGATGGGGGGAGTGATATGTTTTTATAATTTTATGGTTTTTTTAATTGTTCTATGTTGTTGTAAGTCACCCCAAGCNGGGGGGGGCGGAGTGGTATGTTTTTATAATTTTATGGTTTTATAATTGTTTTTATGTTGTTGTAAGCCGCCCCGAGCTGCCTGTGGCAGGAGGGATGGGCTATTAAGTCTTTTAATAAATAAAAAATAAATAAAAATAATAAGTCTGGCAACTGATTATTATAAAAAAAAATTTGGCTCCTGGAGTTCGATCTGAAATTTCATGTCCTGAACATATTGACAGAGACACGTTTATACATCTCAAAGCACACTCATTGGTAACTCCTGTTAGATTAAGTATCCCCTCCACCTCTTTTTGGTGGCCGTAGATAGTATGTGCTGGGGTGGGTGTCTGGAGGGAACGATGGATCTGGATTACAGATCTGCATCTTTAATTCTGGATTTAATTACACATCCATATTTTAAATCAATAAAAAAACCATAAAGTTTAAAAATTAACCAAAAAAACCCACATTGTGCATGTGCAAATGGCTGTCAGACCGTTCTGCACATGCACGGCCTTTTCCCAAATGGCAGCAACACGGGCACCACCATTTTGGAGATGGTGCCCGTCAAACCGATGACCCCCCCCCACCCACACACGTGGGTGAGGGGAGGGGGGGGGGAACGTTTGTTTGAAAAGAGCCACTGACTGATCCGACTCCGTAACGCCCATCCCTAGTATTTACCCCTGATTCTACACTGTACTCAAAGACCCACTGAAGCATGTAAAAATCCAGCTGCTTTCTCTCCTTGTCTATTACTGCTGATGTCACAAAAAGCAGATTCCAGAGGAAAGTCCACTATGCGCTGAATTCAGGAGTCCTGGCAGACAAAGGGCTGATATCCATCCCGTGAAACGTGGGGTGCCAGGGCAACCACGAATCTCACAAATTACCACAGCTCAGAGGACTTCTGTACTAAGGGTTAGCACCTTGGCCCCGAGATTCCCATAGGCCAAAATGGGAGTCTCAAGGTCAAACCGCAAGTGGCGGCAACCCTACAGGCGCTCCAATGGGACTGTAGGAGCAGGTAGCCTAGGGATGGGAACTCTTTTCCTACACGCAGCCACTTCAAAAGTTAGGACAAGGTCTGCAGACGGACGAGATAGGAGTGGGGGTACATAGGGGCGTGTGCTCAGGATGGGCGGGGGGGGCGGAGGAAGGATCCAGATCATGCCGTAGAGATCAGGAGAGAGGAACCTCTTCCATCCCAGGGGCCACTCTGACAATTAGTACAAGCTCCAACGGCCACACGAGAAAAGGAGTCAAAGATCATGGATTTATGCCATGAATCTGGCCCCTAGCCTTATGTGTATACCCTCACCTCTGCTCCCTTACCCAGAGATCATTTTTTTTAGTGGCTGGAAGTGGAAGCTAGATCCAGGGGTCAGATTCAGGAGCTGAAACGGGGCCACATAACAAAAAAACTCACCACAGGCTGCATCTGGCTCCTGGACCGGAGGTTCCCCCCACCTCTGCCATAGATCCATGCTCTGTACTGGACCGCGTGACCTAATCGCCACTCCTTTCCAGGAAGCTCAATCTTGAGGGTAGGGATTAGATCCCCAGGCCAGCTGAAGCAATTGGAAAGGAGCCAAATACAAAGAAAAATTTTTAAAAATAGGCCGTAGGTCAGACATGGCCCACCGGCACCGATTGCAGGTTCTCTTGTTATGTATCAATTAGGCAATATTGGCCATGATCAGAGACGCAAGCAGGATGAGGTTTAGACAACTCAGTTCAGTTTATTCAGCCACAGGCCTCAGGCTGACACTATCCAACTAAATAAACTTGAGAATAAAATTGTCAAAAATCACTTTCTAAACAGAAAATAAATGTATTTCCAAGACCACAACAACAAACCCCAGGCAGTGATGAATAGTCAGTTTATTCTCTGCACCTGGCAGAGGGGACCCTAATAAATAAAGCTATAAAAGGGAAAGCCCAGCCCCTTACCATTTGTCACTGACGCTAACGGCCACTAGCATTTGCAAGTGAGTCGGGTGGGTCTTTGATCCTAAACAAGGCTCTCAAAGATCGAGAGAGACTCCTACCCAGCTGCCTGCTGGGCCCCTTCTCCTCTGAACCAGCCTGCATCTCGGACTGTGCCTCTGACACGGAAGATATCCTGGGTTACTGGGGTTTGTAACTGAGAACGCTGCCATGTCCAGATGTTAAGTGTCTATTAAATAAAACGGAGTTGTACCCACACACTTTGGCTTGTTAAATGGCAACCTTCGATCCCATTTGGGTAAACTGAGGCACGCGACCTCCTTTATTCTTTTCACTCTACTTCTGAAGCAGCAGGTCACACACCCAGAACTGCTTTAGGTTCTAAAAGCACACTCCTATTGAGAGCAACCTAAGCATTCGGATCAGAGTGCCGTCTAGCTTCTTTCAGCACAGGGCCTCGATCCTGCCATCACTTACACCTATAATCCAATTGGCCTCCATGGAATTACGTGAACAGTCACAGTGCTAGCTACAGAAATTCTCAGGCCCGAGATAAATTCTTAAGTCAGGCCCCCGTGTAAAAGTCATTCCTTATTATTATTACTGATATAGACATGTTCCTGGAACTGAACAGCTGTCATGAGACAAATCCTACCCTGAGGAGTTATACCCTAGAATGGACAAGGTAAGGGGAGGCATGCATAGGGAGAAACAGGGACACGTTCGTGAAGCGGAGACGTTGCAGGGGCACCCACCTGGCTTAGTTACTGGGGGGGGGGGGGGGGGGGGGGGGGGGGGGGGGGGGGGGGGGGGGGGGGGGGGGGGGGGGGGGGGGGGGGGGGGGGGGGGGAGTAGGATCCTGAGCCGTTTAAAAAAAATAAATAATAATAGTCAGTTCTTCAGAGTGTCCAGTCCCAGGGACAACATTCCCAGTTCATCCAGTCATGGCTGGCAACATTTATTTTGCACGATCAGGACCCATGCAGGATGCTTATTGTTGTGTGTATCTACACCGAAGCTTCCCTGCTGGCTATTACAGCTGCTGATGGTGCTATAGCAACAGTGAGTGCAGCCACACGAGTCGCAGAGGGCCTGATCCGGATACAGCCCCGCGGTGAGAAAGCACAGTTACTACACTGCGGGGCCAGCGCAGGGAGCTGGGGAGAAAGTTGCACTCCCCCACCCAGGCCCCCCTGCCGCAGGGCGGGCCCCCCTCAGGCCCCCCTGCCGCAGGGCGGGCCAAGGGAGCCCTGCTCCGCCTTCTTCCTCCAGTCCAACCACCAGTCTTCCCCCCACCTCCCCAGCCGTGGCTATGTGGGACTGGAGTGAGCGGCTGCCACTCAAAGGCCCGCAGCAGACCTCACCGCACAGCTGGTGAGGCAACGACCGGGCAGACAAGCTACCGTGCCTCGGGCAGTCTCCCCACATTTGGAGTAAGGCTGCTCTGCACTCCCGGCCTTTTTCTTGAGGACACAGCACATAGCAGCCAGCTGCCCACCCCACCATGCGGCAGGGTGAACATCTGGCAGCCGCCCACCACACGATGCACTACATCATTGGGTAAGGCTGACCAGAGTGGGAGAAGGCCACCCAAGACGTAGTAGGTATCTCGTGTGGCTGCACCTAGTAAGAAACTTTAAGAAGTCACTGGGTGCACAGCCATATTGTGTTTGTAAAGCATTCCACAGACTCATCTGGAGGATGCTTGAGAACTTGAAGACCACCCCATAGCGGATGAGGGCGAGCCGCCTGAAGTTAAACCCTGACAAGAAAGAGGTGATGGTTGTGGGGAAAGCTGGGGGAGTGATGGCCCCATCATTGATGGGGTCCGTCCTCTCCTGGTATCTCAGAGTCCGAGGGTGCTCCTGGAACCGCACCTCCGCCTGGATGTCCAGGTGGCGGCTGTGGCAAAGGGGGCATTCTGCCAGTTACATCTGGTGCTTCGGCTTAGGCCGTACGTCTCGTACTCGGATCGGACCATAACCGTACATGCTTTTACCACCTCGAGATTGGACTATTGTAACGCACTCTACATGGGGCTACCCTTGGTGCTGGTTCGGAGACTGCAGCTGGTGCAGAATGCGCCGGCTCGTCTCTTAACGGGGACAGGTCAACATGAGGACATTACACCAGTGCTTCACACTCTGCACTGGCTGCCGAGTCTTCCAGGCCCAATTGAAGGTGTTGGTGTTGACCTTTAAAGACCTAAACGGCCTGGACCCCATCTACCTGCAGGACCGCCTCACCCTCCGGATCCTGGATTGGCCCCTGAGGTTGGCCAGGGCCGCCCTCCTTGAGGTTCCTCGGGTTTCCTGGCTGTCAACCATGAGGAGGGCATTTTCTGTGGCTGCACCGCGGCTGTGGAACTCCCTCCCTTTGGAAGTCCGCTTGACCGCCGACCTCCCCTCTTTCTGTAGACAGCGTAAAACCCGGCTGTTCTACCAGGCCTTTACCGAGGGAGATGGAGTGGGTTATTTTTAATTGTATGTTAGTTACGTATTTTTAAATGTCGTTAGCCATCCCAATATGCTTATAGCAGGAGGGGGCGGCATATACATTTTAATACTAAATAAATAAATAGTTATTTTTCACCTCCGTCCACAGCTTTGACAGCAATTGTTCTTTCCTGCAATCCGCAAACAAAGGTTCTACAATACACGTTTCTTTATGGGCATCACCTCCTTTCACAGAAGCATACACAGAGTAATAATCCCCAAGCCTCCACATAATTACTCACAGCTTAAAATCTGCAGACTCTGGACCTTAATTTATTTATTTGTTTGTTTATGTACATTATTCATTTTCACCAGTCATTTTCAATTGGTCTAAGAGCTATGTCTAGGATTAAAAGAAAGTGTCAGTGTAAGATTTAACCGTATCCTTAGGACAGAAGTCTCCAAACCGCCAAGTAAGGTTACGCCATCTGTAGATACGTTTGCGATCTCGGCGAACATGAGAGACTTTGCATGCGATGGTTGTTGTCTGGGGTCATTAGATTATACGGAGGTCTCAAAATGAGGTTGTGCAGGGAAAACTTGGAGATCACCGTCTTCAGAGGGACAATTAGATTTATTCAAAGTATATAAGTGACCAATTTTGAAGGTCCATAAGAGAGACCACTCTTCTATTTGATAGTACGGGATTGGATCGGTCACATTTATTTGGATTCTTTTAGGACTCGGTCCTCGGCCACCAGAGTGAATGCTGTTTTGCTTTTGACTCCTAGCCTTATTTTCATGCTGCCGTTGTTGCCCCCAGACACCACTGCGCAGCCAACAGCACATGGATTCAGCAAGCTTACAGAAAATCACACAGCCTTGCAGCAACTAGAGAAAAGCACATTTGCAAAAAATATCATCCTGAAAGCTCAATGAGGGAGTTTGCTTTCAAGAACAATGACATGTACAAGTTCCAGTACTAGACCCACATAAAAATATAGGGGAAGCAAACCAAGGTGCTTTGCAAGGGCTTTGGGCCCAAGATGGCCATTTACAACGTGTTTGGCTAGCACCTTACAGAAAGGGCGCTGGCCAGGCTGGCTTGTAGATGTCATCACAATCTTAAATAGTGCAAGAGAAACAATAAATCGGTGCAGGGGGTTGGATTAAAGGACTCTTGAGGCCTCTTCCAATCGGTCAATTCTATAAACACATTTATATCTAAATATTTTGTTATTTTTTAAAAAAGATCTAGGCATTTATATTAAAAGTGATGCCAAGTTAACGTTCATCGCCAAATAAAGCAGCAGAGAATCACGTCTGCTAGTCTGAGCCATTGTAAGAGAAGAAAATACCCCCGGCCTACAAGAAAGCATGCCGTGTACATCTTTTTCTGTTGCTTTAGAATATTGTGAATTGGGGGGGGGGGGGTGGTAAATACACATCACAAGGGGTGCAGCAGGGTCCACAATTTCATGCAAGAGAGTTATGATTTAACAGGTTGTTTTGGTTTGGTTTTTTCAGACCTATTTATTCCTGAAGAGAAACTGGTGGAGCCTGAGTTGTCCTAGGAGTTGATTACACAAATACAGAAGTTGATGACTGATATGCCTGACCACAAGCAGGGGCTCCTGAACATGTCTAAACTTGTCAATCCAAATACGATAATAAAGGCCTTGACAAGACAGTCTGCCATATCTTAACATTTCTGAATCTCACGCATTCACTCTTCTGGGATTTTTCCTCTCTGATATATTACTTTAAAATATGCTATTTCATTACCAATTGTGTGTCAGTTTAGGAATTCATATCTGAACAGAACCTGTGTGCACACACTTCATAAGAGGCCTTATGGACATGTGCACATCACATTAGCATCCACAGCTGGGGGGGGGGGGGGGGAGCCTTCACAGAGGTATACAATATTTCCCCTGGCCCTTGAGTTCTCAGGCCTTCAAGGAACTGTGCTACCCAGTCCAATTCAATTCCTTCCATTAAAAGGTGGGCTGAACAATACCACCACCAGAAATCTGCAGAGCAGAATCTGAATTCCATGCTATAACACAGAAAGCACTAAGCTCACGCATCATGCAAACCTGTACTTTGGCCAGACAACAGGCTGCAGAAATGGTTAATATAAAGTGACTACAGAAAACAAGTCAACAATCTGCTCAAACACTCTAGCCTCTGGCACAAAGCCTTCCTGCCCCCTCCCCCCCAATGGAAAAGTTGCCAGGACACAAAACTAAAAGAGGGAGTTTGAGTGCACATCGATTTCTCTCTCTCTCGCAAGCTGCCCTTTATTTGGAAAATAGTCTGAACAAGGCCAGGTTGTTGGGGGGAGGGGGGGGGGGAAGAGAAATGGGTAAATCAAGCACTGTCATTTCAATGCAACCTAACCCCCACCCCCGCGCCAATTTTACCGAGAAGATTTTGAACGATCACCCCAAATCCGGATGGTTTCGAGCCCCGGTTTGCACTGACTTCTCTTTGCATTTGCTATTTTTAGCCCATCTTTAAGCAAGTGTTTTCAAACCCGGGACTAAAGCTCTGTGCACGAGCCACGCGGAATCCTGCAAACTCCCCCAGCAACTTGGAAGTCTGGTCCGTTGAAACGTGGGTTTTAAAAAGCAAATCAAACAAGCTCGGCTCCCCTCCCCCACATGCACCCCCCCCTTATTATTTTTTTTCAGCTCTCCCTCTACTCACAGCGCATCCCTCCCGGGAACGCAAGACGGAATACCAAGAAAATCCAAAACCGCTGCAAACTTACTGGTAATTTGAGGCTGCTTCCCACCATAAAATCCACTCCAAAAAAGGGGGCGCCTAAACACGGCCGCTCCACAGCGAAAAGCTCAGCCCGTTGCCCATGTGCTCGCAGGAGCACGCGCTCCTCGCTAGCCTCAATGGAACGTTGTGCTGGCGAGAAGCTCTGTGACGTCATTACCCCAAGCAGCTGATCCTGATCCTGCCCCGCTGGCTGCAGCCCCAGGGAGCATCAAGGCTGCTTTCCTACTTAGTTCCTGCTGTAAAGATCCCTATCCAGCTGGAACACGGGGAATCCCAGCAGGGGCCCTCCAGCTTTTGGCCCCAAGCCCCTAAATGTTACGATGCAAACCCTGAACGAGTCCAGCTGCTGCTGATCCTTGCTGCAGTAAATCAGAGCCCCCAATGCATCCCAGATCATGTGTGCAGCACAAATCCGGATTGGGCACGTGGCTCCTGCTGGCTCCAAGCAGAGTTTGGCTCCCGATCTCCCCCTCCTCCCCAAAAACAATTAATGCCTGATTAGTCTGCCTTTGCAGGCTGCACGGGCACACTCCAGCCATCTGGAGCTCCATGATGCTAGACCTCAAACTGCATCATTTAACAAGCAAACTAGCACAGCAGCTCCTGTTTTGTCTAAATCGTGGTGCATCCATTGGAGGGGCAGCAGCCTCCCAAGAACAACAGGACCACTGGCATCTTCAAATTCTTCCTGGGCTGCAGAACACTGCCGCTGCCCTCCCTCCTGCAGCCACTGGGCCAAGTTCCCACTCCCGCTACTGCTGTCTCATGCTCAGGCTATTTTATTTATTTATTTATTTATTTATTTTTTTAATTATACCCCGCACCCATCCTGCCTCGGGCGGCTAACAGAAAGGCTCATAAAACATAAGAATACATAAAAGCAGTTCATAATAGATAGTCAAATAATAAACAATAAAAATCAAATATATCAACATCAATAAATACAATTTGCAGGAGCTCAAAAACATACCCTCCCAACCCCATCCCATCTCCCCCACCAACAGCCAGGTCTTACATTGTCGATGGAAGGAGGAAAGGTCCAGGGACAGATGAACCTCCACTGGAAGAGAGTTCCACAGTCTCGGTGCAGCCACCAAGAATGTCCTCTCCATGGTTGCTACCTGCAACACCCGGGGGACCGCGAGACGGGCGCTCCCTGCAGACCGCAGGGGCTGATTCAGAAACTGGGGTGTGAAGCGGTCCCACTGGTAGGTTGGGCCCCGACCATGTAGGACTTTATAGGTCAACACCAACACCTTGAATTGGACCCGGAAGACTATAGGCAGCCAGTGTAACGAACGGAGCACCGATGTTATGTGCTCTCTGCGCCCCATTCCCATAAGGAGACGGGCCACTGCATTCTGCACCAGCTACAGTCTCTGAACCATCACCAAGGGTAGCCCCACGTAGAGCGCACTGCAGTAGTCCAGTCTTGAGGTGATGAAGGCATGGATGATAGTGTGGTCAGAGTCGGAGATGTACGGCCGAAGCCGACGTATCAGATGTAATTGGCAAAAGGCGCTCCTCGCCACAGCCGTCACCCGAGCATCCAGACAAAGCCATGAGTCAAGGAGCACCCCCACACTCTGGACCTGGGGGGCCAGGGAGGGGCGAACCACATCAGTAATGGGAGTCTCCAACTCCCCAGTCCCTCCAACCAGCATCATCTCCGTCTTGTCAGGATTCAACTTCAGACGGCACACCCTCATCCAGTCCCCGACAGCAGCCAGACACCAAGTAAACACTAAGACTGCCAGGCCCGGGTCAGATGAAAAAGAGAGGTAAAGTTGGGTGTCATCAGCAGATTTATTTATTTATTTATTTTCATCCATTTATATCCCGCCCCTCCTGCAAACGGCTCAGGGCGGCTAACAAATATAAAATACAAATATAAACATATATAAAAACACTCATAAAAACACACCAAAAAACAGGCCAGGATAAAAATACAATAAATAGGGTGACGGGGGATAAAAAAAACCTAACCCACCAACCCCCTCCCCAAAGGCCTGGGCGAACAGCCAGGTCTTACAAATTCACCGGAATCTTAAAAGGCTTGGGGCCACATTGATGACACCAAACATCAAACCCTCTCACGACCTCCCCCAAAGGCTGCATATACATACTGAGCAAGAGAGGGGGCAGAATAGAACCTTGTGGAACTCCACCTGATGCCCTGGGGAGACAACAAATTACCCCCCAGTACCACTTGCCGAGTCCTCCCGGACAGAAAGGTACAGAACCATTCAAGAACCATTCCACCCACCCCCACCCAGTTCCACAAGCGAGCCGCCAGCATCTCATGATCAACCGTGTCAAAAGCAACCAACAGATCTAACAGGATCAGTAAGGTCGATTAACCCCGATCCAATTCACAGTGAAGGTCGTCGACCAAGATCACAAGTGCAGTCTCAGTACCGTAACCCCGGGTGAAAACCAGACTGTGAGGGATCAAGAAAACTGATGTGGCCCATCAGATGCTCCTGAAGCTGGTGAGTCACCATTCGATAACCTTCCCTAAAAAGGGAAGGTTAGAGACAGACTGATAGCTGGTGAGGGGGTCAATGTCAAGAGATGGCTTCTTGAGCAGAGGTTGCACCATAGCCTCTTTAAGGAACCCTGGGACCCTGCCCTCCCGAAGGGAGGCATTGACCAGCCTACCCAGCAATGGCCCCAACGTCTCTTCGCTGGCCTTGACCAGCCAGGACAGGCATGGATCTAATTCACAAGATTTGACTCTAACTGCCCCATGAACATCCCTCACATCAGCGGATGACACCCACTGGAATTGATCCCACAAAACTGGACAAGATGGGGTATCCATTACCTCTGGTTCTCCTACCGCTTCAAGTGTAGCATCGAAATTGTGGTGAATGCAAGCAATTTTATCCTTGAAATAGTGAATAAATTTGTCACAGCAAGCGCTGGGAGATTCCAGACGGAATGAGGCCAGACTGACCAGCCTCCACATCACCTAGAAAAGCTCCGCAGGATGAGACTTTGTGGATGCTATGAGAAAATAACTTCTTCTTTGCTGCCCATACAGCCATGGCATAGGTTTTTAAACTAATTCTATGCCACAATCTGTCGTCTTCAGTGCAAGTACGACTCCACCGCTGCTCTAACGGCCTCCCTTCCTGCTTCAGCCACCGCAGGTCCTCCATAAACCACAGGGACATGCGTTGCTGATCCCCAGGGAGCAGACGCTTAGGACCAGTCCGGTCGATGGCCTCCAATCAGCAAGGTGTTCCAAAGAGCCACGAGGTCATCGAGTGAATGGCCGTCAAGGTCAGGCAGTAATTCCTGAAGAGCATTCTGGAACCTTTCTGGTTCCATAAGTCTCCGGGAATGGACCAACCAAATTGGTCCAGCACCTTTCCAGGGGCTGACATGCACCAGGAGATCAGTCTGCAGGAGGTAATGATCCGTCCATGACAAGGGCACCAACGACATGTCCCTCACCAACGAATCCCCCACCTCAAGGCTGGTGCAAAAAAACAGGTCCAAGGTGTGTCCCCCCTTGTGTGTCAGGTCTCTCACTACCTGAGACAGACCCATGGTTGCCATGCTATCGTTTCTTTATTCCATAGCGTCCAACCTCCCCACTCCCGTGGGCTCCAATCTCAAGAGGGTCAGGGACATAATGTGAAGAACAGCATGGTATTGCCTTGTTTGCATGTATTGGGCTCTAACCCTTGCGGCTGCAGGCCATGCAAGCAGTGGTGGCTCCCCCCCAGGAAATTTGGGGCTCTGCCCCCCTAGTGCTGTGAGGCTGTCTCTTATACACATCTAGATTCGCAGGAGCACGCGCTCCTCGCTAGCCTCAATGGAACGTTGTGCTGGCGAGAAGCTCTGTGACGTCATTACCCCAAGCAGCTGATCCTGATCCT
>QEPC01010552.1:1243418-1270593 GCA_003113815.1 Sphenodon punctatus | reverse complement strand
GGAATGCCTTTGTTAGACCTCGTCGACTGCCTTGGCTCAGCATCAGCAGCCGGCTGTGTCTGTTCCTGCACTTCTGTTACCTTTGTGCTGATTTCGACTATTTGTTCAGAGGATTCCTCCCTTTCAGTGGTTTCGTCCATGGTTGATTGTTCTCCTTCGCCACGACCTTGGAGAGTCATCACACTGTCGCTTGAGTTTTCCACAAAGGTCACACTGTTACTAATGGTTATTCTGTCTGTGCGTAGATCCAGGATCCTGTAGCCTTTGGAATGCTCACTGTATCCTATGAGGATGCCTTCCACTGCTCTGTTTTGCAGCTTGGTACGTTTCTCCTCTGGGATATATACATAAGTCTTACTTCCAAATACTCTGATGTAGCCCACCCTAGGTTTTTGACCATGCCACAGTTCATATGGAGTTTTCCTCACTGTTCTAGAATACAGCTGATTTTGTAGGTAGGTACTAGCAACTGCTGCTTTGCCCCTTTATCTTTCTGGTAGTCCAGAGTCTGTTAACATCTAACCATTTCGGTTAGCGTTCTGTTTTTTCTTTCAGCTGTTCCGTTCTGCTCGGGTGTATATGGCACTGTCTTTTGGTGCTCAATTCCATGGAGTCTCAGGAAGTCCTCTACTTCCTTTCCTGTGAATTCACCTCCATCGTCAGTCCACAGTGTCTTTGGTCTGCACTGGAATTTGTTGCTCAGCATAGTCACATAGTCCTGACGTTTGTCGAATACTTCATCTTTACTCTTCATGACGTACGTGATCGTGTACCTTGAATAGTCGTCAATGAAAGTTACCATATATCGGTTGCCTCCTAGTGCGGGAACCTTCATTGGGCCGCAGATGTCGCTGTGTACAAGATCAAGTGGTTTCGTGGCTCTGTTCTGACTCTTCTTAGGAAGCGTAGCCCTCGTGGCTTTGGCTTTGATGCAGCAGTTGCATTTCATGATCACGGGACACATTGATACCTTAAGGTCTTTGGTCAACTGCTGTCTGTGCATTTCCTTGATGCTGTCTGGGTGTCTATGTCCCATGCATCTGGGACAGTTGGATGCAGTCATTGTGTGGCTTGTGCACAGTGAGCTTTGCCTGTTCTTTCGCTCTGCTCAGACGGTACAGGTGATCATCATCTGCAGTGGCTCTGGCCAGTACTTTTGTCCACTTTGAATTGTGCATTCGTCTCCCTGGAAATGGTGAGCCCCCTCGCTGCCAGGTGCCTCACAGACAGGAGTCCCCCTTCTAAGTTGGGCACATAGTGCACATAGTGCACATCTTTCATGGGTATGGTCAGTGTGCCTCCCTGTGACTGGTTGCAGTACAGGAATCCTTGTCCAATTCCCTCCGCATTGATACTTCTCCCATCTGCAAGGTAAATCCTTTCTTTACTGCTCAGATCCAGCCCTGTGAAGAATCCTTTATCGCTAGTCATGTGCCTTGTTGCTACACACCAATTTTGAGGTGAGCTGTCTTGCGTTGCTCTGAAGCACCCACTCCGTTGTTGAGTGACTGTGTGGCTGTTTGTGACTTTAGCCCTCTGCTTAAGTGTTCATGGAGACAGATTCTGCTGTTCTGCTTTCCATATATAGCAGTCTTTCTTTAAATGTCCCTCCATACTCTGGTTTCCCTCTTAGGAGCTTTGACTGAGGTGCAGTCTCATTACCCTGCTTTAGAACATTCTGCAGGTTCTCCTTTCTGCGCTGGAATTCATCCACAAGTCTACCTTTAAAAAATTCCAGCTTCAGTTCAGCCTCTGGCCTTGTTTCCAGGGCATTGATGAGTGCACTGTAAGATTCAGGCAGGCTGCAGAGGTGTAGGGCTATCACATGGTTGTCCTTTATATCTTCTCCAGTGCTGCGCAACTGTGCCACTACTTCCAACATGGCATTTATATGCTCCTGCATTTTGCTTTCTTTGCCAAGCCTCATTTTGTATAGTTTCCTCAGTAGAAACAGTTTTCTATTCAGGCTAGTTCTCTCATGCAAGTTTTGCAATGCAATCCACATGCCTCTTGCTGTGGTCTCACTTCTTATATGGATTAGCAGGTCATCTTCTACCAATAATTTATAATAAACGTATTGTAGCTTTTGCTAACCTGTCCTTTTTATCCCATTCCTCATGATTTGCTGCTGGTCTGTTCATGGTAATCACCTCCCATAGATCATCTTTAGACAGCAGCATTTCCACTTTAAACTTCCACAATTGGTAGTTTACGTTGTTCAGCTTTCCTACTGAAAGTCTGAGCTCTAAGCTGCTTCCCATACTTGCTTCCCTCCCTTTCCCCTTCTGGGATTTAGGCCTTCTTACTCACAGTCAGTAGGCCTTTCTGTCTGGGAGTTTTCTTTCACAGTCTGCACTCCTTCTGGGCTGCTTCTAGTCGTCAGAATTGCTTGAAGATGTCCTGGGCCCATAACCTATTGTAGAGTTAGCTTTCTGTTGAATAACACACAGCAGAAGTTTCTTCAAAACAGAACTTTACTAAGAACTCAGAAGACATGCTTCCATACTGTACATACTGCATGGGACAAGATGGAGGACAGAGAGAGGAGAAGAGAGGAGATAAGGAAGGGGGAAACACTGTTTCATCCCCTGACCCTCCCCCTACTGGACAAGCCCCATATTAAGCTTTCAGGGCTTGCAATGGGCTTTTACTTGTGACTGTTGCACAATCCAACAGAGTGGAGGGGATGGAAGCCAAACTGAAGAGGTCAAGGGGTGAACTGGAAAAGAGGAGGTCAAGACTGCAGGTGTAGACAGCTTGTTCAAGGAGCTTGGAAGCAAAGGAAGGAGTGAGATAGGGTGATAGTTGGAGAGGGTGGAAATGGCAAGGGTGAGCTTTTTAAGGAGAGAGCGCATGTTTGAAAACAGAGGGGAAGGAGCCAGTACAGACAGGAAGATTGATAATGTGCAGCAAGGAGAGTGCAACAGTGGGGGCAATAGCAGTTAGGAGAGGATAGGGCCAAGGGGACAGGTGGAGGGGTTGTATGAGGAGAGAAGGGAGGTGATTTAAACTGGAGAGAAGAGGATAAGAGAGAAATGGGGGAAGGAAATGGAGAAGAGAGAAGGGCAAGGTGGATGTTATAAATCTTGACACTGAAAAAAGAGGCAACATCCTGAGCAGAGAGGGAAGAAGGTGGAGAATTTCTATTAAAAAATAAAAATAGGGACCTGGTCCCAGTAGATCATTAGTCATTTTTAATTGTGAATCCCCCAATTTTTTTAATTTCAACATGTGGAGCATCCTTCTACAGCAGATAAGTGTATATCCAATACACTGACATTTTCAACAAGTGAAGGCAATCTTGCCATTAAAATGTGTTGGAAATCAATGGATGATGTGTGTTTAAATCCCTTAGACTGGTGGCTCCAAAACTTTTTGACAGTAGTCTGATGGTCCAGCCCTCAAACTTTCTTGCAGATCACCATGCACACACCAGGGATATCTCACAACATGCTAAGTGCACAGAGCAGACAGCTACAGCACTGGGAGAAACCAAAAACTATTACAGGGGAGAGGGGCCAGTCTGCCAACAGCCCATCTACGTTACAGTCATCCCTCGGGCTTCTCTCCTCTTTCCAATATGGCTATGGGGCTAGCAAGGACCAAAGTCCTCTGTGCTGTAGCCTTGGTCATTTCTGTGGACCACTTTCCATGGACTCATGGACCACTCACTGCCTTGGTCTACTATTTTAAAAAGGCACAGTCAACATACAATTGGCTAAAAGACCACAGATAATGTGATCATTCATGTCTTTTAGACCAGATCCACTGCCAAATTGGAACGTCATAGTATGAAATCTTGTTGTGTTGTGAGGGTGAACTTCATAAGGACTGAAAGCCCTATAGAAATGATAAATAATAATTCTCATAGGGGGATTTGTCAGCAATAAGATTTTTTGGGAGAAGCTACAGATCTACTTTTGTTGACGTAGATTTTCCTCTTATCTGTGGCAACCCAAGCCCTACCGCTTGTGAAAGCTTGTCAAAACTGAATGTGAGATACATCTGGGTAACTCAACAAAATGAGATATTTTGGACCAAAGGGCGAAAACAAACGAGACGCTGGCCCGAACCTGGCAGGGTAGGTGGCAGGGCCGTAAACATAGGCCTGGAAGGAACTGGGCCCACGATCTGGACCCAGAAGCCATCCAAGCGGGCCAGAGCAAGCCGAACTGGGTCAGGTTGCAGGAACATGTGTTCCATTCCCCGAGCTGACCCAGCTGACGCCCCCTCCCTGGGACATGCGGTGGCCACTGTGGTTACACATTTGTTAACACCCAAACAGTAACAAATTGAACACTAGAAGAATGAAATGCTAGGTTTAACACAGCAGCCTGACTTGGTCATAAGTGCTTTCAGAATCCAGTCAACAAACCACACTGCTCACAGGTTTTTCGCCATAGCATGCTTTTATTTACAGTGTAGCTGCTGTCACCACATTCGTAGCAGATTCTCTGAGGCCAGCCTCCTTTCCTGGGCTTCCAGGCTCCCAGGCTACCCCTTCCTGTCAGGCTTGGGTCAGGTTGCAGGCATCTGCCCCAAAACTGTACCCTGAATGTTACATTTCAAGAGGTTCAGGGCAGGGGCATAGCTACCATGGACTGGGCGGCTCAGTTGAATCTGGGCCCTGGACTCTAAGGGGTCCTTTGCAAGTGACCTGAATGCTGTTAGGAAATTTTCAGAGTGGGCAGAGAAAGAAACAGGGCCACTCTGTCCCCACCCACTCTGAAATTTTTCTAGCAGCACTCAGGCCACTTGCAAAGTCCCGCCCTCCCCAAGTAGCAAGTTTTCAGAGTAGACAGGGATGGACACTCTTAAAACTCCTTCCGTTCCTAGGGGGAGGGTGGTTGCTGCTACACCGGAGCCAGGCTGGGAGCCAGGATGACAGCAGCTCCTTTGCAGCAGGAGGCCAAGGCTGACTGGGAGCCTCCTTGGGAAGGCCACTACTTAGGGAGACCCGCCCTCTTGCCCTTCGTACGGCCCGGGACTTGGGCATGAGCTTTGCTCTGTCACCCGTGTGGTGCACACAAGCCCCCCATTCCGAGAGCATACCATTAGGTCTCGCCTGTATTTCCCGCCCCCCAATATTCACCTCAAAATGAATTTCCATTTCACCTTTCTCACAGAACCTGTGCTAATTATCCTGCCTTTTTAATTTTATTTATTTATTTGCATTATTTTTACCCCGCCTCTCCTACTCATGTAGCTCAAAAATAATATAATTTAAAATATCCCTAAAAAATCATAAAAAATAACATATATAAAATCCGTAAAACAAATCAAAAGGGGGCTAGCATAAAATATAAAAAACCCTACCTCCCTACCCCACACCCCACCCACCCTTCATCCATATCTCCCTCACCAAAAGCCCAGCAGAACAGCGAGGTCTTGCACTGACGTCTAAATGAGGCAAGGTCCGGGGCCACCCAGACCTCCGCTGGAAGAGAGTTCTAGGCGCTGCTACCGAGAATGCCCTCTCTATCATAGCCCCCCCAGATCACCCGGGGGACATCAAGAAGGGCGCTCTTGGCAGATCGCAGGGGTTGATCCAGGGCACGGAGAGTGAAGCGATCCCGCAGATAGGCGGGGCCTAGACCATGTAGGGCTTTATAGGTAAGTACCAACACCTTGAATTGGGCCTGGAAGACTATAGGCAACCAGTGCAGAGCATGGAGCACTGGTATAATGTGCTCATGGCAGCCCGTCCCCGTAAGGAGGCGGGCTACCTCATTCTACACTAGCTGCATCTCCGGACCGTCACCAAGGGTAGCCTCACGTAGAGCGTGTTGCAATAGTCCAGTCTTGAGGTGATGAAGGTATGGATGATGGTGGCCAGGCTGGAGTCCAAGACATACGGCCGAAGCCGCTGTACCAGATGTAACTGGCAAAAAGCACTCATCACCACAGCTGCCACCTGAAGACCCAGACAGAGCTGGGAATTGAGGAGCACTCCCAGGCTCTGAACCTGGGAAACCAGTGGGGGACGAACCCCATCAATGATGGGGGGTGTCACACCCACTGCCCTCCCCACCAGCATCACCTCTGTCTTGTCAGGATTTAGCTTCAGTCAGCTCACCCTCATCCACTCCCTCACAGCCACCAGACATCGGGTAAACATTGAGACGGCCAGGTCTGGGTCGGATGAAAAATAGAGGTAGAGCTGGGAGAGCATACTGATGACACCACACCCCAAACCATATCACGACCTTGCCGAGTGGTGCATGTACACGTTGAACAGGAGAGGGGACAGAATGGAACCTTGCGGGACTCCACACAAGAGGTCCCGGGGAGATGAAAAACAATCCCCGAGCACCACCCGCTGGGTTCTCCCAGCCGGGAAAGAGCAGAACTATTCAAGAACAGTTCCACCTACCCCAGCATAGTCCCACAAATGGGTCACCAACATCTCGTGGTCAACGGTATAAAATGCAGCCGACAGATCTAATAGGATTAACAGGGTCGACTGACCCTGGTCCAATGCCCGGCGGAGGTCGTTAACCAAAACCAATAATGCAGTCTTGGTGCCATAACCCAGATGAAAGCCAGACTGCGAGGGATCAAGAAAGCCGGTGCGGTCCAGATGCTCCTGCAGCTGCTGAACCACAACCTGCTCAATAAACTTCCCTAAAAAGGGAAGGTTGGAGACAGGTCAATAACTGGCGGGAAAATCGACGTCAAGTGATGGTTTTTTGAGCAGGGGCTGCACCACCGCCTCCTTGAGCCAGTCTGGCACCCTGCCAGGATGAGCATAAGTCAAATTCACAAAGCACCGACTCTAACAGCCCCCAAAACATCTTCCACAACGGCGGGCGTCACCCACTGAAACAGATTCCATAAAACCAGACAAGGCAGGGCCTCCATAACCTCTGGTTCACCTATTGTCGTAAGTGCGGAGTCGGAGTCATGGTGAATCCGAGCAATTTTATCTGTGAGTAATCAACAAGCATGTCACAGCGGGCCCTGGAAAATTCTAGTTCCAGCTGGAGGGAGGCCGATTGACCAGCCCCCTCACCACCTGGAAAAGCTCCACTGGACGAGACTTCGCGGATGCAATCAGGGTAGAAAAAACCCTCTCTTTTTTGCCTTCAGAGCCACGGCGTAGGCCCATAAACTGGCCTCTTTTGACCTCTTTTTGGCCTCTTTATATCTCCAAACAGCTGGGGGAGGGGGGCCTAGAATCTGTTTCTAGAAAGAGAAAGTAAAATACACCGAAAATATAAAGGTGGATTTCTTCCCCGTTCACAGCCCTCTCCCTTGCCATTCATTTTATTTAGCAAATGTATATCCTGCCCCTCCTGCCACAGGCAGCCCGGGGTGGCTAACAACAGCAATCAATATAAAATACAAAACAAATACAGTATAACAATTAAAACATATCCCCCAATCAAAACTTTAACCACCCTTTTACCCTGCTGCAGTACCAAAGCCCCGCATCGAGCCAACATTAGCCCAGAATGAAACGGTTCCTTTTCACAGCCCCGCAGACCTGGGGCTGCTGGAGGAAGTGTCAACACAGCCCTAATGATAGGGCTGTGGGGGCCGAGCTCTGTACCTCGCCGTATGTAATTTGCCTAAAATGAGAGAGTCCTTGAGAAGAAAATTAAAAGGAGCGAGAGAGGCTCAACTGTTTGTATATGGGAAAGAAAAATGACTACAGGACGCGGCTCTAATTTCACATTATCAAAGTCGCCTTTGGCAATCCCCAGGCTGGATTATTTAGGGGGGGAAGGTGGGACACATTCATTGCTATTGTGGCTCCAATGAGGTCAGAATCATGATCAGTAGGGTAAAGGTGGAGGGCTGTTCCCCCCCCCCCCCCACCAGTGCTCAGGCTGTCCCCTCCCCCCTGCTCAATGCTAAAAAAGGGGGAGATTCACAGGGCACGGACTGTGCCATTTTCCCATGTGGGTCCCAGGTTTTTGTGAAGGAGTTGTACTCTTAACATAACACCAGGACCCATACAGAGATGGCAGCACAGACTGTATTCCAGGGGCTTCCCCTCACCTCAGTCATGCACCGGAGCTAGGATGGCACCAGCTCCTGTGCAGCAGCAGGCCAAGGTTGACTGGGAGGAGCCTCCTTGGGAAGGCCTCCACTTAGAGAGATCCCGCCCTATTGCCATTCGTACGGTTCCTACTTAGGTGCACTCCGTAGCCCAAAGAATCAGGCATCCTGGGGGCAGTCATGAAAGGGGTGGACCATAGAGACGTTCCACGCCTTTTCCATCTTGGCGCCACCTCTGTGGAGTGCTGTGATGTCACAACGCTGCAAGGTCATGGTGACATGAGAAAGGGGGTGTGGTCCATTTGCCCCACCCCTTTTTCCCTGTGGCCTCCTCCCCTAGTGGAGCATCATGACATCATGATGCTTCATAAGGGGCGGGGTTACATCACAAAGGGGCATGACAGACCCCTCTTGCCCCACCCCTTTTCCAATATGGTCCCACCCCCTCCGGGTTACTTTCTGGAGGGAGATGGCAAACCTCCTCCTACTCCCTGCTGATCACCTCTTCCCTCCAGAAGGCAAATTTTCTGTCTTCCATACAAGCTCCAAGCCTCAACCTCTCCTAGCTGGGGAGAGACCAGGGCTGGAACGTGTAAACAGTCCGTGGAGACTTCCCCACTCATCACTCCACTCTGAGGCAACACACCTCCAGCTAGGGTGGCAAATTTTTAAGGAACACTTATGAAAAATATATGTTGCAGGCCGTGCACTGGTGCCTTAGGTGCCAATGCAGGCCTTGCAACATGTATTTTTCATAAATGTTCTGTAAAAATCTATTTATTTATTTATTTTATGCCCCCTCCTGCTCAAAAGCAGCTCGGGGTGGCTTACAAAACATCAATAAAAACACATATAAAATATCATTAAAAACATTTACAAGGATAAAAAGAACTAAAAGGGCAGAATTTCCCTTCTCAACCCACCCCACCCTACCCATCTCCCTCTCCAAAGGCCCGGCGGAAAGAGGGGAGGTCCAGGGCCAGACGGGCCTCCTTTGGAAGGGAGTTCCACAGTCTAGGAGCGGCCACCGAGAATGCCCTCCCCACAGTCACCACCCGGGCAACCTGAGGACCTCGAGTCGGGCATCCCGGCCAACCGCAGGGGCCACAATGCAATCCGGGGCCTGAGGCGGTCCAGCAGGTAAGCCAGGCCCAGGCCATTTAGGCCTTTATAGGTCATTACCAGCCCCTTGAATTGGTCCCGGAAGATAATAGGCAACCAGTGCAGGGAGCGGAGCACCAGTGTAATGTGCTCATGGCGACCTGTCCCCGTTAAGAGACGGGCCGCCGCATTCTGCACCAGCTGCAACCTCTGGACCGTCCCCAAGGGCAGCCCCACATAGAGTGCGTTACAGTAGTCTAGTCTAGAGGTGATAAAGGCATGGAGCCACAGCCGTCATACCAGATGTAATTGGCAAAATGCTCCCTTCGCCACAGCCTCCACCTGGAGATCCTGGCAGAGCTGTGAGTCGAGGAGCACCCCCAGGCTACGGACCTGTGTGGCCATAGGGAGGCAGACCCCATCGATGATGCGGGCCACCACCACCCCAGCCCTACCCACCAACATCACCTCCGTCTTATCGGGATTCAACTTCAGATGGCTTGCCCTCATCCAGTCCCTCACAGCCGCCAAGCACTGGGTGAGCACTGAGACTGCCGGATCTGAGTCTACAGAGAAAGAGAGGTAGAGTTGTGTGTCATCGACGTACTGATGACAACGCACGCCGAACCCTCTCACAACCTCACCCAAAGGCTGCATATACACATTGAACAGGAGGGGGGACCGAATAGAACCCTGCGGGACTCCACACGTGAGGTCCCGGGGAGATGAAGTACATTCCCTGAGAACCACTCACTGAGTTCTCCCAGCCAGGAATGAGCGAAACCATTCAAGAACAATTCCGCCCACCCCGACCCGGTCCTGCAGCCGAGCCACCAACATCTCATGGTCAACGGTATCAAATGCAGCCGACAGATCTAATAGAATTAAAATAGAAGATCTGCCCTGGTCTAATTCACGACGCAGGTCATCAACCAAAGCCACAAGCGCAGTCTCCGTGCCAAACCCAGGGCGAAAACCAGACTGCGAGGGATCAAGGAAACTGATCCGATCTAGATGCCCCTGAAGCTGCCTAGCCACCACCCATTCAATAACCTTCCCTAAAAAAGGAAGGTTAGAGACTGGTCAATAGCTGGCCAGGGAGTCAATGTCAAGAGATAGTTTCTTGAGCAGGGGCCTCACCACCGCTTCTTTGTGACAGCTCGACACCCTGCCCTCCCTAAGGGAGGCATTAACAACCCCCGCCAGCAATGGCCCTAATGTCTCCCAGCAGGCCTTGACCAGCCAGGATGACTCTCGAGCAGGGACCATGTCTATCTTATTTTCTGTAAAGCTCCAGGTACATCGCTTGTGCTATATAAATGCTTATAATAATAATAATAATAATAATAATAATAGTTAATTCAAAACAGATGGCCCTTACAGCCCCAAGGACTTCCACCGCCTCAGCAGGCAACACCCACTGAAACTGATCCTATGAAATTGGACAAGATGAGTCCTCCACCCTCTCAGGTTCACCTACTGTTATAAGGGCAGCATCGAAGTCACGGTGAATCCAAGCGATTTTATCCATAAAAAAGTCAACAAACATGTCACAGCGAGCACTGGAAGATTCCAGTTCCAGACAGAGAGAGGCTGGACTGACCAGCCACTGCACCACCCGGAAAAGCTCTGGTGGACGTGACTTGTGGATGCTATGAGGGCAGCAAAGAACTCTTTCTTTGCTGCCCGTACCGCCACAGCATAAGCTTTTAAACTAGCTTTATGTCGCAATCGGTTGGCTTCAGCACGACTCCGGCACCACCATCGCTCCAACCGCCGTCCTTCCTGCTTCATCTGGCATAGGTCCTCTGTAAACCAAGGGGACCCACGTCATCGGCATTCCAGAAGCGGATGCCTGGAGCCGTTCGGTTAGTGGCCTCAGTCAACAAGTTGTTCCAGAAGACAATGAGGTCATCGAGCGAATGGTCATCGAGATCAGGAGACAATTCCCCATGGGCATTCCGGAACCTCTCTGGTTTCATAAGTCTCCGGGGGCGGACCAACCAAACTGGTCCTACACCTCTCTGGGGGCAGACAATGTGCCAGGAAATCGGTCTGGAGGAGATAATGATCTGTTCATCAGAACATGCCCAACGTGAACCACAGGAGAGTGGCTTCTCTGTAAAGAAAGGAGAGAAAAAATTAATTTACCCCTCCCTGGTTCAGTGGGTCAAACAGCTCTGCCTTTACTAGATAAACATTTGGTTTGTAAATCACCAAGACAGAAGGGTTGATCTGGTCGTTGGCACCCATGATTACATCAGACACAGTAAACAGGTCGAACCAGACAATCTGGCAATAAACTGTTGATATATCCCCAGGCACTTTCCTTCTCTGTCCTTCTGTTATGTCACTTTCCTTTCGTTTAATACTGTCTCTTTGTCCATAGCAAATAGTCATGGTTCTCATTCCCACTTGGGGTTGATGGGAACCTCTGAATCAGAGCCCAGCTCCCTGAATTATTTTACAGATAGAGGAAAAGCGACTGCTCTCAAAATTCCACCACCATCTTGCTAGCTAACATAGGGCAAAATCAGGGGTTTGCCCGGGGATCAGATTTAGGATTTTAGCACCCCATGGCAACTCAGGCTGCCCTTCCCCCAGAGCTCTGGTGCGTGCACAAGCTGCCGTCTGAGGCAGGGAGGCAGCACAGAAGCAGAATCTTTCCCTCCGCGCTTGGCACCACTGCAGAGCATATTTCCAGAGGCCTCAGGGGTAGAACGGAGTTTCTCCGGGTGGGGATGGATGGGGAGTCCCCAGAGGCATAGCTACCATTGAACAAACAGGGACATTCGTCCCGGGGCCCGTACTGGCTGGGGACCCAATATCCAAGGTAGCTAAGCCACCCTTCCCCCCCCTTTTTCCTTTTTTAAAATTGCCACCTGAGTTGGCTGGGGGCCCTTCCGGCTGTTGCGTGGGCCCCTTCCCCCTCCCTGCCCGTGTTGCAACCGCAAGCAGGGAGGGGGCCCATGCAGCAGTCTGCATCTGGTCAGGTCACACTCACAAGCCTCGCGGCTCGACTTGCCCCCCTGATGCCGTGCCGTGGAGAAGGAGTCCTCCCTACCAGTCTGGACCCGGTCTGGGTAGGGCTGGCTCAAGGGAGGCCCAGCCTGAGTGGGAAGGTGCCCAGCAGTGGCTCCTCCGGTCTCTAGTAAGGTGGTGCTGCTGGCTGCGGGCAGAGGGCTGCGAGGGACAGAGTGCACTGTGGGCCCAGCTCTGGGCCCAGCAGCAGGCCACCAGCAGCCCACCGCAGACTCTGCAGAGAGCAAGTCAGTCCCAAGCACCAGCACCCCAGCGCCCCTAGGCTGGCCGAGCTTGGAGGCGCTCCTAGGCTGGCTGGCGGTTTCACCACCAGCAGGAAAAAAGGCACAGAGGGGCCCACAGTCATATCTTGTCCCTGGGCCCATCCCAAGCTAGCTATGCCCCTGTGAGTCCCCCTCCCCCTCCAGGCTGTGGCCAGCGCAGGTGAGGCAGTGTGGCTGTGGCAGGGGGAGGAGGTGCAATGACCAGGTGGGCGTGGGCTAAGAATGGAAACCCCCAGCCCCCCAAAATTTGCTTCCCACAAAATAAAATCTGCTGCCCCCTCAAAATCTGCTGTCCTAGGCAGGTGCCTACACTGCCTGCCTCAAAGTCCAGCCCTGGATTTGCCGTGAACCCCAAACTCTCACCTTCAGAAGTTGGTCCAATAAAAGAGATCATCTAGACTATCATCATCTGCCATCTATTCTATTTAAGACCAACATGGCAACCACACTTTCTCTACCATACTTGCAAATCATCTTATGTATTAATTATTATTATAATATATAAAACAATAAATACAATATGAAATCAATTTTAAACCATTTAAAAGGGGAAGGTAAAGAGAGAGGACAGACTACGTTAAAGGGGACCGGCAGAGGATCCTAAAAGCACCTAGAGAATAAATGCGTTTTCAGGTGCTTTTTAAAAGTGAGGAAGAAGGAACAGAGACGGAGAGATGGAGGGAGAGAGGGCATTCCACATTGAGGTAGCCACCACAGCAAAGACCTGCTCACCTCTCCACTTAAGGTACAATGGTGGGATTCCCAAACTTCAGGTGTTTCTGAAAGCAGATATTTATTTATTTATTTATTTATTTTATGAATTTGTACCCCGCCCCTCCTGCAAACAGCTCGGGGTGGCTTCCAACAATAAAAAATGCAATACATAAAAACAATTAAAAAACATCAATAATAATAACAATCATATATAAAATTATTAAAACAGAGCCCGGGACCTCCATTTAAACAATAAGTAAGGTAGGGGAGCTAAAAACCCTTACCCCACCCTCCCACCCTCCCCAAAGGCCTGGGCGAACAGCCAGGTTTTACAACTTCGCCAGAATGTCAACAGGCTGGGGGCCAGGCGAGCTTCCTCCGGAAGGGAGTTCCAAAGGCGCGGCCCGGCCACCGAGAATGCCCTCTCCATTGTGGCCCCCCGCTTAACACGGGGGACCTCCAAGAAGGCACCCCCGGCGGACCGAAGGAGCCGTTCTGGGGCACGGAGGGCGAGGCAGTCCCTGAGGTACGAGGGGCCCAGACCATGAAGGGCCTTATAGATCAACACCAATACCTTGAACCTGGCTCGGCACGCTATCGGCAACCAGTGCAGAGTCCGGAGCACAGGTGTAATATGCTCCCGACGGCCCGTCCCTGCAAGGAGACGGGCCGCTGCATTCTGCACTAGCTGCAGCCTCCGAACCAGGAACAAGGGCAGCCCCACGTAGAGAGCATTGCAGTAGTCCAGCCTCGAGGTGACGAAAGCATCAGTGCGAGGCTCCAGGGGAAGGTCTTGAATATTAGCCAGGGCCTATGCCGCTTAGGACTCTGAGAACCAGAAGTGCAATATTAAACTCAATCTTACATTCAAAAATCTGAAACACGAGGCAAACATTAGTTGTAACAGCCATTTGGATAGGATTATCATTATTATTTACTGAGCACTCTCAGTGTCCAAAGTACTTGACAAGCCTTATCCTGTTCAGCGGCTCTCAAACTTTTTTGATCCCATTTCACTTATCTGCAGTGGCTGAGGCCCCACTCCACTCAAAACACACACCTTGCTGCTCCCTCTCTTCCTCTCACCCCTTTCCACCCTGTTATATCAAGGGTTTCCCCTAGCTCAGTCAATATGTGGGGCTGAGCTAGCAATTATCCCCATTTTATAGGTGGGAAACTGATACAGAGTGAGAATGACTTACACAGCTCCACCTAGTAAATTGATAACTGAGGCAGGATCTGAACGCTGGCAGTTCCAACACCTTATCCACTAGGCTATGGTAGCTTATATTTTACAATGCCTGTATGCGGTAGGTAACTAAATATTATTCTATCTATTTTACAGAAAGGCAAACTGAGGTACAGGATGTAGTAAGGCAACTCTCCCAAGGGTGCAAAGCAAGTCAGTGGCGGACTCAGAACTAGATGGCCCAGACTAACCCTGGTAGTTCTGCCTCTCAGCCCACTAATTCCTTCCACATGAGATTGAGTAAATTGGCAGGATAACTATAGCTGATGTCTCAAATCTTATCATGATAGCCAACCCCTATTCACTGTTAAAGAGATCAAAAGAGAAACTAGAAGTAATGAGATGAGAACCAATGGATTCTAAAAATAAAAGCACATTCTTCCCCATCCACTCTAATTAGATATGGAGAAAAGGGGGGAGGAAATAAGTTTTTTTTTAAACAAACAAAAAAACAGTGTGCATTGATCTGTGAGTCAAACAGAATGTTGATAACAAATTTTCATGACAGACATGCTTATGCAAATACCCGACTAGACTATGAATTAGCCTCTTCAGTGGAAGCTCGGTACATTTTCTCTGCCTGTTCTTCCGCAGACAGCTTTTAATCCAAAGATCAGCACACAATGCCATTGTTTGAGGCATGCTAGGATTGCTGTTGTGCATCCGGCATGGAAGCCAAGCTGGCGGTGTATTTGTGTCTGTTATCATTCTTTGTTAATATCAACATATCTTTTGATCCCCACACTGCCTGTAGTCCATTCTGGGGGGAAAGAAAAGATGTTACATCTCCTAGGAAGAAAGCATGTTGTTGTCATCCTGCATAGCATCACCTCTCCAGCGATGTGACATGAAAAAAAGAGAGGTGCTTTGCATGAAGAGCAGAGCATAAATAAAGCACAATTCCACAGAGCTGACACCTCCCAGATGTTAATTGTCTCTTTCCCAGCATCCAATTGCTTTCCTCAAGATCTAGACGGAATGTTTAATATCCATCTCTCAAACCACTGTGTTGAATGTGTGCTGTTCCTCCATGTAGAAGAGTTTCTCTTTGTGCCAGACGATCGTGGCATGAACGAAAGAATTAATAAAGATGGGATAGACTTAAATCAGGAGTGGGGAACCTCAGGCCCAGTAAGGGGGGGGGGGGAGTGAAATGTGGCCCACATGTTCTTATTATGTGGTCCCTTTCCAGTATCTGGGTCTGGCCCCCGGATCCAGTTCCTGCCCCCAGGCACTGAAAGATCGAGCTCGGGGTAAGGGAGCAGAATGAAGGCATTCAGACAAGGACAGGGGATGGATTCCGGGCACAGATCCATGATCTGGATCCTCCTCTTCTTGAGCGCCCCCCTTAAGCGCCCCCCGCCTCCAACTTCCATGCAGTTCTCAGAGCTTGTGCTCATTTTCAAAAGGGTCCCTGGGAAGGGAAACGGTTCCCCACCTCCTAACTTAAAAGGAACTGGGCCAACTTCCAAGATGCTCAGCTCCAGGGAAGTGCAGACCACCTGACCACACATGACCCTGCGTATTGTAGGGCCCAGCAGGTGCCCCAAATATATAGGGTCCACAAAGGAACTTAAATTGACAACAGGAGTGTGGGGAATCTGGCAGTAGCAATACCACTGCTCATCATTTCCATAGCAGTACTATGACTAATACCCAGCACTTCACAGTCACAGATTGATGGAGACAGGCCCCTGCCGAGTGCGCTTACTATTTAGGATGGACAAGGATGAGGGGAACACACAGGGAAAGACAGACACACACATAGATTGCAAGCTCTCCGGCAGGGACTGGGTCTATTTTATTCTTTGTAAAGCACCAGGTACATCGCTGGCGCTATATAAATGCTAATTAATAATCATAATATTCCAGACAGGGAAATGAGGCTGAGAGATTGTGACTTGCCCAAAGGCCACCCAGGGAGTACATTGCCTGGGGTGAGACTTGTACCCTGGTCTCCCAGCATCTAGTCTAGCATCTTATCCACTACTCCTGAAAGGGCTATTATGTTTAACTGGGGTAACAGTTTGGGGTTTTTTTCGAATGGGTTTGTCCTTGTCTGTTAAACTTTCCTGTGTGAGGAGGGGGCCCATGCCACCATTTCACATGGGATCCCAACTTCCCTGTATCTAGCACTGACTGACAAACACTGTCCTAGGATGACAGCTGTTAAGCACCACTCCTCATTGGCCTAACACTGCACCCATGCAATCCACTGGTCAAACTCCATCCATTTAACTGAGAACAGAGTTAGGCCAAATAATCTTACCTTAAATGGCTTAAACTGAACATAAGAAATGCCAGACGGGGATTCAGTCTCACCAGCCGTGCCCGGCACTGGATGTTTCAGACTAAGGGTGGTACAGGCACCACCACGTGGGAAAGCTGGAACAGGCAGTGCACTTCCTACCTACAGGTAATACTGCATTTTTGGGTAGTTTATAGGGCGACTTCTCAGTATCCAATTCAGGTACTCAGTTTCCTGAAAATACTGGGTATTACCATCACTGAGTCACTGATTTACCATTTTATGGATGGGTAAATGGTAAATTGGTACCAGAGCTTGGAAAAACTGGGATGGTAAGTTGGAAAAAACGTACTGGAAGTCGGACAATTTGTACTAAAACTGGTACATTGGTACATTGGGGATAGCCCGTTGCATACTAATCAGGAGCTAATTAGTACCCATCGTTACGATTTGAGTTGAGTACTGTAGTTTCTATAGATACACCCATTTTTGTGGGTACTCGTTTCAGCGCTACCACCGGGGGGCATGATTGCTGGATCAGTCCCTCAAGGAACCCAGACTCACCTGGGACCTTCAGCTCCAAGTTGCCATTTATTACAGTGGGTTTAGCCCATCTCCAATAGACAAACACAGTCCACCAAAATATTTTTAAAAATCCAGGACTCACCTTTAAAAAAAGTCCAGGTCCAGGAGTGGCGCGTGCGTGTGCGGAGGGGCAATCCTGGCAGCAGCAGCATGAAGGGCCCGATCCTGGCAGCAGCAGCATGAGAGACCCAATCCTGGCAGCAGCAGCAGCAGCAGGAGTGGCTTGATCCTGGTAGGGGCAGCAAGAAACCTGGGTGAAGTTGCTGGAACTAGCAGCAGGTGGTTGGAGCCACAGAGGCAGGGAAGCTGCAGGAAGCCACCCCCCTTATCCTGCCCCCGCCACTCAGCGGCACAGGCAGCAAGAACAAGCGGCAGGAAGGGACGCAGCAGGAGATGCAGTGTAGCTGCACAGGCCTCACCTGCAGGGATGTGCAAGGGGTGGGCCGGGGGGGAGAGGATGACAAATTTTGGATTTCGGATTTCTATTCTGGATTTAGTGCCAGTTTTTCAGAGTTTTTGAGTGGTTTTTTTGTGTTTTGTATCTCAAATTTTGGGACCTTCTAGAGTTGGTTGGGAATAGGGTCGCCATACCTTCCCTTTAAAAGAGGATGCACTGGAACCAATGCCACCCTGCAGCATGTATTTTTCATAAGCGTCCTCTTTTAAAGGGGAGGTACGGCCACCCTAGTTGGGAAGCAAGCAAGGGAACACAGCCTGTGTGTGTGTGTGTGTGCAGGCCCATGTGCAAATGGTGGCCCCTACAATAAACAGCAAAGGACCCTGGTATCAGTGAGCTCCGTAGCACCAGGCAGGGGAATCTCACTCCTTGACCCGTCCGCTTCCCAGGGCACAGTTCTGCCTCCAGCTGCCTGAGAAAGCAGGCCAAGCTCCCAAACCACAAGGCACTCCAAGATCAAAAAATAAACCTAACTCAAACCACAGTCCACTCCTACAGATCATAACAACATAAGAACATGTTGGGTTGACAGCAGCAGGGGAAGAGCGCGGGGGGGCAGCAGGGGAAGAGCGCGGGGGGGCGGAGGGTCCGTCTGGTCCATCTTTATGGGGCGAGTTTCAGGAAGTGACGCCTGCCGATGTGGTGGATGTCCTGGGGTCTGTGAGGGCCACGTGTTGTCAACTAGATCCCTGCCCGTCCTGGTTAATAAAAGCTTCCGGGGAGACGTTGGGGACGGTGCTGGCGAGGGTGGTCAATGCGTCCCTTCGGCAGGGGAGGTTGTCGCCTTGCTTAAAAGAGGCTGTGGTGCGCCCCCTGCTGAAAAAACCATCGTTGGACGTAGACGCGCTCGCCAGCTACCGACCTGTCTCTAACCTTCCCTTTTTAGGGAAGGTTATTGAGCGGGCAGTGGCGCTCCAGCTCCAGGGTCATCTAGATAATATCGGGCTCCTTGACCCTTTTCAATCTGGGTTCCGCCCCGGCTATGGCACCGAGACGGCGTTGGTGGCCTTGGTGGACGACCTCCGCCGGGAGATGGATGCGGGATGTTCGACATTTCTCATCCTGCTCGATCTCTCGGCCGCTTTTGACACCGTGGACCATGGGCTGCTGTTGAGACGACTGCGTGACCGGGGGGGTCTGGACGGGACTGTTCTTGAATGGTTCCGTTCATTCCTCTCGGGGAGGAGCCAGCGGGTGGTGTTGGGGGAGGAAACATCGAGCCCCCGCGCCTTACCGTGTGGCGTTCCGCAGGGATCGATCTTGTCTCCATTATTATTTAACATCTATATGCAGCCCTTGGGGGAGGTCGTGAGAGGGTTCGGGGTGCGATGTCACCAGTATGCTGATGATACTCAGCTGTACCTCTCGTTTTCTACCGACCCAGACCCTGCTGTCTCGGTGCTATCCCAATGTTTGGAGGCCGTGGCGGATTGGATGCGGCGGAGCAGACTGAAGCTCAACCCAGATAAGACGGAGGTGATGGTGGTGGGGAGGGCGAAGGGGGTGGTGGCCCCCCTGATTGGGGGGGTTTGCCCCCCTGTAGCTCAGCAGGTCCGGAGTCTGGGGGTCATATTGGACGCAGACCTGCGGCTGGAGCGGCAGGTGGAGGCAGTCGCTAAGGCTGCCTTCCGCCAGCTTTATCTGGTACGTAGGCTGCGTCCGTATGTCTCTGGCCCGGACCTGGCCTCCCTCATCCATGCCTTCGTCACCTCGCGGCTCGACTACTGTAACGCGCTCTACGTGGGGCTTCCCTTGTTCTTGGCCCGGAGGCTGCAGCTGGTGCAGAATGCGGCGGCCCGTCTTCTTACGGGGACGGGTCGCCGGGAGCACATTACACCGGTGCTCCGAGCGCTGCACTGGCTGCCGATAGTGTGCCGGGCCAAGTTCAAGGTCCTAGTAATGATCTATAAAGCCCTATACGGCCTTGGCCCCTCTTACCTTAGGGACCGCCTCGCCCTTCGCGCCCCGGAACGACTCCTGCGGTCTGCCGGGGGTGCCCTCCTGGAGGTCCCCCGTGTGAAGCGGGGGGCCACGATGGAGCGGGCATTCTCGGTGGTAGGGCCGCGGCTGTGGAACTCCCTTCCGGAGGAAGCTCGCCTGGCCCCAAGCCTTTTGATATTTCGGCGGAACTGTAAGACCTGGCTGTTTGCCCAGGCCTTTGGGAGGGAGGGGGGGGTGATTTTTAATCCCCCACCTTATATATTTATTTATGATTGTACCATGCCCTGTTTTATTGATATATTTTATATTTGTTTTAAATGTTTTTATACTGTTTTTATTGTTGTTAACCGCCCCGAGCTGCATGGCAGGATGGGGCGGTATAGAAATCTAGAAAATAAATAAATAAATAAAACATAAGTCGTGCCATACTGAGTCAGACCAATGGCCCATCAAGCCCACCATCCCGTCCTCTGACAGTGGCCAATCTCGATCGCATGGGAGAAGAATCAGCAGTCACAATGGGCGATCCATTCCCCACTGTTCACTCCCAGCTCCCGACAGTAAGAAGTTCATCCCGTAAGCTATTTATTTATTTATTTATTTATACAAACATTTGTATCCCGCATCCTCCTGCACACTGGCAGCTCGGAGTGGCGCACAACATAAAATCAACACTCAATAAAACGGTCTAAAATACTACAATATATAAAATATACATCATAAAATTTCAGCAGCAGCTAAGGCAAAATAAAACCCCTCCCCACCACCTTCCCCGAAGGCCCGGCAGAACAACCAGGTCTTACAACACCTACGGAAAGAGGGGAGGTCCGGGGACAGACAGGCCTCCAAAGGGAGGGAGTTCCACAGCCGAGGTGCGGTCACCCGAGAATGCCCTCTCTGCCATCGCCACCTGGCATACCCAGGGGACTTCGAGTCAGGTGCCCATGGCCGATCGCAAGGGACGCAAAATGACCTGGGGCCTGAGGCGGTCTCACAGGTAAGCACTGCAGGACCCAAGCCGTTTAGGGCTTTATAGGTCATAACCAACACCTCGAATTGGGCCCAGAAGACAGTAGGCAGCCAGTGCAGGAATGTGCTCATGGCGGTCCGTTAGGAGACAAGCCGCTGCATTCTGCACCAGCTGCAACCTCCAGACCGTCGTCAAGGGTAGCCCCATGTAGAGCGCGTTACAGTAGTCCAGTCGAGAGATAATGGAAGCATGGATGATGGTGGCCAGATCCAAGCCTGAGACATACGGCCTGAGCCGTCACACCAGATGTAATTGGCGAAATGCTCCCCTCACCACAGCTTCCACTTGACAATCCAGGCAGAGCTACGGGTCGAGGAGCAACCCCAGACTATGAACCTGAGTGGCCAAGGGGGGCAGACCCCACCAGTGATGGGAGCCACACACACACCCCTCAGCCCTACCCACCAACATCACCTCAGTCCTCTCAGGATTCAGCCTCAGACAGCTCGTCTTCATCCAGTCCCCCACAGCTGCCAGGTAATCACCAAGACTGCCAGGCCTGGGTCTCCAGAAAACGAGAGGTAGAGTTGTGTATCATCGGCGTACTGATGACATCGCACGCCGAACCCTCTCATGACCTCACCCAACGGTTGCATATGCACGTTGAACAGGAGAGGGGACAAAATAGAACCCTGCAGGACTCCACACATGAGATTCTGGGGACATTCTCCGAGAACCACCCGCTGAGTTCTCCTTGCCAGGAAAGAACAGAACCATTCAAGAACAATTCCACTCACCCTGGCCCGGTCCCACAGCCTCGCCACCAACATCTCATGATCAACGGTATCAAACGCCGCCCAGAGATCAAGTAAGATCAAAATTGAGGATCTGCCCTGATCCAGTTCACGGTGTAGGTCATCAACCAAGGCCACAAGTGCAGTGTCTGTGTCAAACCCAGGGCAAAAACCAGACTGCGAAGGATCAAGAAAACCGACCCAGTCCAGATGCCCCTGTAACTGCCGGGCCACCACCCGTTCAGTAACCTTCCCTAAAAAGGGAAGGTTAGAGACTGGCTGATAGCTGGCCAGGGAGTCAACGTCCAAAGATGGCTTCTTGAGCAGAGGCCACACCACCGCCTCTTTGAGACGGCTCGGCACCCTGCCCTCCCTGCCCTAAGGGTGGCATTGACCACCCCTGCCAGCAACGGTCCTAATGTCTCCTGCCTGGTCTTTACCAGCCAGGACAGGCATGGGTGTAATTTACAACAGGTGGCCTGAATGGTCCCAAGGACATCCGCCACATCAGCGGGCGATATCCACTGAAACTGATCCCACAAGAACAAACATGGTGGGGCTTCCCGTACCTCTGATTCACCCACTCTCATAAGTGCAGCATTGAGGTCGTGGTGAATCTGGGTGATTTTATCTGCAAAAAAGTCAGCAAACATGTCTCAGCGGGCACTGGAGAATTCCAGTTTGAGGCGGAGAGAAGCCGGACTCACCAGCCTCTGCACCACCCGCAAAAGCTCCGCTGGATGTGACTTTGCAGACGCAATGAGGGCAGCAAAGACCTCTTTCTTTGCTGACCACACTGCAACAGCATAAGTTCTTAAACTAGCTTTATGCTGCAATCGGTCAGCTTCAGTACGAGTTCAGTGCCACCGTCACTCCAACTGCCATCCATCCTGCTTCATCCGGCGCAGGTCCTCCGTGAACCACGGTGACCCCTGCTGTCGGCTCTCTGGAAGCAGACGCTTGGGAGCTGCTCAGTCGATAGCCTCAGCCAACAAGCTGTTCCAGGCAATGAGGTCATCAAGTGAATGATCATCAAGGTCGGAAGGCATTTCCCCATAAGCATTCTGGAACCTCTCTGGTTCCATAAGTCTCCGGGGGCGGACCCAGCAAACTGGTCCTGCACCTTTCCGGGGGCAGACATGCGCCAGGAGACTGGTCCAGAGAAGGTAATGGTTAATAGTCATTAATGGACCTACTCTCTAAGAACTTATCCAGGCCTTTTTTAAACCCAGCTATTCTACTGGCCCTGACAACATCCTCTGATCCAGGGCCAGCCCCAGGATTTGCGGGAACATATGGGGCCATGTGCAACATTTTGGAGCAGGGTCTAATCTGCATCATTTGCATAATGTGTCTTCATACCTGCATACATGCCTTATCAGTTCCACCACTTACTCCTTAGGTTCCCACACACGTGCTCATGGGGGCGGGGAGAGGATCCAGGCTGGGGCCAGGACTATCACCCCCAGGCGCAGGGCCATGACCGCACATGTTACACACGCCTAGGGCTGACCCTGTACAGATCATCATGGGGGGGGCTAAGCTCCCCTGTGACCAGCAACTTGAAAGATGCTCAAACTGCTAGACCAACAATTAAAAGCATCAGATTAGAAGTGGAAATTGAGAGGCACAAAACATGCTCACATACTCAAAAAATGCAGGGCATTTAAAAATGTTTTTAATACAGAAGCCCCAAAGGGTTTTTCTGTGTTTATTTGTGTTTTAGCCAAACCCGAAGGCACAGTCCTAGTGGCTGTTTCTTGCAGTTTGATCCTGAGACTCCCGTTTTAGCCTATGGGAAACTCAGAGTCAAACCACAACTCTGTCTCAGGCCCCTGCTAGGACCCACTGGTCGAGAACGACTGGTTTAAATTACCCAAAGTTGGGTGCTTTTACAATGGCTGTACTGAGTATAATTTCCCAGTAGATTTGATTCCCCTCTTGGTATTTCTGTCTTCTTTCATCGTGAGGATATTAACATGAAGGAAGCTGATAGGGCTAATTAGTTCCAAGCAGGCAATTGTACTGTATTAATTCCCCTCTTTGTTATCCACTCAAATGGTTTCCTTTTTTGCAGCCTATATTTTAAAACCTCTTCATTCGGAGTGCCTAATCCTCCCCCCACAATCTTTTTGATCCTCTGGAGAAATCATAATTCTGCGTAATTGGGACAATGACGGGAATTACCCCTGGCTCTGGGAGGGAAAGCTTTTGCTTTGACACAAATGTATTTGATAACGCCAGAGCAGAGACAAGGCAGAGACAGGGAAAGATGTAAAAGGTGAAGTGAAAACAGGAACGCAAGAGCATCACTAGGTAGGAATGGGCCCTGGTGCAGAAGATGGGACTAGCTGCCACTCCCAGTGTGCACATGCATTCTACATGGGTGTGCCCCCTCCCCCCCAGGTCCATGGGCCCATGCAGCTATGATGATAGCTATGCCCCTGCAGGAATGCAGTTAACATGGGGGGTTGACACAGCAAAGCGGATGTGGACAAAGTGGCGGGAGGATCACTTAGGATCACTGGGCATTTCCCCCACCAGACTAGAGCTGAAAGAAGATACCCGCAAAATGGGCATGCCGCCCATCGAATTTCCGGTACCTGAATCGACCTGACAACATAGGGTACCGATCAATATCCGATTTCCCAAAACGTTGACTTCCAGTCCCGGAATGTCAACTTCCAGTGCTGATGTTTCAACTTTTTTGTCAATTTACCAACTTCCAACACCTATTTATCTGTTTTTCATCCTGGAAAATCAATTTCCCATCCTAGAAAATTTACTTCCAGTCCTGATTTTGTTTTATTTCCTTCCTATTTTTTTTTTAAATTTTATTTTCTGACCTGACATACCGATCAGTAAACAGAAAATTGAAAAAATCAGTAACNGCCACCACCCGTTCAGTAACCTTCCCTAAAAAGGGAAGGTTAGAGACTGGCTGATAGCTGGCCAGGGAGTCAACGTCCAAAGATGGCTTCTTGAGCAGAGGCCACACCACCGCCTCTTTGAGACGGCTCGGCACCCTGCCCTCCCTGCCCTAAGGGTGGCATTGACCACCCCTGCCAGCAACGGTCCTAATGTCTCCTGCCTGGTCTTTACCAGCCAGGACAGGCATGGGTGTAATTTACAACAGGTGGCCTGAATGGTCCCAAGGACATCCGCCACATCAGCGGGCGATATCCACTGAAACTGATCCCACAAGAACAAACATGGTGGGGCTTCCCGTACCTCTGATTCACCCACTCTCATAAGTGCAGCATTGAGGTCGTGGTGAATCTGGGTGATTTTATCTGCAAAAAAGTCAGCAAACATGTCTCAGCGGGCACTGGAGAATTCCAGTTTGAGGCGGAGAGAAGCCGGACTCACCAGCCTCTGCACCACCCGCAAAAGCTCCGCTGGATGTGACTTTGCAGACGCAATGAGGGCAGCAAAGACCTCTTTCTTTGCTGACCACACTGCAACAGCATAAGTTCTTAAACTAGCTTTATGCTGCAATCGGTCAGCTTCAGTACGAGTTCAGTGCCACCGTCACTCCAACTGCCATCCATCCTGCTTCATCCGGCGCAGGTCCTCCGTGAACCACGGTGACCCCTGCTGTCGGCTCTCTGGAAGCAGACGCTTGGGAGCTGCTCAGTCGATAGCCTCAGCCAACAAGCTGTTCCAGGCAATGAGGTCATCAAGTGAATGATCATCAAGGTCGGAAGGCATTTCCCCATAAGCATTCTGGAACCTCTCTGGTTCCATAAGTCTCCGGGGGCGGACCCAGCAAACTGGTCCTGCACCTTTCCGGGGGCAGACATGCGCCAGGAGACTGGTCCAGAGAAGGTAATGGTTAATAGTCATTAATGGACCTACTCTCTAAGAACTTATCCAGGCCTTTTTTAAACCCAGCTATTCTACTGGCCCTGACAACATCCTCTGATCCAGGGCCAGCCCCAGGATTTGCGGGAACATATGGGGCCATGTGCAACATTTTGGAGCAGGGTCTAATCTGCATCATTTGCATAATGTGTCTTCATACCTGCATACATGCCTTATCAGTTCCACCACTTACTCCTTAGGTTCCCACACACGTGCTCATGGGGGCGGGGAGAGGATCCAGGCTGGGGCCAGGACTATCACCCCCAGGCGCAGGGCCATGACCGCACATGTTACACACGCCTAGGGCTGACCCTGTACAGATCATCATGGGGGGGGCTAAGCTCCCCTGTGACCAGCAACTTGAAAGATGCTCAAACTGCTAGACCAACAATTAAAAGCATCAGATTAGAAGTGGAAATTGAGAGGCACAAAACATGCTCACATACTCAAAAAATGCAGGGCATTTAAAAATGTTTTTAATACAGAAGCCCCAAAGGGTTTTTCTGTGTTTATTTGTGTTTTAGCCAAACCCGAAGGCACATTCCTAGTGGCTGTTTCTTGCAGTTTGATCCTGAGACTCCCGTTTTAGCCTATGGGAAACTCAGAGTCAAACCACAACTCTGTCTCAGGCCCCTGCTAGGACCCACTGGTCGAGAACGACTGGTTTAAATTACCCAAAGTTGGGTGCTTTTACAATGGCTGTACTGAGTATAATTTCCCAGTAGATTTGATTCCCCTCTTGGTATTTCTGTCTTCTTTCATCGTGAGGATATTAACATGAAGGAAGCTGATAGGGCTAATTAGTTCCAAGCAGGCAATTGTACTGTATTAATTCCCCTCTTTGTTATCCACTCAAATGGTTTCCTTTTTTGCAGCCTATATTTTAAAACCTCTTCATTCGGAGTGCCTAATCCTCCCCCCACAATCTTTTTGATCCTCTGGAGAAATCATAATTCTGCGTAATTGGGACAATGACGGGAATTACCCCTGGCTCTGGGAGGGAAAGCTTTTGCTTTGACACAAATGTATTTGATAACGCCAGAGCAGAGACAAGGCAGAGACAGGGAAAGATGTAAAAGGTGAAGTGAAAACAGGAACGCAAGAGCATCACTAGGTAGGAATGGGCCCTGGTGCAGAAGATGGGACTAGCTGCCACTCCCAGTGTGCACATGCATTCTACATGGGTGTGCCCCCTCCCCCCCAGGTCCATGGGCCCATGCAGCTATGATGATAGCTATGCCCCTGCAGGAATGCAGTTAACATGGGGGGTTGACACAGCAAAGCGGATGTGGACAAAGTGGCGGGAGGATCACTTAGGATCACTGGGCATTTCCCCCACCAGACTAGAGCTGAAAGAAGATACCCGCAAAATGGGCATGCCGCCCATCGAATTTCCGGTACCTGAATCGACCTGACAACATAGGGTACCGATCAATATCCGATTTCCCAAAACGTTGACTTCCAGTCCCGGAATGTCAACTTCCAGTGCTGATGTTTCAACTTTTTTGTCAATTTACCAACTTCCAACACCTATTTATCTGTTTTTCATCCTGGAAAATCAATTTCCCATCCTAGAAAATTTACTTCCAGTCCTGATTTTGTTTTATTTCCTTCCTATTTTTTTTTTAAATTTTATTTTCTGACCTGACATACCGATCAGTAAACAGAAAATTGAAAAAATCAGTAACAGTAAATGCTGGATTCCCTTCACTCCCTTGGCTTTTGTGGCTCTGTCCATAACTGGTTCTCCTCCTACCTCTCTGACAGCTCCTTTAATGTGTCTCTCTCCAACTCCGCCTCCTCCTCCTTCCCCCTCTCAGTTGCTGTTCCTCAAGGCTCTGTTCTTGGCCCTCTCCTCTTCTCGATCTATACCTCATCTTTGGCAAACTCATTGCCTCCCATGGCTTCCAATACCCACCTCTATGCTGATGACACTCAACTCT